>OY751494.1:3894892-4106217 GCA_963565915.1 Entoloma clypeatum
GGTGAGTACACACATTTTCGCTCTTTTCACCATGTTCTACCCTTACTGGGGTGGCCATATACCTGCTCCCATACACCTATACACTCTATAATCAACCCACATGTAACACCCTGGCTGGGTAGGCCAGTATCCCAAGGGGGGGTATATGCTCCTCCTCCTCCTCTGGCCCACACCGCTTTTTTAGCTTTTTTAATCATCTTTTCCTCAAGGCACTGGTTGGAAATGAGGCTTAATATATTATACTATGTATTAGAACAGGTATACATGTATATAGACCATAGTATGGCTGTACAGGTAGGGGGATGGATGGTGTTGGTGTAGTATGCATAGGCTAGAGAGGCATAAGAGATTACCTATACCTCCTCTAATGTATATATAGTCATAGGATGGTGGGAAGATGAAGCCTGAGGCATAGGAGTGATGAGGAAAGGGGGAGGGAGGTTCTGATGCATGGGAAGGGCGTGGGAGCGCGCCTGAACGTTGCTCGGGACTCGATCCGAACGGCATCGGTGACACGGAAGACGATGTGGATGGGCCCTGAGACGTTGATGGTGATGACGACGTGACGTGAGATGATGGCGCGATGATTGATGGCGCCGGTAGGTTCCGAACGAGACGAGGGACTTTGTCAAGTATTTAGGGTATTTATCCAGCATTTAATGAGGTTTGGGGAGACTGAAAAAAAAGGGCTTTAATTAGAGGTGCATGTGCATATATTATGTACCTCTAATTAGAGGGGTATTGTGGGTACATCAGGTGGGGAAAATCTGAAAAAATCACTTTTCAATCTCCCAGCCATTTTTAAGGCAAATTCCGACCCCGTGTAAAAAATTCCGGTCCCGACACCCCCTTGGCCTCTGCTTTCGCCATTGGAGACAGCGCTCCGTGCTATGTCTGTTCTTCTCGAAACGTCTCTCGGCGACATCGTCATTGACTTGGAGGTGGACGCCTGTCCGAAACTTTGTGAAAACTTTGTCAAACTGTGCAAAGTGTACTACTACAATCTCAACGCGTTTTTCAATGGTGCGTCCGGTTTGAGTCTGGTACTCACGGCTGAACGTATCACATTCTTCAGTATCGAAAGACTTCCTAGCTCAAGCTGGGGATCCTACGGCTACGGGTACAGGGGGTGAATCCATATGGTCGTATATTGCTTCAACATCCCCATCCGAGTCCCAGCCTTTCGTACCACGATACTTCTCTCCAGAAATCGTCCCCAGGCTGAAGCATACCCACAAAGGCACAGTTTCTATGGCAGTTGCTCCTGCATTAGAAGGCCAAATGGGTGGATGTGGAAGCCAGTTTTTCATGACTCTGGGTGACAGCGTTGACTATCTGGACGGCAAGCATGCAGTTTTCGGGCACGTCGTCGAGGGATTGGATACTTTGGACAAACTCAACGACGTATTCACCGATCAGGAGGGACGGCCCTTCAAGGATGTCCGGATAAGACATGTCATCATACTTGGTGTGTGGGTCGAGCAAGCTCTCGTTATGCTTCATGACTCATCTCGATACTTAGACGATCCATTTCCTGACCCACCTGGGCTCATCAAAGCGCCTTCTTCCCCAACCCGTCCACCTGACAACTCTACCCGTATTGCTGAAGACGAGGACCCACTTGCCACTTTGCCGGAGGAAGAGGAGGAACGAATCAGAAGAGGAAAGGCTGCCGCAGCATCTGCATTGACGCTGGAGATGGTTGGTGATCTCCCCTTTGCGAATGTCCGACCGCCAGAGAACGTGCTATTCGTGTGCAAGCTGAACCCTGTGACGCGTGATGAGGACCTAGAACTCATCTTCTCTCGATTTGGAGCAATCATGAGCTGCCAAGTCATCCGTGATAAACGGACGGGTGATTCATTACAGTATGCTTTCATCGAATTTGACAGGAGGGAGGACGCTGAACAGGTGCGTTTAAGCGTTTCGTCGCGTCAGAAAGCTACTCAATGACAATGTTCATGGGAAACACAGGCATATTTCAAAATGCAGAATGTATTGGTGGATGATCGCAGAATATGGGTTGATTTGTACGTTTCAGCATCGGCGTAATTTCCCTCCGAGTATGATCTAATCTCCCAACAGCTCGCAATCGGTCGCCAAAATCAATAGGTTCTGGTCAAACGACATCCAAAAAGGGCCACCTGCTGGAGACAAGCGACGCGACGGATTCGCCGGCCGTGATGACCTGGAAAGGACACGTAAATACCGCGACGAAGAGGACGTTCCTTTAAGGAGCGGTTACCAATATGGCATGGTGTTCGATGTCCGCGAAGCAGACTCGGCACACTGCCCCAAACGTAGTCGGAGCCGAGACAGGGGAGACGAGCACCGTGACCGCCGCCGTCGTCAGTCGAGGTCGAGGTCCCCAAGAGAACGCGGCCAACACCAAAGAAGCAGGAGCAAAGAGGATGAAAGATACTCTGGTCGATCCCGAGACCATCGGAGGCGGTAGGCTAGTTGCACATGTTTACCCCGCGCTGCTATTCCCGCGATGTCTACCAATCAGGGTTGGTCGCTGCTGGTGAGCGTCCAAAAAAATGATCTCGTCTCAATAGAGCGTTGTCGTAACTCTGCAGCGGCGTCTAAGCTGTGTACGCCTTTTCGAGGTCCCCATTCAGCCCAAAGCCGTCTTTTTTTGTCTTGATGAGAACTCGGGACACGAAGTCCGAGTCAGCCCCATTATATAAGGGTAGATCCCCTCTCTGGCCCACTTCCCCTGTTCCTTAACCTCGTTCATGGGGGCCAAGCTTTTTCAATCTTCTTTGGACTCTGATGTCATACTCACTTCTCGACAAGAGGCTGATCACCTCCAATTCCATGTGCACAAATGCATCCTCGCCGCTGCCTCACCCTTCTTTGAAGACATGTTCTCTTTGCCCCAGAGCCCTTTGGATGAAAAGGAACGCCCTATCATACCAATGTCTGAACCTTGCTCTATCATAAGGGCCCTTCTTCAATTCATCTATCCCGTCGACAATCCCGAAATCAACTCCCTCGACGAGCTAGTTTCCATCCTCGCTGCCGCCGCCAAGTATGACTTTACAGCTGTCGTTGGTAGGCTTGGACAAATTTTGGTGTCCCCTCGTTTCGTCGAAACAGAACCCACGCGCGTCTATGCCATTGCATCACGTTTCGAAATGGAGGAGGAGGCCAAGATCGCGTCCAAGTATACGCTGAACGTGAACGTCCTTGAAGCACCGCTTTCGGACGATCTCAAACACATCTCCGCATATTCCTATATCAGGCTGCTTGCTTTGCACCGCCAACGGGTCAATGCTGCAGTTGCGATGTTGAAACTTCCACAAGAGATCAAGTGCATGCAGTGCAATGGCTCGGCATTTTCGGTTTACAGCGTGCCGAAGTGGTGGTTTGAGTTTGAGAGGAGAGCGAAGGAGGAGTTGAGTGTGAGGCCGACGACTGATGTGATTTTCGGAGTGGAGTTCTTGGCGGAGGCGGCAGCTGCGTCGGGATGCACACGGTGTGCAGGAAGTGTGTTGGATTCGTGGAAGTTTTTAGAGGGTCTGAAGAGGGATATCGATCAGCTGCCTGCGACAATATGAATATCGTATGTATAATGGACACTGTTATGTTATCATTACATTGTTATTACACCGCAATCGTCCTACGTTCGTTTGTAGATAGCATAGTTGGGAAAGATCCTTCCGAGCAGCCCCGCGCTTTAATTAGATTCCCCTCTTGCCTTCAACCACCATCTCCCCAACAAATCTCCCCATGACCACGCCACATCTCGGAACTTTCAAGATCCCGGCCATCGAAAATGAGCCCATGGTAAGCTTCGTTACAGTATTGTTAAAAGCGATGGGCGACTCGAAAACTGACGGGTATGGGCTCAGAGATCGTATGCACCAGGCTCTGCAGAGCGAAAAGCTCTCGAGACAGTGATCGCACAGATGCAGCGGGAGGCCCCCTTTGAGGTGCCTTGTATTGTCAACGGAAAACCGGTCCGTAATTTGTTCATCTCCTTCGCCCTGCTGCCAATGTCTGCTCCTAGGTGAAAACGGGCAGGATCGCAAAGCAGCCGATGCCCCATGACCATGAGCGTCACCTCTGCACATATCATGAAGCTGATGAAGCGACAGTGGAGAGTGCCATCGAGGGCGCGTTGGCTGCGAAGGCAGAGTGGGAGAGCATGCCATGGAACGATAGGGCAGCGATCTTTTTGAAAGCGGCCGATCTTGTTAGCGGGAAGTATAGATATAAGCTGATGGCTGCCACAGTCTTGGGACAGGGAAAGAATGCCTGGCAGGCTGAGATTGACGCTGCCGCCGAGGTGTGTGCAAATGCTCAGGAGATTTGACGTAGATCACCTCATACCATGTAGCTCACGGACTTTTTGCGGTTCGGCGTCAAGTTCGTCGAGGACCTGTATTCCCAGCAACCAGTAAAAAATGCACCAGGAGGTTGGAAGTGAGTCGACAGCTACTTTCATCCACATTTTGATGAATTAGTGCATGTAGTCGTATTGAATACCGCGCACTGGAAGGTTTCGTGCTTGCTGTTTCCCCTTTCAATTTCACTGCCATCGGCGGTAATCTTCCTGGCAGTAAGTCTCGTTACATCTGGTTTTGCTCACATCATTGACGAAAAACCTAGCACCTGCCCTCGTCGGAAATGTTACGGTCTGGAAACCCTCTCCAGCTGCGACATACTCCAACTACCTCATCCACCAAATTTTCACCGAGGCCGGGGTCCCTCCTGGTGTCATCCAATTCACACCAGGTCCTCCTGCCGAGGTCGTTGCCCAGGCCATCAATCACCCCAGTTTCGCTGCACTCCATTTCACAGGTAGCACATTCGTCTTCAAAAAGTTGTGGAAGGATATCTCTGTCAATCTCGACATCTACAAGGGGTATCCTAGGATCGTGGGAGAGACGGGAGGGAAGAATTTTCATGTCATTCACAAGTCCGCAGAAATTAGGAACGCTGTGATCCAGTCTATCCGAGGAGCATTTGAGTACCAAGGTATGTCTCTGCAACAACATGATGAACATTTTCGTGACTCGATCATCAGGCCAGAAATGCTCAGCGCTTTCGCGGCTGTACGTGGCTAAATCTCTTTGGGAAGGTGGTTTCAAGGACCAGCTTCTGTCAGAGATTGCCCAAATCAAGGTCGGCTCCCCAGTCGACTTTCACAACTTTATGGGTCCTGTAATGTGAGTTCAAACACCTATGGGATCGGAAAGGGGCCTTGATTTCATTAGTGGACGGCCCGCATATGACAAAATCACAAGCTACATTCAGAAGGCGAAGGCTGCTGGTGGAGAGGTCCTGATCGGTGGAACTGGTATGTTTCTTCGATTCTATATAAACTCCAAACTCCAATCATGTCTAGGTGACGACTCAAAGGGTTACTTCATCCAACCCACAGTTATTCTGAGCAAGGATCCTAAATCCGTGACCCTTGTCGAGGAGATTTTCGGTCCCGTTGTTACAGTCAGTTGCATATCTCGACCCATCTCAACAACAAGCTCATCACAAATGCAGGTGTTTGTGTACGAGGACGAGGACTATGAAAAGACCCTGGATCTCATCGACACCACCACCGATTACGCACTCACAGGGTCGATGTGAGTTTCTCGAAACGGTTTTCGTTTGATGTCATCCCGCTGATCACGTAGTTCAGCTTCGCTAGCGAACGTAAGGCGCTTTTGACAGCCACCAACCGACTCCGGAACTCGGCTGGGAACGTGTATTACAACGAGAAATGCACAGGCGCTGTTGTCGGTCAGCAGCCCTTCGGCGGTGCGCGTGCGAGCGGAACGAACGACAAGGCTGGAAGCATCGCCATCTTCTATCGGTTTGTGAGTGCGAGGAGCATCAAGGAGAACTTTGTGGGCTTGGAAGACTTCCATTACCCTTCCAATCTGGTTTGAGGAATGTATAAGTTATTGTAATGTAATAATAGCAAGCGTGGGAGCAGCACGTCTCTAATTACGACGCGTCACAAACCTTCATCTCTCCTTTCACGATCATGGCCACTGCCCAAGCGACAGCTTCACGTTTCTCCCCGATGCCGTCCAGAACGGCCGACCTCGATGAAACTTGGGCGTTCCTTAATCGGGGGGTCGACCACATTATGACCAAGCTCGATGAGGGCTTGTCATTCCCAGATTATAGTAGTCTTTACACGACGGTATACAACTACTGCACGTCAACGAGGATGCAGGACAGGGCGGATAGCAATAGAAGTGTGTCCCTTTTCTGAGTGGCACCTCGCCATACTAAGCTCGTCTCGTACGCAACACAGCTGGCGCCAACCTCGTGGGCTCGGATCTGTACACGAAACTCTCCACATACTACATTGAACATTTCATGGCTATCATCGCCGTTGGTCTCGTCTTTCAAGGGGGAAAACGCGCTTATTGAACTGACTTGTCCAGAAATCCGAAACACTCCAAGACGTTGATCTCCTAAGGTATTACGCCGCGGAGTGGGATCGATACACCACCGGTGCCAACTTTCTGAATCGCCTTTTCTCATACCTCAATCGTTATTGGGTCAAACGCGAGCGCGATGAAGGAAAAAAGACCGTATATCAGGTCTACACGGTCTGTAACGAATGTTTCTTCTATCTGGCTAATACGCTTAAATCTGCATCAGCTTGCTTTATCCCAATGGAAAGATTACTTTTTCCTGCACATACAGAAGGATAACGCCAACCTGACCAATGCCCTTCTACGCCTCATCACGCAACAGCGCAATGGAGAAAGTATTGAACAAACACTTGTGAAAAAGGTCGTGGAATCCTTGGTTTCCCTTGGGCTGGACAGCTCCGACCCCAACAAGGAGTGTTTGGATGTTTACAAGGAACATATTGAAGTGCCCTTCATTGACGCCACAGAGAAGTATTATAAAAAGGAGTCGGACACGTTCCTTTCCCACCATACTGTTTCCGATTACCTGAAGAAAGCGGAAGATCGTCTTAAAGAAGAGGAGGACCGTGTCGAGAGATATCTACACACCAAGACGCGCAAAGACCTAATTAACAAATGCGAAAGTGTTCTCATTCGTGAACATGCTGAGCTGATGTGGGACAGTTTCCAGAACCTGCTTGACTTTGACAAGGATGAAGACCTGCAAAGGATGTATGCTCTTTTGTCACGCATACCTGAGGGCTTGGAGCCGCTACGAAAGAGGTTTGAAGTGCATGTGAAGCAGGCTGGGCTCACTGCTGTCTCCAAACTTGTCGGTGAAACGGGTGCCAACACCGATTCTCTCGATCCCAAAACGTATGTGGATGCGCTACTTGAGGTCCACAAGAAGAACTCGGAGACGGTCGCGAGGAGTTTCAGGGGCGAAGCTGGGTTTGCGGCCAGTCTCGACAAGGCCTGTCGTGAATTCGTGAATCGCAACGCTGCAACTGGAGCTTCGTCAAGTAAATCCCCGGAATTGATTGCCAAGCACGCTGATATGCTCCTGCGGAAGAACAATAAGATGGCCGAGGAAGAAGATCTTGAGAGTGCGCTGAACCGTGTCGTACGATTCCTCTTATTCCTTGTCTACCAAAACATCTTGTCGATGTGACCTGCAGATGATATTGTTCAAATATCTCGAGGACAAGGATGTGTTCCAGAACTTTTACACGACCAAGCTTTCGAAACGACTCATCCACGGAGTCTCCGCCTCGGATGAGAGCGAAGCTAGCATGATCTCAAAACTCAAGGAAGCATGTGGTTTCGAGTACACCAACAAACTCCAACGCATGTTCACTGGTGCGCTCACAACTCTACATGAACGCGATGAGCTTAAAGATTCTATGTATCCAGATATGAGTCTCAGTAAAGATCTCACCGATTCCTTTAAGGAGCGAATGACCCAGAATCACGACGACATGGACATCACCTTCAGCATCATGGTGTTGGGAACAAATTTCTGGCCCCTTGCACCACCCACGCACGACTTCGTTATCCCTACTGAGATTCTATCGACATACGATCGTTTCCAGAGATACTATCAAACCAAGCACTCGGGTAGGAAACTGACGTGGCTGTGGAACTACTCCAAAAATGAACTCCGCACAAATTACCTGAACCAGAAATATATCTTGATGACCAGTTCGTATCAGATGGCGGTACTGCTGCAATACAATAGGAACGATACCCTGTCGCTGGAGGAGCTGCTGCAGGCGACGAATATCAGTAAGGATCTGTTGCAGCAGGTGCTAGCTCTCCTTGTGAAGGCAAAGATCCTGATGAACGAGGAGAGGGATCAATATGACCTTAACCCCAGTATGTCTTTTCCTTTCTGTCTTGATTTCTTTCTGTCCTAAAAAGATCTTGTAAGACTTCAAGTCGAAGAAAATCCGTGTCAACTTGAATTTGCCCATCAAGGCTGATGTGAAAGCTGAATCTACAGATGTGCTTAAAGCTGTGGACGAAGATCGTAAATATGTCATTCAGGCTACTATCGTCCGGTGAGCATCCACCTCAGTTTGATGTGATAGTCTCATGAATGCTATTCATCACAGAATCATGAAGGCCCGCAAAACCATGAAGAACCAACAGCTGATTCAAGAAGTCATCGCACAAATCTCTCAACGGTTCTCGCCCAAGATTCCTGATATCAAAAAGGTACATATGAGTATTGAATGGCATAATCTGACGCGCTTTCCGTTTCATCAGGCTATTGAGACACTTTTGGAAAAGGAGTACATCGAGCGGGTGGATGGTTCCAAAGACACTTTTGCATATGTTGCTTGAGTATCTTTTCTTCGTTCATCCAGCAATGTCCCTTTTCCCCTCTCATCTGGACGTCTTGATTCATTATCACCAATACAGTATCGCTTGCGCATGTCTCATACCTACCCCATCTATATCATACAGTGTATACTATACCATAGTACTCCATGGACCTTATTGACTGACTTGGAGGGTTGCTTGCCCGGTAAACAAGCCAAGCACAAAGTCCTTGTATGTAGGGCTCAAACATTATATATAATCCAGTCTTCATGTCTGTGTGAATCTATCACAAAATACATTGGAGTGCAGAATCAAATACCGAGTTATCAAACGCGAATGAACACCATGACTATTCCAGTGCACCAAGAGAATCGGCGCTCCATCTGACACGTTGCGTTCCGTCAGCTTGTACGTTGTCTCCATTATCTTGTGCTTTCATAACTCACTTGATCGTAATGCTCAGCGGGAATAGGGCCTAAGAGCACAGAAGAATATTATAGCAAGGATTATACAACAACGCCACGTTCTAATTCGCCCAAAAGCATTGTTCCATCCTTGCTCGCGGTCAAAACTGTAGCGTTTAATACATCAATGACTGACGAGAGAGGATAGAGATACATACTGATGGGCTCCTTGGGATGAAAATCTACAGCAGTCACGGTTCCCTTATGGCCAGGAAGCTGTCAAAAGACATAAGTGAGCTGGCTCTGAGTGGTTCGCAAAGGAGACCAACCTTGTAAAGAATGGTCCCACTGTCGACTTCCCAGATACACACCATCCTATCTGCGCCACCGACTGCGACGCGCCGACCCTCGTCGTCTTTGCTCCATGCACCCCTCAATAGTGTGTTTTCGAATCCAGCAGGTGATCCCATGAGGACACGATGTATCCGTGTTGGGGACGGAGAGAAGGGCCGCACGTCGTGGATGATGGTCTGAGACGAGAAAGACGGTGAAAGGAGATACTGCCCGTTGGGTGAAAGGGCAAGAGAGGTGGGTGTGTCTGTGTGGCCCGTGAGGGAATAGACTTGTTCGCCCTTCCGGAGGTCATACACGTGGATCTCATTGTCCAACGCGCTGATGTACACGTTCGCACCATCAGCACTCCAGCACACCGCGGTGACAGGGCACTTGAGGTCAAAGGTTGCCACGGGCTGCTTCCGAGCATCCTCGCCGCCTTCCCATATCTTCACGGTGTTGTCGTCTGATCCTGTTGCAACGAGCTCTGTGCCTCCACCGCCCGCCATCGTCCGGTCAATAGTATTGATGATTTCGCGGTGTGCGCGGATTTTGCGGAGGCGTTGGCCGGTGGTGAGGTCGACCGTTGTGAAGAGGTGGTCAGCGGAAACGGTGTAGAGGGTGGGCGAGCAGAGGGACCATTGAAGGTCGAGAATGGGGGCTTTGGTGAGGTTGGAGATGAGGCCGTAGTTTGTATTTGGAGGGTAGGTCCGCCATAGAGCTGGATAAGTGGTAAGAACGGTGTGGGCAGAGAGTTCTTGTGGAATACTCACAGACACTTCGGTCGGCCGAACACCCCGCGATGTTCTGCCCCGTCGGGTCGAATCTACAGCTCAATATTTCACCCTGTGAATGCGGAGTCAGTTTGAAGAGGTGGCGGGATTATTTTTTGGGGTTTGAAACGGACAGAATGAGCACCAGCAAGACTGATGATTGGAGCTTCAAGGCCACTGGTGCGTTGGACGGTTCGGATAAGGCCTTTGCTTTTGTCGTTACCTGCTGAGGATATGGCGATCTGGTTGGAGGGAGGGGTGTCAGGTTTCACCCTTTTTATGAGTGTACCCTCGGGAGGTGGGGAAGGACCTCGCTTGGACATTTGAGGTGGAAGAGATGGCTGGCGCGGACTTTTAAATAACCACTACTAGTACTACTGATCTCATGCCGTCTCCAAAGCTCTGCCCTCTTATCGTCTGACATGTCCGTTATTCCAGGTGCAGTCAACGACAGCGACAGCGACACCAGTACCGAACGGTCTCTCTATCTTTCCCATCTCGTCTCCACATGGAACGCTCGTGTGTTCGAATTTGCCTCCGTATGCTCTTTCACTGCACCCTATGAACTATTACCACTTTCACTCCAACAGATACTATTCGTCATATCTTCCTACCCCGGAACCCTTCTGCCAGCATCTGTAATGCAAATTGCAACCATCCTCTCTTCTCTCGTCCTCTCAGCCCCCCTCGGATCCTACCTTGACCGAAACTCGCGCCTCTCAAATCTGCGTGTCTCCATAATCGTGCAGCGAGTCATGGTCGTTCTCAGCTGTTTCATTTTCTACGCGCTGCACTCCGGTTGCGCCCTCAACCCTTTGCAAAGAGGAACCCTCTTCGCAGTCGCAGTAGTCTTGGGTTCGATACAGAGGCTCTCCGGAAAAGCCAACATGATTACTATGGAGCGCGACTGGATTCCCACACTATATGGCGAAGGCCTTGCCAACGAACCTGTGAACCTTGCCCGCATGAATGCTGCTATGAGGAGGATCGATTTGTTTTGCAAGCTTCTCGCCCCCGTCTTTACGACATTCCTCATCTCTCTCACGTCCCGTTTGTCACCCTTTACAGTGGACACATTTGGAGCCAGTGGTGATCTGGCCAAGGACCTTACACCAGCCGGTGTGCGTACCACGGTGTTTGTCATTGGAGGGATGGCTCTTGTCAGCCCAATCGTGGAGTGGCAGTGTGCCGAGTGGGTATATAACCGCAACCCTCGTTTGCAAGCCCCGAAAGGGGACAATGCAGACCGTCAGCTGACAGAACAACCATACTCAAATCGTTGGACATCAGCCTGGAAGCTTTGGTGGGCAAGCGATGTCTGCATACGTAAGTATTTGCTCAAGGTTTTTTTGAGGTATCATAGCTGATACACTTGTGCAAAAAAAAGCCTCGATTGCTATGGCCTTGCTGTACACATCGACTCTATCTTTCTCGGTGTCTTTGATTACTTACCTCCTCAACACCTCTTTTCCGCTGTCAACGATAACAACCGCCCGACTTTGCTCCTCCATGCTTGAATTATCAGCCACTATCATCATGCCCGCTAGCGTCACGTACATGTCTCGGGCTGCGCGGCGCAAAAATGAGCGGTATGTTCAGCTAATGATGGCTCAAGAACCGGATATAAAACCACAGGATATCTCCTTTGATGATGATGGTGGCGGAGTGGAAAGGACCGGACTATGGGGCATCTGGTTCGAGGCATGCAATGTGGTACGACTGACAGCACACAAATTTATCTGTTTTTAATTCTTTCTCCAGGTTCCCGCGACCGCTTTACTTTTCATGCTACGTCCTGGAGCTACACGAGGAGTGTTCTCCATCAGTACCTCCTTTCTTCATCCCATTTCCTTTTTCTCTTTCATCGCCTTCTCACGCCTTGGACTATGGATCTTTGATCTCGCCTTCTCACAAATCACGCAGACGCTTGTCCCGCCTTCCGAACGGTCGTCAGTGGCTTCCGTGGAGATGGCCTTGGGTAACTTGGCCGAATTCTTGCAGTTTGCGACAACAGCTGTATGGAACCAGACCGAGGATTTCGCGTACATCAGCACCGCAACGACGGCCGCGGTTGTTGTCGCGGCATTGACGTTCACAGTATGGGTAAGGAAGCGAAGAGGACATTCGTTTCACGTTGGACGGAGAGTCGTGCTTTGACCCAGGGTTCAAGAGATTTATCGAAGTGAGATTTTCTTGTAATAGTACTTATAGACTTGTCCATAATAATTATTTGTGATGTGACACGTGATCACTATCGCTCTCACCGTGACCGCCGTTCGATGGTACTTTCTTTCAAGTTGTTTCCCTTGACACCTCTGATTCCTCTAATAACAAATACAGGCAGTGTGCTCGTTCTTCCTCCGCGGCACCTGCAAATTTGGGGACAATTGCAGGAACGACCACCCTCAAAATGCTCGCCAAGGCGCAGGGTTTGGAAGCACGCTCAAGTCTTTCATCGGTCCCCGAGCGATTTCTCAACTTCATATATGCAGATACATCATGGACAAATCCTCGCAACCCAGGTACCAACGCGGGCTCAAAGAACGCGAACTCCAGCCTCTCATTCAGGTGTGGCAAAGAGTCTGAACTCATCAGTAATCAGCAGCTTATATCTATATTTCCATTTCAGCACCGACAGCATCAAGAATGATTTGACGCCCTTGATCGACAAACCTCTATGGCCCCTATCATCTTATGCTGCCGCGAAGCACGAATCTACCTTACTTGCGGGACTGGACGAGTCGCCGGAAGAACTACGTGTTCGTGCCTTCATGGCTCAGCAAGCCGGCAATACAGCCGAATACGTGAGTGGCAAAAACCTTTCCCTTCTACATGCCATGACCATGATCTATGCAGGCCACATACGAAACCAATAAGATTTCTGCTGCAGAACAAGTTCACACCGTACTTAAAATCCCACCACCTTTTTCCCTACCACGGTGTTGACACCAACATTTTAGAATGCGCTGAACAACTTCAACGAAGCGTATGCACAGGCCGTAAAGCTGAGTAGCAATGCAAATACAGCGGGCTCAAGTGCCTCTGCCAATGCTGCTGTTGGGTCAACCTCTGCCTTCGGGAATTTGGTTCTTAACTCTGTTTTCGGTGGTAATGCCACAACTCCAGCTTTCGGGGCACCTGCCTTTGGGCAATCAGCTTTCGGCCAAACAAGCACTGCAGCAGCCGCTGCCCAACCTGTTTCTTCCTTTGGGCAGCCTCAGCAGCCTGTCTCAGCGTTCGGCCAGCCACAGCCCCAGCAAAGTGATTCTGCGTTCGGCCAGCCTCAGCAAGCCTCAGCCTTTAGTCAGCCATCGCAAACATCATCTCTCATCAAGCCAGCTTCTGGTGCGTTTGGGAATTTGACAAGTACAGGGTCATCCAATGCGTTTGGGGGCGGAGGCTTCTCTGCGTTCGCGGGTCAGCCTTCGGCCTTTGGAGCG
The DNA here is from genome assembly GCA_963565915.1 of Entoloma clypeatum. Taxonomy (NCBI): domain Eukaryota; kingdom Fungi; phylum Basidiomycota; class Agaricomycetes; order Agaricales; family Entolomataceae; genus Entoloma; species Entoloma clypeatum. Next base: position 3,908,545 of record OY751494.1, read on the forward strand.
GGTGCAACCGTCACCACTGCTCCCGCTACAGGCGCGTTTGGCTCGGGGGCATTCGGTGCACCTTCTACAGCTGCCACATCCACATTTGGTGCACCATCTGCTTTTGGCGCGCTGGCCCAAAAAGATGCCATTCCCGCTTTTGGCGCTGGATCTGCATTCGGAAGCCAAGAAAACGCACCCAGAAATCCATTCTCCTCCTCAAACCAAACCACGTCCCCTTTCACACCATTGCCTAGCACATCGCTGGCCGCGCCAGAACCTCAGAAGATGCAGCCTACGTTCTCAAGCCAGCCTCCCTCTGCATATCCTATGGCATCACCCTCTACTTCGATGTTCGGCACACCGGGTCCTTCAGCCCCATCGAAGGCGACTGGTCCACCAGACTTTTCCAATGCACCTTCACGCTATAAACCTGGTACAACGCCATATGATTTAAATCTGCCTTCAGATTATGAAAAACATCTTCCTCCTGAAGCGCTGGAAGCATTCAAGAGTCAGAGGTTTGAATGGGGGAAAGTTCCAGACTGGATTCCTCCACTGGGATTCCGTTGATCGTATTCGACGGACTGGCCGCGCACTTGTATCATCTTATATTATCATCTGTAGCATTAGTAGTCGTTTACGGTGTGGTTTTTTATGGAGGATTTTGACATGGAATTTGTAGTCCCGAATCGGGGGCCAAAACATCATCAATTTTGCCTCACCTCGATGACACTCTCCAGCTCGATCAGTGGCTTCCAGGCCATCCCAATCACATATTCCTCCTCTTCCACTCATTATCTCTATATACGTTCCCATAGAGGGTCAAAGAAAGCATCGCAAAATGCCCTGCCCAACGACAGAACCCTTTTCTTGGTGAACGTCCCGCCCGATGCAACAGAACGCGATCTCTCGCTTCTCTTCAAGCATTGTGGAACTGTCGAAAAAGTTGTATTTGACCTGGATGCTGCCGAACTAGAGCATGGAAGTGATAGCGACGAGGGTGAAGATGAAGAGATGGATGGTTCAACCGAGATGCCAGCAGGAGATGTAACTGCCGAAAAACAACCTCGGAAACGGAGAAAACTTGCCAAGGACGACACGCCAAAACTCGTTCCTTTGCCTTCTACAGCTCTGCGGACGTTACGAACTACAGGCCGAACGGCACACCTTATCTTTCTAGATTCATCTTCCTTGGATCGTGCATTGTCCTCTGCGCCAAAGCCTCGTGCATGGCCAAGCACGTCTGACGAGCCGTCGGGTCTCGCTCATTACACTGCGCTCTATGACTCTCTGCGGCCGCCGCTAGATGCTGTCCGCGAACATGCCGATACGTCAATATTGGTGTACGAGCACGAACTGCAAAAGACAAAACGACAATCCAAGTATCGCAAGGGAGAGGCTATTGTGGATGATGACGGTTTCACACTCGTAACGCGCGGTGGAGCGTATGGGCAGACGCTTGGTGGTGGGGTGGGGGTTGCGAGCAAGGGGTTTCAACGGACGGGTCAGACGTCCAAGAGAAGTCGAGGTGCGAAGAAGGAGAAAAGGGAGAAGGTGGATTTCTATGGTTTCCAGAAGGCAGAGAAACAACGCACAGGTGATGCCTTTTCTTTTATTTTAGCCATTGAGAATCGTAAGGATGCTGATACATGTAACAGTATTGATGGATTTACAGAAAAAATGGGAGGAGGACAAGGCGAAAGTGGAAGCTCTCAAGGCATCCCGGAAGTTCAAGCCATATTAGCAGGCAAGATGGACCAATCACCCAATGTACGCGCTTGGACGAACTCTGTAAATTGCTTTGATACATCAGAGAAGTATCCTGGAACCGGAAAGCTTTGTTACAAAGTTGCGTTATTTACGAGCATCGTACTATATCGGTCCATAACAAGAGGGTTCGTCTGTGGGATGCCGCATTTAGGATAGCCAGAATCTCTTCCAATCATACTTCTCCCCTTTCAAGAGGAAGTCCTACCCGCTTGACGGACGGGGTTGATGTTGTGGCAAGTATCAGAGACCATTCGGCTGGTGAACTTGATTGCTACGGCGGATGAAATGTCAAGTGAAATGTACGTGACGTAAGTTCCGCCTAAGCCTCTTTCGAGGATTGCCTGTAGCAGCTCCGGCAGTTCGAACGAGCGCAGATGCTGCACCGCTGCCGCTGCCGCAACGGCCGACATAGTGAATGGGGAAACTTTGTCGGTGGCTGAAGGAGGAACTCTTCCATTGACTGGAGCAGGGAATCTGGCGGTGAAGGAGGGAAGCCTTGTGAGAGGAACTCTGGCAAAGCCGACATCTGATGGGCCAAAATCTACGGTGAGAATTTGTTAATGATTCAACACTTACCAGTAGGGTGCTTTCTACCGGAGGGGACCGACACTGGTCGCAACAACGGTCGCAGTGTAAAGTATAATGAGGATTCGGATTTTGCTGAACATGAGGACAGGACCTTTCAGTTGGATGAAGATGAAACTCTCGCTGGGACAGAACCTGGCATCCGCCCGAAGCTTTTCGAGGAGGCAAAGAAGAGCGCTGCTCTCGCCGTGGACAAAGCAAGGGAAGGTAATCATTGACACAGGCAGATGTGCCAGGGCTGATACCGTGAAAGTGTTCGATAAGGCTCAGTACTCAGTCATCTTACGGGGCCGTGTACCGACACGTCCGTGGATTGAGATCTTCCCCGCGTCTTTTGAACGAAGAACGTTCATTGTTCAAACGAGGGTCCATCTACTGTCCAGAGCAGCATATGGGACGTAAAGGTGTTTCGAAAGTTGGTCAGAAGGGGCATCTCGGAAAGGATGGACGACCCACTGGCATGTGGGCCTCTGGAGGCCTTTGGACGGCCATAGTTGCAAAGTTCAGCCTCTGACATGAGCAATCGATAAGAGATTTACTGAAGTTGGTCGACAGTGATAGTTGATTGCATACCTTGTTCTGCCTTGAGGTTGACATGAGGACGTGTAACATGGGCACCTTGAGCTCCATTTTCATCGACAATGCCAGCGAAACATGGAAACGGGTCGACCCTGGGGAACGAGGGGGAACAAGAGGGTGAATTTTTTACTTTTTTGTGAGCATGCGATGCCTCATGGCCCCATCATCAGGATCATCAGCCTCGCGGCATCGTGCCCACCTCACCGCAATCTAATCCATAAAAGCCGAATTCTTCTTCTCTTCCTCATCTTATACGGCCTACCTCTTCCCCCTCCCCCCTTCCCCTCCGGTCCTCTCAGTCACACACACATCATGTCTTCCTATGAAGAAGAGTACATCGCTGTTAGCCCCCGTTTCATCTCATGTCGGCGCTGAACACCCTGCTCATCCCTCATTTCAATATAGCCTGGTGATATTGTCGCTGTGCGTCACGGCATGAAGGGCAGACAAGAGGGTCTTGTCATCGGGTCCCACTTCGACCACCTCGTAAGCGACTACCCGGGCTTCTCCGAAAGCGTACCCGCTGACCACCGCACCAGGGCCGACAAGTCGTCGAGGTTCAGCTCGAAAACGAGGTCTACAGAGCGTTGTAGGTCATGTAACCGGTAGCATTTCATCTTGCTCAATGTCATCTTTACCGCCTCCAGGTACCCAACAGTCACCCGGGTCAAACGCACCACCTACCTCCGGCCCAATACACTCAAACACAGAACAGTCGAACGACGCATTTACTGGTGATCATATACGTCTCTCATGATGACGTGCAGGCTCGTTCATTGCATGCCATCGGGACATATCGTGCATCACTTCCTCGCATACTCAAATTTTACCTCGGCATTTATCTCCTCATCCACCACCATTGCGTCAGCAGCGCTGGCTCTGTATCAATACCCCGCCGAACCTTTGATTCACAGATTGAAGGGGTTATTCAGCTTCAAATGGATTAGAGAGGCGGATCGCAAAGACCTTTTATCTATTTTCATAGATTCACGTACTGCCAAGAACTCATGACCATTTCTGCAATGCTACACAGAATATCTTGCCATCATTACGAGTGTGCGTGTTCCAGGATGAAAATAAGGTATACCCACATTTATACACTATGAATGAAAGAACAAAAGTAATAATGACAAGATCAAATTGTGTGTAAGTTTGAGCCGCATGCAAAGAGGGGATATATAGTAAAAGAAACACCGATCATGGAGGAGAGAGGTGGGAAGTGGTAGAATCCCTTTTCAATTATGCCTTGAGACCAATAATCGGCGACGGCCCCGCTAAAGGTAGCTTCGGTGTCCGAGGATGAGGATGCCTTGTCGACGGCGATGGTGTTCTACGACGATGTTGACGCTGTGCTGTTTTGGGTACAGGGGTTCCCGGTGGAACTGTCGAAGGGATTGCTGACGACCCGGAGGGTGACAGAGGTCGATTTGGGCCGAGGAACGACGGTGCTGACGCTGTCAGTGCATGAGATATGTCCGAGTAACTTGCTGACCCGTTAGGGTGGCTGGTGTGGATAGATCCGTTCGGTAATGAGATTGACGTGGATGATGCAGGCAGTCCGGGTATCCCGTCCAACGACATAGCCAACGGCGGCCCGCTCACACTTGAACTCCTCCTTCTCCTTGTTGCCACACTCCTCACAACCCTCGGTTCAGGTATTCTTATCGGTCCAACCCCGTTGAGACCCGTTTTCTCTTGCGGCCCACCTGTTTTCTGGTGAGGGTGATGCAACACGCCAACTCCAACCTCGCTGATTAATGATCCTACACTCCCATTCAAATCCACCTTCCTCATCTCTGGCTTCAAAGTCTCCTCCGAAACGTTAACCGCAGCAGATGGGTAAATCCCCGGTGTGACCTGTACCACGCGTTCATAGTAAAGCATGAACGCACCTACACCTTCTTGCAGCACCGATTCGATCCCGCACTCCCTCACTGAATCATCGCTGATCCGTAGCCAACCCTGTCCAAGCTGCGACTGGCGCCGTCCCCCTTCAGTCTGGTCATCTTCCCATACATATTGCGAATACGGCATCCCCCCCTCCGCCGCGTTGTTGTCCTCGAAACGCAACGGGTCAATCAACCGTGGCGGCGCCCAGCGTTTATCAGGACTCAGATTGTAATTCCGCGGTTTCCGCCTGTAGCATATATAGTGTCCAAAGGAATGTTGCCCATAGTGACACACTACGGCAGAGAGGCGATATAGCGTGCGGGGATTCGCAAATGAGGCGGGCGTCGGTGTCGTGGAACGGTTAACAGAGGGTGAAGGAGTGGAGATCGCGGAAGTGGGGACCGTGGAGAGACTTCCGGAGGTGGTGAAAGGGGTGAGATCAAGAACTTCAGGAAAGATGACGCGGACATTGTTCTTGGAGGCGTAGTGTCCGTAATGTACGGATCGGTTCATGTGAAGGGCCAAAACCGGAGGTGGCTGAGAGTGGAATACCATAAGTCACACGGGAATGGATGAGGGCAAGGAGCATACTCGTGCAATCATGGCTTGTTTTGTGGAGGCTTTACTGAAAACCTTCTCCATCCGGACGTCAGGCAGATGGTCCTCTATTCGGCCCTCGTCCAAGGCGGCTTTGACACGTCTCTCCATCTTATAGACCTCCTTCAGCCGTTTTTTCTTCGATGGTGAAGGTTTCGCGGGAGGCTTGGTTGCTTCCTCAAGAGTCATGATTTCGTTGAGAAGTCGTTTGTGTGTCGCAAGTAAGGAGCATTTACGGCAGATGCAGTCATGTAGAACCTCGAGAGTTGTATAGTCTTCTAGGCAGTCCTCTAAACGGCAACTTGCCTAAATGGTAAGCGTGAGGACCAGTGGATGAGAAAGAAAGAATCGCCTGAGGACTCACAGCTGGTCTCGGCACGGCCAACTGCCAACTATCTAACGTAAAGTGCATCACGGCCTCAGTATATCCACACACCACACAGCTTCGTCTATTGGCCGTGAGGCCGTCGAAAACATTTTTCCCGATCTCCTTGTTGGTGGAAGCCTGGGATAGGGCGCCCAGACCGCGATCACGGTATCCCTCCTTATCAACGGCAGCACTCTCGTTCTTGATACACTCGGAGAGCAGCTGAAAGAGCTCCTGTGCGTCTTGGTGTTCCCTAGAGTTGAAGAGAGAGCTTCGACGATCTTCGGGCTGGTTACTGAGAGCCTCGATGATGTCATGGGGGCGGATAGCACGATACGACGATCGTGGTTTGTTGATGTCTGGGAGTCCTGATCATTGAATGCAGAGCCTGGATGAATGACACGGAAACAAACTGTGCAGAAGATCTCGGAGGGCATCGAGAACAGGTGTGGGAACGTCTAATGCTTCGGCTTTGGCGTGTATGGCATCAATGTGTGGTTGAAGATACGACAGAGAGGCGAAGGCCTATGAATTTGTGAGCTCCTGAGATATAGGACAGAAAGGGGCCCTTACTTGCAATGTTGAATTCATGAAACAGTACGTGCCGGAGATGTTGACAAGACCTGAATAATAGCCATCACCTGGGCCATTCTCGGAGTCTATTGAAATTGAGAAGACGGTCTTCTGGGGCAGTGTGGTGAAGGTCTACCTACCATGCTTAGCGAGGCCATCCATAGCTATCTGTTCTGTTCGGGTACGAATAGCCTTCTTCGGCTTTCCCTTATCAGGAGCATTCCGCCCAGGCCCGGCGGAAACAGAATTTCCGGCAGGAGACCAGTTCCATGGTATTGAAATGCCAAAGCTCTCGAGGCCCATAGCAAGTTTGTCAAAGAGAAGGTGGAGCTCGGCCTTGGTAGCCACGAAGTAAAAGATGGATGGAACGAGCAACAGGACGACGAGCGGGGCGATCTGTTGAAACGAGTTGCTGGCGAGAATTTCGATGCAGCGAGCACGAAATATATCGAGAAGGCTCATGTGTGTCGCCGACTCTCAGGAAAGGAGAGCGTCACGCAATAAAGCAGGGTCGAAGCGGGAACATTGGACGTCCAATTACTACGGATTCATTGTGTGACCCCATGGCTACCTGGCGCAATGGTAGCGCGTTTGGCTTCGAGTACCAAATGGCACCAAAAGGTTGCAGGTTCGAGTCCTGCGGTGGTCATTTTTTAAATTTTCAGACCTCTTTCTTGGTTGCAATTTCTTTCAACCACCGACGTCACCTCCACCTTTCATGGCCACCGCCATCCTCTTCTCCCAGCACTCTTCCAATCCCCTCGAGGTTGGTTCTTCAGATCTCAGAAACGCTCACTACCGTCGCACACTCAACGCCGCCAACAAACGGCGCGCTCAAGAATCCTTTCTTTCATCAGACGACCCACTCAATGGCGGCAATGTCGAAGGCATGAAACGCTACCACGAACACCTCTCTCATGTTCTCCCTACGTTTACAGCACAGAAACAGCGGCCTGTCGTGTACGTCGACTTGGACGAAGATATGGAGAGTGACGATGACTTCAACCTTACGGGTGGCGCGGAACGCCATCATGATGCCAGCCACGATGAAGAAGGACACGAAAACGAATTACGCGACGACCTCCGCAACGACACGCCAGATTCCCCCGGACAATGCGACGAAGAACTGACGATTCACTTAAAGAGTCCCGAGGAGCGCCAAGAGATCGAGGAGGAGATTGCAGACCTTGAAAGGGCCGTGCCTCAACTCTCCACAGACTACAAATTAATAGACCGTCTGGGAACTGGGACCTTTTCCTCAGTTTACAAAGCCGTCGATCTTCACTACCACGACAAGTGGTATAACGACCCGTGGCACGGCCACCATCCACCCTCTTCTTCTGCGTACTACCAATCCGTTCCACGACCAAAAGATTCCAAAGTATTTGTCGCAATCAAGCGCATATATGTGACGAGCAGTCCAGAACGTATACGCAACGAGATTTCGATCATGGAGGATTGTCGAGCGTGTCGACATACATCTCAACTTATTACTGCTTTTCGGCAAGCAGACCAAGTTGTGGCCATCATGCCCTACCAGCGTAACGATGACTTCCGCGTGCGTTCTACGATCTCTCATAGGCTTATATATCGTGACTTCCGCAATTCAGGAATTCTTTCGTGATCTGCCAATACCAGCCATTAAAGCATACCTCCGCTGCATGTTTCGCGCTTTACGCGACATACATTCCCGGGCAATTATTCACCGCGATGTGAAGCCCGCAAACTTTCTCTTCGATCCACGCACGGGAGTCGGCACCCTGTGTGATTTTGGCCTGGCATCGGTGAGCCTCTCCTCCGCGCGATCCTCTGCCAATCGATAATTTCAAAAATTCCAGCGTATAGAATCAGTGGGACCGATGTCTGGCGCGTGTTTCCATACGTCCGCAACTCGTGAACACCCTCATGGAATCACAAAGAGCCGCAACGAATTCAACGCGGACGAGATCAAAGGCGCTCAATTAAATGCACGGCATAAATCCAGTCTTCTTTCTGAGAAAGTTGGTTATCCGGAGAAGGACACGCGGTGGGTTGCCTGACCATGTCATTTCCCTGACTCTGACTACCTCTCTATCTAGACCCATTTCGAAAGCGAATCGTGCAGGAACGAGAGGTTTCCGTGCACCGGAAGTCCTGCTAAAATGTGGCGATCAAACGGGCGGTACGCAAACATATACAACCGCTCCGTGCAAGAAAGGCTGAATTGAAGCTATATTAGCTATTGATGTATGGGCTGTTGGCATGATCCTTCTTTTCTTTCTCACCGGAAAGTTTCCCCTTTTCCAATCGAGTGACGATATTGAGGCTCTCATGGAGATTGCCACCATAATAGGGTCGAAGAAAATGGAGAAGGTTGCCACATTGCACAGCACGTTCTGCTACATTTGGTAACCATAAGTCAGTTCTAAAACATCTCCTAGGCCGGACTTTCGCGACAAATGTGCCTTCCATCACCTCAGAAGGTATCTCGTGGCGGGAATTTGTTGAGAGGCAGAACCCGACGCTCTACGAACCTCAAGAACCAGATCCTCGGTACTGGCCCTACAACGTCGTCAACCACCCGGCAGGTTCTTCAGCCTGCCACTACAATATTCAGCAAAGCTCAGCATCAGGTTCCCGCCAAGAACTCGCACCACCACCTCCCTCATCCTCATCTTCCCCTCCCCCACTCTACTTTCCGCGTTCCTCTTCCCCAATATCACCCACCATTTCCCCCACATCCTTGGGTCCACGCACGTTGATACTGAGCCCTTCTCAGCACCGCGCTGAGATCGACAGCGCCTTTGACCTACTCGAACAGTTGATGCAACCCGAGTCGATAAAACGCATAACGCCCGAAAACGTCCTTGCACACCTGTTCCTGCGTGACGATCCGCCGTTCATGGAGGAAACTGGGTTCTTTGAGGACGAGGCACCGGACGATGACGAATTTGTGCCACATCGGTGGGGAGAGGAAGGAGGGGCAGTGTGTAGGGAATGGCATTTCAAGGATGAGGTAACCGATGTGCCATGTGTTAAGGTTTGGGTGCACTGCGGGTGCGGGTGTGGGGAACTGTTCGAGGAGATAATGACGCTGGAAGCGGGAGAAGGTGTCGCGATCGGGAGACAGCCTTGTGAGATTCATGAACAGATGGAGTATTATTAGTCACCTTGGTCAAGTGTCATATTTTGCCGTCGTCTGACATTTGGTTGATATACAAAAAGGATGACCACCGCAGGACTCGAACCTGCAACCTTTTGGTGCCATTTGGTGATCGAAGCCAAACGCGCTACCATTGCGCCAGGTAGCCATACTCAAAAATCGCGGTATGCCTACAATCGGCCTCACGCCCAAAAATGGGTTACTTACTCAATGGGCTTGGCAGATTGAGATTATCTTGACTTTAGCACCCTCATCATGGCATTGAACTGGACAATGCTGAACCCCAACCGCTCTCCGGTTCCCCTCCCAAACGAAATGACAATTACACAGTTAGACACGGGAGTGGATTTTATCCTCACCATCCCCGATGCGTCACCTACGGGCGCCTCGACTGCAGGAGGATCTGGAGGGAGCAAGAAGCTCAAGGCGGTGGGGAAGATATGGCTGACTGATCAGCGTGTTGGTCTCCATTCCTTTTAATTAATCCCACTATTGATCGTCGGAGCGTTGCTCGTTTGTCCCATGTCATACAGCTAATTTTCACGAGCTCGGAGCAGCACACTGTCTTCAACTCTTTGACGGTCCCACTGCATTCTATCCTGTCGACGAGGTTCGAGCAGCCGACGTTTGGGGCAAATTTCCTGGCATTCGAGGTGAAGCCTTCTCTCGAGGGTGGCCTTACGGATGGGACGAGGGCGGAAGTCCGCTTCAAAGATCACGCCATGTTTGAGTTCGTGAGTCTTCTGGAGAAGACGAGAGAACGGTGGATTTATATGAGAAGGAAGCAGGTAGAAGATGAAGATGGTCCACGTAAGGGTATCCCTTTTTGTGGGGCAGAGCTCCTGGTGCTGACGAGTCGTGATTGCGGAACAGCAACATACACCACTGGTGCGGAATCGTCGACTCCATCTCTTTCAACCAAGACACCCGGAGATAACCCACCCGGCTATAATGTATAATTCTCAACGTTATCAGAATCTATTGAGGATCTATAGCTGGTCTCGCGGACATTAGTATAACCACTGTATGAGTACTCATCATTACTATGACGAGCCTAAGCCGCCTGCCTGCGGCAGGCTTGCTTGGCCTCGTGTACTAAGCCACTTTTTTGTTGGAAACTTAAGTCTCTCACAGACAATAATCTCTTTTGTATCTAAGAAATCATGCATACTAAGTCATTTTGTTCTTGGCATCTTAAGTCTCTGACAGACATTGTCTAATTTTTAATAACCTGTTTTGTATGTAAGAAATCATGATGTCCATTGGCAACAATTCATATCATAAATTACAACTGCAATCCACCAAGTATTTCTTTGTATACTACATTCAATGTTCTGTTTCCATCTTGCTCTTTGAGCAATATCTTTAATCTGTGTCCAGATGTACATCTAGACAGTGCTACATATAACTGACCATGAGAGAAAACACCTGTATGTAAATCCAATCCTACATGCCTCAATGACTGTCCTTGACTTCGGTTGATTGTCATGGCAAATGCCAGTCGGATAGGAAACTGTCGTCGATGGAGTGGAATAAGAAGCTCCTCATCTGAGGATGATCAGATTGTGGACGATGAGCTGGCAGAGGTACAGATGGAGTCACTGGTGATGGCGATCGAGACACAGGTGAAGCCATAGTAGGTAGACGAAGCGGAGAAGATGAGGCCAGTGGCTGTCGTGACATGTCATCAGCAGTGTTCTGCAACCGTTGCAGCCTTTGCCACTCTTGTCTTTCATTCTGCAAGTGTTGATTTTCAAGGTCATCGTCGTTTCGCTGAAGCTGCTGCTGTGCTCGACGTTGATTGGTCCATGCATTGCTCATCAGCAACCTCCACCTGTCGTCCCGTTGACGTGCATGCTCAGCAGCCGTCTGTATGTTTATGGACAGCAAAGGATTGAGCAGAGGTTGAGGTGCAGAAAGGGTTGGAACAGGCAAAGAAGAGGATGTAACAGTAGAAGGGTGTCTCTGTCTTCGTTGGGATACAGCTCGGAGCGGAGGAAGTGCAGCGTATCGTGCAGAGAGTTCCTGAAAAGACAGAGGAGGATGTGGCTGAGCAGGAACATCCACAGAAGAAGGCCGCATAAGTAGCGGAGTCAAATTTTGTATCTGCTGTTGTAGAGATGGAGAAAGATGAGGGTAAAGAGAAACAGCAGAAGAAGTCGATGGACCATCATGAACATGCAGTGGAGTCTTTCGACGCTCAGGACTCTTAAGATGTCTCTGATCACGTTCCTGTGCTCGAGCAGCCGCGCGGACCTGTTCAGAACTGCATGGGATTGATTCAAATAAGACCATGTTTAAATTTTAAATTTTGATGAAACATACGTACATGTCAATGTCAACCTTGGTCGTTAGAAGTTTGTCAGGATTTTCAAAGGCCATTTCATCATAATGTGGGTGTGTAAGATTTCTAAAGAGACAAATCAGTTAGATATTATATTATATGTTACAGACAAATACATACACATACATGTCAGAGCCAGATACATTCATTCGATCGTCTGAAGCCATCGATTGGTTACACTGGATCGATACACTCACGAAGAGTATTTCCCAGTGTTTGTGCTTGAGATATAATGTATGAAGCAGTTCAAGTCAACAACACCACCTTGACAATGCTCAAGAGACGATATATCGATCGTTGTACCGACTACCAAGCTATTCTAGACCAGAGTCCAAACGGTTTGTCCTGGTCGCTGACTTTGTAATGCCAGCCTTCTCAGCGGTGTCTGATCCAAGTGGATCAACCCAATGCCAGAGGGATACAGAAAGTATGTAAGTGGATGTACAGTAGATGGTACCACCTCCACGGTGTGTAGCTCCCTCAAAGGACTTTTAATGTGTGATAGAGCTAGGGATAATCGCTCCGACACACTCCCTTAACCCTGGGATCCGGGTCTTTTTAAGATTGGAGAGAGAGAGAGAGAGAGAGCAGGGAAAATGGAAGGCTCACCTTGGGGATCAAATCAAAGAGAGAGTCAGTGAGTGTGAGTGTGAGTGTGAATGTGTGTGTGTGGAAAGGGATTTGAAGAGTGTGTGAGTGGAAGAGAGCAAAGAAAGAGGGGAGAGGGAAAGGGGGGAAGGGGAGGAAAGGGAGTAGGCAACACAGCATTGTTGACATCATCATTCCTGACAGCCCCACGACGACACACAGCCGACGACGGCGTGAGAACGTGATCGATCGATCAGGGACGACGACGCAGATGAAGCATGGCGGTGCGACACAGGTGAACACAACAGGGAGGAGGTGGGCCAGAGCGAGAACGGGTGAGTCAGGCTGACTAAAGTTAGGTAAAACTCACACGGGTTGTCGCATTCATAAGAGATTACATGTCATTCTGCAGATCTAGAGGACCCCACGGGTCAGTTTGGACACGAACCGGCCCGGTTTTGGTTTGGACATGACGCGCCGAGGCGGAGTCTGACTCAAGGTAATTATAAGATACTATCGATGACCAGGTATTTGAAACATTTTCAGTGGCAAACATATTTCTCCACGACAACTTCCTCCGGGATTGTTCGGGATTGCTTGTAATTTGTCTCTTCTATAATCCTGTAACCTTACTTTGGGAAGAAATATTGTGCTCGTGTCATCAGAGGCTTCCCGGTGAGGGGGAGTCTGAAAATTCGAGGTATTTGAAACAATCGTCACAGTATCGTCACAGTATCGTCACGGTTATATTTCAGTCTTCGCAAGCATTTGATGCATCATTGATAATTTAGCACCCCTTACGTGATTCAAACACCGCTTGGAAGTGTCACTCTAATGTCACTCCAAGAGCTCTTTTTTCATAGTTCAGTGTCCCCTGCTTTAACAAACGCATCCTGAGACCTGAGCTCCGGGATTTGAGGTGCCCTCATATTGCCAAAGAGGCTCCGTGAACCGAACCTTAAGTGGTCCAGAGGATCTGGATAGATCTAGCCATCACTGCCGTATTTACACTAGTTTTCCTCGCGAAAAATCACCAAATTGCCTCTCAAGCAGGCTCTCTTCAATTTTCCTGCTCAAAAACTTGGGGATCCAGTATTATGATATAAAGGATGATGTGTGCCAAACCCTGGAGGTAGAAGTGGAATGTGGAAGGAGGTAGTTGAGATTTTCAAATACTGTTTGTGTTTCAAATACCTGGTCACTGATACACAGCACAGGATTCAAAATTTAGCCTTTGCAAATGATATTGATAAAGGGTTTGCAAAGTAATAATTTGTAGAGGGGACTTTGGGGGCGAAGAATGAAAATGTTTGACAGATGTGAAACACATGGCAAAACATTGACTTTGTTGAGGCATTTCTCATCAACTGTGATACTTGAGGAACAAAAAAATTTGACAATGCAAATATTGATCATTCTCACCAGAGAAAGTTGATGGAGAATGAAGTCCTGAAAAAAATCCTTTTGTGTCTAGCTTTGCTGTTTCAAATTTTTTACTTCTTTGTTCACCAAATTCTTTGTAAAAGTTGGGTTTTCTTGAGTGGCTTCAAAAACCCTTTCAGGCTTGCTATTCTCACTGGGGGTGGGCAACTGCCGGTATGGGTAACCCCAGTCACAAGCTGTCACACGCGACACAGCCATCACACTGACTGACCCAGCCGTTTTGGGTTCCACAAAGCGAGATTTCGCTGGATGTACCAATTGGACGCATTTTTTATTTCAGTGGAAGGAACACTGCTAATGGCGCATTTTTACTCATAAAATTGTATATTTCACCATGATAGCTTCAGAAAATAAAAAATCGGGTCCAATCAATTGAATGGGCCTACAAAATGGTGCATTTTCGCCACCAACACCTTGTCAATCTGTTGAGCATGTGAAAAGATATTCAGCTCGCGAGATTTTGCTCCATCATATGGGTGGCAGGCCATGGGAACTTGCCGCGAGACATTGGTGCTGCACGGAAAACATGACTCTCACAGGCCTCTTTTTCTCCACACTTGCTCTGAGGGCCTCCTACATTGTCTCAAGCAACAGTAAATACATCTGAAGACATATTGTAGGTCAATCCGATATTTTTCTGCTCTGAATCATGTTTTTGTAGGCAAACCTTACAGATTCTTATCTGATCCTTATCTATCCAAGCATCATGGGAAGAAGAAAGGCTACACAACTAGCACAGCAAGAGCGTGCTGCAAAGGCCAGCATTCAGAGTTCTGTAAAGGCAACTATGACATCTACACAACGAGAGCTGGACAGTACTAGACAGGAGCTTTCTGCTGCGCATGCTAGGCTTGAGGAGCTTGAAACTGCACTTGGACTGGAAAAGGCTTCTGTTTTGTATCTTTCTGGGGCACTTGAGAGATCTGAGACAAAATTGAGCCGAATTTCAGCTACTCTGGCTCAGGAAAAGTCTCGATCTGCAGAGTTATACAAGAAGTACCGTGTTGAGCAGCGTGGACGACAGCGTGCACTTGCACGCAAGGACATACTAAAGGAACAGATGGATCTTTTGCAGTGCGCTGATAGGGATCACTCTTGACAAGAGAAGACAATTGTTTCTAATGCTGGCCATGCTGTTGAGTCTCTTTTCAAGCTTGAAAAAGAGAATGAAAATCTGCGTAGTGAATTATCTCACTGTCTTGAGCGCTCTCAGGCAGAGTTATATTCTTCATATCAGCATGTTCTCATTATTCAGAAAGAGCTTCAAAAAGCACGCTCTCAATCACGCCGTCTCCAAAAGTCTCATGATCTAGCTACAGTTCATCAGCAACAGGCTGTTGCAAAAGCACGTGAAGCAGCATTAAAGAAGCGATCTGTGCATTCTCTCAAGGAAAAGGGGATCTATACTGAGGAAACTCAAAATCTCATTCGCCTTCTTGTTCGAGCTGGCTGTTCCAAAGCATATATTGGAAATGTCATTGCTGCTGTCTTGAAAGCAGCTGGAATTACAACATATGGCAATGTTAGCAGACGAACAGTTTCTTGGATACTAGTAGAAGGATATATTGCTTCTCAGATTCAACTAGGCTATGAGATACAGGAAGCTGAAGGTATATAATATTGCTATTCCTTTATAAATGAAACTAAAATCATTTTCAAGGCATAACATTCAGTGCTGATGGCACAGGTCACCGTAATATCAACTACAATTCCTGTCATATGCATTTCAAAGCAGAGAACTATGGATCTTCATCATCACAAAAAAAACAGGTTACCTGTTTACTTGGCATCACACCCTCTTTGGATGGTTCTAGCAAGCAATCTATAAAAGACTGGAAAAGTATTGTTGAGGCGACATGTGAGTCTGACGACTACATCCACAGGCCCGAACATAAAACGTGCAAGGAGAGGTGATACGATGCCATCAAGACAAAGGAGCGATGCTGACTATTGACCCACATGGGATCTCAAGAGAACAAGCTACAGAATACAAAGGAAAGTAGGCTACTTATATATGTAAATACCATGAGGCATAAATGAGGTGCACAGTAAATAAGACTGTTCTAGAATAACATGTGTCTAACATGAGGTAGGATAAGATAAAGGTTTCAGATAAGATAGGATAAGATCAAGAGATAGGATAAGATGAGATAAGATAAAGAGATAAGATAAAGATGAGATTAGATATTAGGATAAGATAAGAGCGATCATAACAAGTATATTAGATGCTATTGTTGATCTTTTCAACCGCTCTCCTTTTGGCAAGCGATATGGCCAGTTGCTCCGCACTGTTGATATTTTGGCAAAGCTGGTTGGAATGATTACTGATCACTGTGCCAAAGAGAAAAAAGATGCTGCTGCTTTGGAGAATTTGAAGAAAGAGGCTATATTTCAACTACTTGGAGAGGATAAAATGCTTGATGCAAGCACAAAAAATTTGCTTCCAATATTTCTTGATGCACAAGAAGAGATGATCAAAAAGCTTGGTGGAAAGACAAAATGGAATCAGCTATCTGAACATGAGCAAAAGGAACAGTTGGCTCAGATGAGTGAAAAACTGGTGATCAAATTGGGAAAAGATGCCTATATGATGATGTCTGATGAAGAAAAAAAACTCTCTCATTGTTTATCTGGGTTATGTGGCTGTCACAAGGATCTCAACAGTGTTCGTGGAGGCTATACAATGATGGCTTCCTGGTGGAAGTCAAACAATATTCTAGGGCCAGTTTTACTTGCAAATCAAGACAATGCAGCAGTTCTGGCTGAAATTTCTCCTACTCAGAACATTGTTACACCAGCACAAGAACGTGCTTTTGAAATGACTGCAGGTGGTGGAATAAAAGCAACACAACTAGCTGGAGCTGTATTTAACCACAAAGATGATAAGAAGGGTCATCACAATACCTTTCGCTTTTGGTGGACAGCACATATTGGTTCTCAATTCACTTTTCCTGATACATCCAACACTCGATTTGGATCTCATTGTGATGCTGCAGGTGTTCTTTGAAGCATTTGCAGGACTTTCGCAATTATCTTGACTTTGCAATTAAAAAAAAGCAAACTGGAAAACCAAGCCATATGGAAAAGAATCTATGGAATGCTCTTCACGACATACCAACTCTTACAGAACTTGCAGTTCTTGCTCTGTATGCTCAATCAATCTCAGCTCCATATATGCGTGTTGTCCGCACAACAGATGGAAAAACCAATATGCTGGATCTTGGTCCATTTCATCAGAAAGTACTTGATCACATCCAGACTATTATCAACAATCCAGATCTTCTACTTGGTGATAATGCCTCATTTGAAACGGGCACACTTGATGGATTGTCTTGGCAGTCACCTGGAATATTTCAGGCCATTCAGAATTTGAAATCTCAGTTTATCTATCTTTGGCCTCTCCTTGTTCAATTTTTCCAGGGAGCTGCAGATACCTGGAAGTGCTTTACCTCTGAATTTGCACCTGGTGGCCTAATTGATGAATCCACACCAGATGAGAGGGATTTGACCTGGATGCCTGCCACAAATGATGAGAATGAGGGTGCTTTGGGATCATTCCGAGTTCTTATGCGGAGCCAACCACAGCTTACAGTCCTCCATTACAATGCACAACAGATGTTTGAATGAAACGAAACTCAAGCATTTATGGCTGCAAAGTTTACTCAGCCTGAAGATTACAAGTTTATTCATAAGGAGGCCCGAAAAGGTGATTTGACTAAATTGGACAAGAAACGAAAGGAGGAAATTGTTGCTTTTGCTGAGAAAAAAATTGAAAAACAAGCAGTAGCTGCAAAACGCAGGCAGGACAGAAAAAATCAAATTGCATCCTTAGATCTTGTTTTGGACAAGGAGAAGGTGAAAAAGCTTGCTGGTCAGCACCTTGCTGATCAGATTGCTGCATTCAAAGCAGCAGGAGCTCCAAATTTCCAGGGAGTTACTTATAAAAAAGCTGATGAAAAACGGGCAGCTTTGGAAATGGCAGTTGCAATGTATGATAGAGGAGAGTGGGATCCATTAAACAGAGAAGATGATGTGGGAGAAATTTTTGATTTTGATATACTGGAAGATGCTGAAGGAGAGGATTGGGAAGATGCTAATTCTGATGCTGACACTTGAGAGGACATGATTAGAATCATTATACTTTTTCGTTTGCTAAATTCACCTCGATTGCACCCCATATATTACATATAATATATATAGAATCTACTTAATATATTCTCTCTCATTGTGATACTGCTTGAAAAGTAACAATCTGGCTAAAGCAGTATAACAGCCTGTGATCATTTTACTACACTCTTTTCCAAACTATCTTAGCCTCAAATTCACCTGATATATTACAGGTGATAGCTATAGAAGCCCCCAGATATGCTACATGCAGTTAGAATTATCAGGAGGGAGTGAGGGAGCCTGGTTTTCAGCTGGGTCAGTATATGTGACAGAATCTGTCACAGGGCATTATGTCACGTCTTTCCGTGACTCTGAGGTGTTGCCCACCCCCATTCTCACAGACAAGGAATATTTTTGGCAAAAAGAATAAGCATTGCAATAGTTTAATTTTGGGATTGGAAAAGTGCATCCCAAAAGGAGAACTTTTGTGATCACTTTTGTGCCTGCAAAAGGGGTCGTATCTGCGAAAGTTTATGAGAAACGATGAGTCTGCGAAAGATGATGAGAAACGACCCTTTCGCAGGCACAAAAGTGATCGCAAAAGTTCTCCTTTTGGGATGCACTTTTCCAATCCCAAAATTAAACTATTGCAATGCTTATTCTTTTTGCCAAAAATATTCCTTGTCTGTGAGAATAGCAAGCCTGAAAGGGTTTTTGAAGCCACTCAAGAAAACCCAACTTTTACAAAGAATTTGGTGAACAAAGAAGTAAAAAATTTGAAACAGCAAAGCTAGACACAAAAGGATTTTTTTCAGGACTTCATTCTCCATCAACTTTCTCTGGTGAGAATGATCAATATTTGCATTGTCAAATTTTTTTGTTCCTCAAGTATCACAGTTGATGAGAAATGCCTCAACAAAGTCGATGTTTTGCCATGTGTTTCACATCTGTCAAACATTTTCATTCTTCGCCCCCAAAGTCCCCTCTACAAATTATTACTTCGCAAACCCTTTATCAATATCATTTGCAAAGGCTAAATTTTGAATCCTGTGCTGTGATAGTAGGGCACATGCATAACACGCCAATGTCACATGATTTACGTGACATTTTGACAGATTTCACCAAAACTCTAATGGCATGACCTATTGTCCGAAATCAGACAATCACGTCCCACAGAGTTGTAGATATCATACATTAGGAGATATCTGTGGGGCCGGATCTTTGATTTGGTCTCATTTTACAAGGCCATTACCAGAATCAGCATTCATTCTTATCTTCTCAATGTATTTCGACATGTTCAATGCGTTCAATGTGTTCCTTTCTACAAAACATGCCTAAACAAGAGCCTGTGTCTAGTTACCCCCAGACAGCCTGATGCTCACGAGAATGTCAAATCATCAACAAAAAGTCCCGTTTTGGACACCACACCCACACAATGTGTCAAATGATAGAGCACTTGATACTGATTTCATTCCAGAACGCATATTCATGCCGACAGCGTGGGAGTTAGATGTCGGGAAAGGGATTGAGTACGCGGGGGACGCGACACTAATTACTAGTCACAGTCATGTCACAGCACGTGATATTAGCGCGTTCTGCATGAGCCCTATCTTATCTGCTGACAAAGTCAGCATTTCTAGTGTTAATTTATTCTCAACATCGCCTCCTTATATGACGAAACCGTCCTCATCTGCTCTCTACCTTGTGTCTCGATGACCTGCCGCGTACTTGCTACCCTGGCCTCTTATTGAATTCATCATTGCTTCATCAGCCGAAACCACAATCTTTGGCGCTGTCGTTACTGCAGGTATAACCCGAAAAATGAATGTATTTAGTGGCATACTAATACATGTGGTTTATCGATTGTGCATGATTTGGGAGAGGCCCCGCTAGGGGCTCCGACTAGCTGTGGTCTGTGATATGGGACAATGTGAGCAGCGCTCCCCGAGACATTAGGAGTGTAGTGACGCACGCTGAACAGTTGTCCCCATGAAATTAGTCAATGCGCTCCGGCGTTGGTTCTCCGTCGGATGGGCGGCATGGTGTGTCGAAGGAACTCATCGCTTAGAGTGGTGTTGTCCTGCATATAGGGAGCCATGATTTCTGCGTGGGCTCGTAGATAGACAGTGAAGGCTTCGCTGGCCCATCTTCCCTTTACTCTTAGTGCGTCAAACGGGAGTCCACGGAGGAGATATTCAAGGGTGGCTCCGATCCTGATGCTGTGGCCCTGTAGCAGTGGTTGGTTGGTTGCTTTGAGAACTTCGTTGAGACGTCTTATGAAGGCGTGTCGGGTGAGGGGGCGGAATTTTCGTTCCCCCGTCTTGCGGTACGCGAATAGCGCAGCTTCTTCGGGTGGGTTGTTGATTTTGAAATGGTTTTCGAGTGCGGCTTGGGGATCGGCTTCGTTGTTTTGTCTTGCCCAGTATACATCCTCCCCACCTGGTGAGGTCTTGGTACGTGGAAGACGGAAGACATGTTGAGTGTTTCTGTGGCGGTCGGTGATGATTTTAACATCTTTTCGCTTGACGTGTATGTTGGGATTGAAGTGATCTAAGTTCTGTACTGTGAACTCCCCTAGACGCGCCGCGCACCAAAAGGTGGTCGTGAGGCAGGCGTAAATTGACGCGTCGAGTGGATCTGCTAAGTTTAGCAGGTTCTTGATGGTGCAAACTGTCGAGAGGAGGAGGGGGGGACGTTTGGCTTTCTTGGAATCGGGCGGCGTGAGGTTGAGGGCTGCCCTGAGAAGTGTGTTAATGGTGGGTTTGTGTACATCCAGGGGGAGGCCGTGGATGATGTGCCATGCTCGTATGGCTGCCATGTAGTTGGTGATGGTGGATACTGAGTAAACACCTGCTAGTGCTGAGGCGAAGACTTCAATGAGTTCGCGGGAGGCTGGGGCTCGATCTCTCTCTGGGATTCCGGTGTGATCGCAAAATATATGAAATGCCGCCAGACCTGATCCATAAGTTTCTTCCGTGCTTGAAGCCCATGCTTCTTTTAAGATGTCTTCTACGTGAGAGACCATTGCTTGAGTGAGGGGAAGAGGTTCGCCTTGGTTGTTGAGTGGTAAACGTGTCGTAACTGGGCGCCAAAGCCTGAGTCGGTCTTTCGCAAGACAAGGGGGACGGAGGATGATTGTGGGAGGTGTGTCATGGCCATCTGCTGGTGGGATGTTGACATTCATCACGTTGGCTGGTGTCTTCATCCTCATTAGGATCTCGGTCGTGGTTGGGGCTGATGGTGGTGCGATGCCGACCGAGGCTAGCACTGCTGTCATTTTCGATGAGGTGGAGTAATTCAAGGGTTTCCTGTTCGAGTTCGCTATGTAAGTGGCAGAGCTGGCGTCGTTCGTCAAGGTTGATGAGCTTTGGTTCGTGGTGTCGCGATAGGGTAGCCATCCTGCTCTGAAAGTCTGAGATGTCATGGACGAGATCTGCGATTTCTGGGGGAATGTCGAGACGAGGGAGGAGGAAGTGGGTGGGGGGGTATATGCCTCTTGACGGACCATCTGCTGGGTTGCGAGCTGAGGGAACGTAGCGCGTGTGGATGTTAATTCCCAATTCTTCTTCCAGGTCGTGAATTCGTTCCCCAGGAGCAAGGAAATTGGGAGGTGTCAATCGAGATATTGATTGATGGGTTATTGTTGGTGTGACTTGGACGTGGAAAGGACAGGTCCTGAATTAACCTATACTTTCCTGGTTGTCCTGGTTTGGGAATGATGGACATGGGTGATGTTTGGAAGGGACCGATTTCGGCTTCGAGTTCCAGTTTTGTGAGAGGACCCAGATAACGTTGCTTGTCGAACTCGTTGTGTATCATATTGTGGAAAAAGTCTGTATACGTGGAAATGGAGGGGTTGTTAGGAGGTGTGTGTGTGTGGAAGATGCGCGTGATGCCCGCGTCGAAACCAAAGATTAAACTAGTGGGTATGGTAGGGTACTTAGCTATGAGTCCATTGTCTACTAAGGCCTGATGCCAGTGCTGTGGTATGTACGGAGTGATGGCCTCATTTCTGCGGAGAGCAAGGCTCAGTGAGAGGGCAGGTTTGGGCGCCGTGGGTGCTGACTCCGCATCCTGAGCATTCATGTCGTTTGCTGTGATCTGCGCGATTGCAGCCGCTGACTCGTTGCCAGTCCAAGCATAGGACTTGGCTGAGGGGGTTGATCAGTTGCCCCTTCGAGTCCCGGGAGCATCTGGTCCTCTTACCGTTCCATGAGGATGTCGCAGCGCAGTCTGCGATCTTGTGCGCGTGTCTCCCTAGACAGACAGCGCATGCGGAGAGGCTGGTTGGGACAGTCTTCTCGGTGCTCCTTCGGGTTCGGTTCCTCTTGCCGCGTTGGGGGGAAGCCGAGCGAGAACGGCCACCTCTGCGTGCAGCTGGGGATGCAGAGCGTTGTCCATGGCGTCCTCGACCCAATCGGATGCGGTGGGATCTCGGGGGGGAACAGGCTGGGGAAGGTGAGCGGTTGCTGGAGCTGTGGTCCATGGTCCGCCTTCCGTGATTGCGAGCGTTGGTGGCGGTGTTCTGAAGCCGAGAAGTAGGAGAGGGGGAAATCGCGATTTGGGGGAGAGTGGATTCAAAGAGAGTGGTGTGCCGCCGAGTTTTAAAGGTTGAAAGAGGGGGAGGAATGAGGGGAAGGCATGGATGTGGTGGTGATGTGATCATGCATGTGGTTGAGGCGTGTTGGTGACGCGAGAATGATAAGGTGCGCGGTGAGCGAGGAGCGGCACGCATTGTCATCGAGGCACAGGTGTGTGTGTCCGTGAGCGAGGAATAGAAAAGAGTGAGCAACAGACCCGATGATTGGGTTGAAGTAGGATGAGTGTATGGGTTCGGTTGGTTTGGAAGCACGACGCGACACGTGATGATGCGGCGTTGGTTATGTGCGGGCCGTTTGCACGTTGCAGTCGTGAGACATGTGCGGCCAGACGCCAGTGTAGCGTGAGGTGGATGCATGACGCAAGCGAGCATCGGTGTGATGCCGGTTGTGCGCATGTGAATGGGTTTGTTTGTTGAGGTGATAGTACGGTATGATTGGGTTGATGAGAAATGAATGGGAAAATCGTGAATAAAGCTGAATGTTGTTTGAGAAATTGAGAACGTACCATGCTTATGTTGTTCCTGACGAACGTGAGGCGGGCTTGGATGTTGAGTAGGCGTTGAGAGCTGAATTCGGCAATGTCGAAGGCATCGTCGGTGCCTAGGGTGTCGAACCACTGTTTTCGAACTATGGCCTGATATTCGATGAGGGCGTCATCTATGTCGTAAGCTTGGTTAGTGCGTTCGAAGTCTAGGCCACAGAAGAAGTCGACTATAGCGTTGATGTGGGTAGGTGGGAAACGCTCTTCTTTCATCGTGCGTGCGAAGATCTTCCCTGCAAAGGAGATTTGATCCCAGGTGAGCGCTGTGTCAGGTTGCGCGTTGCGAGAGGCTTTCGTGGTGGAGATGGAGCGTAGTTGAATAGATGTGGAGTCATCCATGGCGATGCCGAAGGTTTCGTTGGCGACAGATGTGGTCGGTCTGGCGGCTTCGAGACAGCCTTCCTTCGTGAAGTACCACAGTTCTACCCATTCACCTTTGCGCAGTTTCCCTTTGGCGTAGTCGGAGGGTTGGAGTTTGTCGTTCCTCGGTACTCCTGCTCCCCTGGGGAATGCCCCTGCTTTGGCGACTTTCTTCTCCGAGTCTTTAGCCGCTTCTTGCGTAGCCAATCTTTCTGCTTCTCGCAGTGCCTCCTGTTCGTCCGTTTCTCTCGCGATCCTTTCCGCCTCCTCTCGCTCTCTCTGTTCCTCCGCTAATTTGGTTTGCTCCCATTGGTCGTGTCGGATTTGCCGGTAGGCTACCCATGATTCTCGTAGGAGTAGGATGACTTCGTCTGGGGCCACGTTGCGGTTGAGGAGATTCTGCCTCGAGGTGGTGTAGGCCTCTCCCTCAAAATTGGGTTCAGTGTCGAGAAGGGGGTCGGGGATGTTGAATGGCATTAGTCGTGGTTAAGTATTGTGTGTGTGTGTAAAGGAATGACAATGAGAAAAGAATGACAATAGGGAAAGGAGAAGATTGAAAATACGTGAGGTGTCTCGAAACGAGCTTTATCAGTTGAGGGTGTTTGGAGGTGTGGATGCGGCTGTGTGCGATGAGTTTGACGTTCATTTCGCAAATTGCTTGGGCCTTGAAGCTTGAAGACCCGCTGAGTGCGGCAGTCTCGTTTGTGAACTAAGTGCCGCTTCGGAGATGATGGTGGGAGGTATGGTAGATGTCAAAAGGAAACGAGCTTATCAGCTCGTGCTGCTGGAACGTGGACGCGGCAGAGAGAAAGAGTTGATGCCGCATCCACGTGATGCGCCGAAGACAATACTCAAGTTCCCTCATGCCTCGCTCACTTGATTGATACTCACCTCGACTTGGTCAATGGATTCGTGGTGAGCCATCAGCAGTGGTCAGGGCCGTAAATTACTCAATCACATGTTCAGATGAGGAGCTCAGGCTCTTATGTTGGATTCTCGGCGGATCCAACGCATTCTCGGTTAAGATTGGGAAGAGTGAGATCGTTCATGAGCTGAAGAGAAGGATAAAGAATGAGAACGAGCCCGAACTTGATTATCTTGCTGCTAAATCTCTCACGATCTGGAAGGTGCGTAAATTTTACCGACGTGCGTCGATTAGGAGATCTAATGTTAACAAAGTTATCCTCACCCATTCCTTTCGCCGAAATCGACGCGAAGCTTGGACACGTTCAAAGCCCGGGCGAGGTCCCAGACTGCTTCGAATTAGATTCCTCCGACGAATTATCCGAACACTTCTCTTCGCCCCCTCGCAAGCACCTCCATATCATCGTGCAACTTCCGCCCATCAGTGAGTAGTCTCGAGATCTCTCTGTGTTGCTTATTTTACCCAATGATGCCCCGTCTTTTTTCTGCTGCCGCTCCCTATATTTCACCAACGCTTCCTGCTGTCTCATTCCCCTTTGTATGTTTTCTCTTCGATCGCCCATCTCACTATGTTTTCCCAATACACACTATCCAATTGCTCGTTCACGTTCCCCAGCATCTCCCGAGCGTTCTGCTAAACGACCCCGTGTGGAAGATCGTGAGACGCCGCGCACCATTGCGACCAAAGCAGCATCGCTGCAAACCAAGCGTACGTCTTGAATCATCCCCCTTAAACCATTCTGTGCACCTTCTTCGTTAGCGACACCCCCGCGCCTTAAGCCACAAGAGACCGAGTCCGTAATGGCTGCTGCGCTAGCGCCCTTCGCCCAGTACATCACCTACTTGGCTGGGGGGAAGTTGGACGGATATTTCAACTCCATTCGACGTGAAGCCTTGGTTACAGATCTCGGGGTGAAGCTACCGACCCTACCAGTGCTTCTGCTCCACGACCTGGGCAAGTACTCAGACAAGGAGCGGGTGGAGAGCTTGTTTGTTCCTGATACAGTGTTTGTGCCTTCTTGCGTCGTTTTCATGACGGATTACTAATTCCAATTTCGCCGGGTGCAGCCATCTACTTGCTATCTCTGGTTCTGGAAAGACTCGCCTTGCACTCGAGGGACTCTGCCACAACTGGGGATTTTATATCTCATGCCGAAGGCAATCGGACGGCTCACAGAACCATGCAGCTGGCTCCCGTGACTTTGAAACGGCGACCGAGATAATGAAATCGATGAGTCAGCGGAATGAAGGCGCAGAAGAAATCGACATGGTCAAGAACGTCGATGTGGCAGAACGTGCCTTTGCCATGCTATTATGTGCTCGTGTCTTCGTTCTAAGGCACATCTTGAAGAATCTCCCCATTGGCGCGGATGCGGTGGTAGCCCGACAGCGATGGGTCCTTGTTCAAGTCCTGCCTCCCCACATTCCATTCTATGGTGACATCTTTTCCGCTGTTGTTAAGAGCCTCCGCTCCGCCGACACCGTGACCATGCTTGACCTTGCTCGCTCCATGTTGCATGAATTAACAAATATAGCGGGAGTTGAAATTTTTCCCTCCGAGCAGCTCTTCGCCGTGGTCGACGAGGCACAAGTGGCTGCTGAGTATCTGAAGGATTCGATTCGTTCCTTCACCACAGGGCGTGATATGCGCCCTGTTCTGCACGCGTTCTACAGGTTTCTTTGGCGCACTGACATCTTCCGGGGGGTCATACTTGCTGGAACCGGCCTATCGATGAAGATGGTGAAGACGGCAGTGGGTTCTCAAATCGCAAAACCCGTCGGCGCACGCAAAGATCCCATTGTCTTCGTTGAGGTTGGACGATTCACGAAGGATGGGACAGATCACGAGGACTACATCCGCAAGTACCTTCCTCTTTCCCGCAGCAGCGTCTCCGATGAGCGATTGGTGGAACGAATGTTGTATTGGTTTTCTGGACGGTGGGTACTTTGAACACATTGCGAGACGTATCACTGACGGCTGATCACTGAAGTTACCGATATACAGCCAGCCTGATTGAATTATTGCTTTACACGCAACCGGGCTCACCACACCGCGTTCTGAGTGCTTTCGCTAAGTCCCTGACTGGGTTCACCATCACCGACGCGATCGATCTGGAGAAAGATGAACCGCTCCTTCGGGAAGCTACGCTTGACGCGATCGGGTACTATGGACCACTTTGTGCAGTGGATAATCTCTTCCAGGAAAAAGATCGTACGTGCAAGCCTTACTGAGGCAAGGACTTCCTGACACTCAAGCCGCTAGGAGAGTGCTTGATACATTGCCTGCTCAATGTTCTCATGCGGTGGAGAATCGGAAGCCAAACTACGTCCATTCCCATCGAAGGTGACATGCACGAGACAGTCGCGTTGGGTATCGGTCACTTGGAGAAGATTGGAGCCGCCCGGGCGTTAGACCCAGAGATCAACTATCCCGTCTATCTCTGCGAGCCACTAGTGGTTCTGTATCTGAGTTCAGTCTTCGAAAAGCATTCATGGACTCGGAAACAGGCGTGGATTTCCAACGCATTCCGTACAGCTCGCAACAACTCGTCACTCGGATTCGTGTTCGAAGAGATCGCACTTCTGGTGCTCGTTCAGATGTTCGGAGGTGAACCCCGCCCTTTATCCGATGCTTTCCGTTGCAACCAGCCGTGGGGTTCGAGGAAGGTGACTTTGGTGTCAATGAAGCGCATGGCCGACGGTATAATGCAGAGCTGCCCCGTATCGTGGACTTCAGGCAGCTCCGACCGCTTCGGTTTCAAGGCTCGATCTCCGGCCGACGTTCTCAAACTCGTCAATAATCCTGATGGAATGTGTTTCCTCCTTCCCGATAACCATATGGGTCCCGATCTGTTGTGTTTCCTTCAAGACGAGGAGACCAAGGAGTTGATTCTTCTCGCATTGCAAGCCAAAATCTCGACGCCCCTTGATGCACAAACCTGGCGGTCTGCCTTAGATTCCCTTACACCGCAATTCACCTATACGACGAACGTGTGTATCAAACGTCCGAGTTGGCATTCCCGCACTCATCCTCTTTTTTTGCACTATAGACGAAGGACGGCAGGGCGCAATATGCATCATCGGCGTATCCCAACCTCTCGAAGGATGTTAAGGATGGTCTGGAGTCCATGCTAGGGCCTGCGATGTACACACCTTCGGTTGACCCATATCTCAAGAAACTCCGCAGCTCTGCAGCATCCGATCAGACACTTACATCCCAACCACAACGACAAACGCCCAGGTACCTACGCATCATTGCAACCCCTGATGATCAACAAGAACAATGTTCGAATGCAGAGTGGGAGGGCGATGTGGCGATATTGCAATGGCAGGCAGTGCAACAGTACCTTGGCTCAACGGCAGAGTCACCATACTGAGCCCTTCTTATACTACGAGATGGGGCTGAGAATACAAACACTTGAGCTATTTTAAGAAAAGACCATGCCAATGGAACTATGGATAGCGAGGTTCGTGGTCAGCCGGGACTCCTCCACCACACTGGAATGTACTGTAATCAACACGCCTCATAACATTCATCAGTCATCTCATGCTTCATAATGCCAACAGCGAATCCAGTCCAATTTGGTACATCTTAGTTTGTATGCCTTGCTTCCGACTTCCCTCCACCTTTCTATCTCTGGGAACCAGAATGTAAGGACTTCCATCTCTCAGCATCGTTCCTAATATCATCAGCCCACGTGACAGCGTCCCGTCGTCCCTTTGTCACATCAACCCCAAACCAGATGACCAACGAGGCGCAAGTACACAACGCGAAAAGGACTGGAAAACCTTTCCAGTTGTTTCCCGAATGGTCGATGATGGCCTGGACGACGTTTGGACCAATCATGGAGGAAGCACGATTTGAAAGACCAAATAGGCCGAAGAACTGGTGAAAGGAATAATTAGAAAATGCGCATGAGTTGCAGAATGAACTTGCCATGTTGTCAAAACCAGGAGGTGTGAGCTCGGCCATCATGGTCTGGGAGAAGGCATAGTATGGTGCCTGGAAAAGCCCAAAGACTACATTATACGCCCTATATGAAGATAATTGAACGGGCATCTCAAGATGAATTCGAAAAGTGCAGACCAGAATTCCCAGACGTTGTGGAACCTAACAGCTTGGAATACCCAAAATGTCGCGATGTCTCTCGGAAAGACTCACCCAAATCTCGTCGTCCAAATACCAATCATTCCCCAAAGAGGTATCAAAATAGTCACTACATTGGTTACGATGAACTGAAACAACCACGCTGTGAGTGGATGGAGACAATAATATGAACAGACTGACCATCTTCTTGGTAGAAATCTTCCAATGTCTTTGGATATACCAGAAGCCCAATGTGCTACATGTAGAGGTTACGGCCTGGGAAAGAGACAAATAGGTGTTCTGCAAGAAGCTGAAGGCAAATTTATCGTTTTGACAGATTGCAATCAGTGTTCCAGTTGTATTTAAACCCTAACAAAAAGTAAAATAAGTGTAGAGAGAAATGGTGAAGGAAACGTACATCGGCGAGCAAAAAGAATGCAAATAAGTATATGAATGTATAAGGTAACTTGTTATATTCTTTCGTGGCGTTCCAAATCTAAGGTGAAGTCAGCATAGCATGGCGTGCGCTAGTCGCCACTCAGAAAATTACCTGCTTCCAGCCGATGGTCAAGTAGTTCTGGCCTTTAGGCAACGAAGGACCAGGGCGTGGTTGTTGGAAAATAACTAAAATGACAAAGATGAAAACTGGGGTAAAGGCGCCCAAATTTCCGTACACCACCAGATGCCAAGAACCACCCAATAAGTGTTCACTCTGTCCAAGTCGGTCAGTCCTCCAATTGATGCTACAATGAGTATTCACATACAAGACAAGGGTATAATTATTAACTTTAGGATTGCCCGCCAGAGGGAGCAGGATTGACAAATTCAAGCAAAGAGTCACGATGAATCCCACATTACTGTGAGTCTTTCGTCCAAAATGAAAAACTTTAGATATCTCCAAGGAAAAAAAAACAAATCTTACAGTGCTGATATTGCTAATCCTGTTCTTCTCCATACTCTCCTCGGTTTCATATTCCTCCCTTCCGATCTCACCAGATTCATACTTTACCCGAAGTGCGCGGGAGTGGGCTGTATTACGCGCAAGACGCGGAAATACGGCTGCATAAAATACGAGTGTTGCTCCATAGCTGATGAAACCGATCATATAGAGTGCCATAGCCAAACGCCATCGCGATGGGGCTAGAGAAGGTTGTAGCAGTTGGGGGTTCACCATTAAACCGTATTACACACCGGTAAGAGCGATGGACGCAAACTGAGCTGCCCAACATATACAAGTGATGACGAGCAGCAACCAGCGACCGAATGTTCCATAATCTGCTGCAGAACCAATGGTAGTTAGAATAAAGGTCATGACCTGCGCGGTATCGAGCTCAGCGTTTTGTGAGTCGGTAAGATGAATAAATAGAAAGATCCTTGCCGCAAAACTAACGCCATTGGCCACCAAAACGATGCTGGAAACGGCCTTGGTCCCATTACCCCATGGTAAAACACATTGACCAGAGGCATCTGGCGCAGAACACGAAGACCCTGGTCCTTTGACTGGATCGAAACCAGCCGATGTTGCCAATCCTTGGAAGAGGGTAAAAGAAAATCCAAGAGGGCCAACACCCTGGATACCACCCAAATTGTATCAGATCGATGTGGAAAAAGTCACAAATGCGGATTATACGTTATCACCATTGTAATATACTATTGCGAACCCATGAAATAAGCCACGGACAAAGATAAGAGAGCCAAAAACACGCACGGTAATAACTCCAAAGTTCTCGCCTTGTAACGACCAGTTCATCGTTGCTGAGACAAGACACGAAGGCCGGGCCTGTGCCTCTGATTTGTCGAGAGTCCGAGTCCTCAGTAGCAGTGACCTTCACATCCTGCTCGAGGACGGGCTGGCTATCAGGAGTCGCCATTGTGTCGATGATGAACCGTTCGACAGAGTGGATGGGAAGATATAGAAAGCCCAGTACTTAAGCCCACGCTGCAGAAAAACTTGAAATACATCGGGGAGAAGCATGGAATGCCCACCGGATCACCTGACTCTCCATGAAATGGCGTTCCGATTTTGATATGGTATGCACGCACTGTATCTCCGAAGGACCGTCGTGTCTGACCAGCCTCCAGGTTAGTAGCAGCATTGTTGAGATCTTTAGAGGGACGCTTGTACTTGCAGCGGGCAAACCAGGAGGCCTCTCGTCGATGGGAATGAATGATAGGTAGGTCCAATCCAAGGAGGATGGAATGATTGCAGGTAAGAACCGACTGGACGTAACATTATTGGATTTCTCATCTTGCCTCCATGCAGCCAGTTCTCGATATCAACCAGTATCATCCAAGTGAATTCAATACTGAATCAACGCCAACCTCGGTCCCGATCAATTTGCAAATACAGGCTGACTTCCCCATGCCGCCACCGAAAAGACTGAGTGGTTCCAGGGAGCTGGTGGTTTGGGCTTTTTGGGTGTTGCAAGTTGGCTGCGAGCTTGATGTCACGTCGCACACTTATGAGCATTGCACTCGGTATGTATTCGAAAAGTTCGTCCCATCGATGAACCCCGCGATCAGGTTGTCTGTAAGCTTGCCTGGGGGTACTCTGGCAGGTCTGTCAGACGACGTAAACTTTTTCACTGATAGGTACACATAGTCCTATGGAAGACCTCTACCGGCATTGATGGCTTTGGCGACCTCGCTCGTGTTTGGCCGATTGTACGCATATCTATGCACAGATCATCATCGCGATCATGGTCAACAGCAAGGGGTTCGACTTACCGCTCATAGCTCTCTAGGTAAAGGTCATCTGTACTGCAAGTTGCTTTGAAGGCAGGATGGTTGAATAATCTGTCGACCCATCCATTAAACTTCCTTCCACTCGGCATAGTGAATCCTCGATAATGCTTCAGAACATTATTTGCTCTGTACAGCCCTGGTTTTTCACAATAATGATTCAGCAAAACTCGAGGGAACAATAGAAACCAGAATTTACAGGGTGCCACCATGACATCCGTTAATCCGATATCACCTCCTTCTGCCCACAGACCAAGGCCCTGTACCAAAGCTCTTCTCTCCCCCTCTCCTGTGACTCCAGTGGCATTGCCTATTTCGTGTTCGGCACGCTCGAAGAGAGTGACTAGACCTTCCAAAGCTGCGGTGAGCTCTTTTCCATATGCAATTTGTGCCGAGTCTTCCTGTGCTTGGAGATATCGATAGAATGCCGGGACAACGGAGCGACTGACATGGTCTGCTTGAAGGCGAACAAGCGCACGAGCATCTATTAGTCATTCCTTAGCACTCATGGCTCGAAAATAATAGTGGACGATGTACAGGGATCGGACGCGGACGGGAGAAGGCTCTGCCCCGTAACCGATGCTGCTAATCTATCAAAACATTAGAAAGGAAAAGAATTCAGAGTTGAACCGATTTCACGCACTCGTTCAAATATTCCAAGATGATAGTACTTTCATTCAAACCTCTCGGAGGGCTGTATTGGTGGAGCTTCAACCCAGGCACGAGACCTTTCGGTGATACTTCCAAAAGATCCTTTGGTTTCTTGTAAGGATCGACTTCATCTTGAACATTGTCAAATCGCCAATCAATCATTGTTGACAATCTAAAACTTACAGTACTGAGATGGTGAGCCCGCGCTGTTTCAGAGGATTGACCACTCAACGAACGCGAGATAGCTTACTTTGTATGGTATCCCGAGGTGCTCAAATGCGATCCAGACCCTCTGTACAAATGGACAGAAACAACTACCGAATAGGGTGATGTCCTCTGGTTTCTGATGCTGCTTGACCGTTTCAAGAGCTAGCCCTGTCGCTTCGTTGTGGTACTGCTTTCCAGAGTCTCCAGGGGCAGATGACATAGTAGTAGAAAGGGATTGATAATGATTATGAATCATCAGAGAGATCGCGTCCCAAGAGGACGTGACCCGCGATTCAAGGATGAGGGAATAAACACGTAATTGCGGATGCACATGTTGCTATGGATGGAAATACAAGCTTTTAGCGAAGAAGCCAACGCAGATTGAAAACAAACTTGACGAAGCCGAAGGAAGCAAATACAGGACGCGACTTCATCAATATCGCATATGACATTTACCACAACGGAGTCGGACCCAAGGTCATCACATTCGCACCATCGATTCGAAAACACCATTATGGACTCACCATTTATTTGATGTTCAATATTCAGGTGTAATAGCTCGGCAAGATCATCAACAGCTCATCAATATACCAATACCGCTGCGGCGCCTGTTTCGACTTGCTCTTCTTTTTCTTCTTCTTTTTCGTCCCCTCAAGTCCAATATCTTGCGGCCGTACCATTTGCACCCATGTCCCACCAAGTCCAAGGCCGACGTTGAACACTGGAAGAGTATCGGGATCCACAAAAAGTGTGATATCATCTTTAGATGGATCGTGGGATCTGATGCCGCCGCCTGCTGGGACAACACCAGCTGCCTCTGTGTAAGTTTCCACGCGACCATCTTCCTTGATGACACCTGCAACAGGGCCCCTTGATGTCTCCAGGATTCTTGGATGAGCAAGATGCGGCACCTCCTCCCGATCCCAGCCGATCCACGGTTCTAGCACCACCTTGGCGAAACGGCGCTCGAGCTCGATATCCACTGCATCCGGGTCCTCCTCAGGACCATCGCCCGAGACCGGCGATTTGAGTAAGGTGGCTGGTGAAGGAGGTGGCGTTATCGATTTGATGCGCCTCACAGACCACTCCACGATTCCGGTAGTGTGTGTGTTTGGCAACGCGGTTGGGCCCATCAATGGAATCATCGAGTCAATGTCTGATGGGGCCCAGTCGATAACGGGAGCAGCCCAGGTATTGGAGTCAACTTTTCCATCTGTTGAGCCCCAGTTTCCCCATGCCGGTTCTGCAACCTTGGAATCTCCCCAAGGTGACTCTCCCCAATCTGAAGTTCCCCAGGTCGACTGAGGGACAGCGTCGGTGGCGGGGTCGAGATTGTCTTGCAGAACTTGAAGGGTTTCGCCTTCTTTCATTACGATATCGTCGGCGACGTTGATGATCTGCATGTTAGCAGCTTTGAGATCTGCTTCGAATTTCTCTATCGCGGTTTTTTTCGTACTCTGATCTTCGCTCAATTCAGGTTTGGCTCCGTTGGAATCATTCTCCATATCGACATCGATAGCCCCTATGTTGGTCTCCGGAGAGTCCTCGGTAGTCGAAGGTTTGTATCCATCCGCTTTCTGTCCCCAACAGTTTTTAGCCGCTTTACTGAATTTGTCCGGTAGCTCCTTTGACAGTTTCGAAGTCAAGATAAGTTCTTTCTGAGCGATATTGACGATCTCTAGAGAACGGCGAAAACCACGTTCAAAGTGCGACTCTGGAAAAACGCGGTTGCGAAGAAGGAAGTTGAGGAAGAATCCAACGAGACGAGGCATATTGATGAGGTTCCGGTCATACCTATCATAACGTCAGATAAAACTGAAACTCGGAGGCAGTAAATATATGTACGAACCAGATTAAGCCTTGTTTCCGCATGTATGAGGATAAGAAGATCTTCACTTTTCCCTCGGGATCGTTTAAGAAGTCAATCATTTCCTCCTCTCTACGCGCATTCTCAACTTCGAACAGCGTCTTGACCTCGGCGTCACTGCTGACCGGGACGGGTTCTAGTCCGTAAAGCGCGTATGGTGGTCGGGCCCGGAGGCGTTTGAATTTTCTAGGCTCGCAATCAACCTGGCCTTCGACCACATGCATTGTTGAATCCTGTGCAGACTGTTCCGCCTCTGCCTCAAGTTCATCTTCATCGTCAGAATCGGATTCGTCTTCCGGAGCAGGCTTGTCGGTGCGCGTCCATACCGGTGTGTTAGAAAGCATACCGATGAAGAGGCGAAACTGTGGTGGTAAAAAATTAGCTATGAGCATTTTCATGACGCGGTAGGCCTACCTGATCCCAGTTGGCAGAGATTCCGAGAATACTTCGAGGCCATGGTCTACCCTTCCTGAAATCGGTCGCGGCCTCGTAAAGCCTGTCAAGAGGAGACGTGTGTCTGGAAAATGGTGTCAGATGATGACCCGAAGTGTTGACCTGAGAAAGTGTAATAGGTACGGATTGTATGGTCCACCAAGCCTGGTATCTTCGGCGTCCGTCCATTCCTCCCACCACTCCCGCTTGACTCCTGGGGCGAGCGACGACTTTGCCTTTTCCACTTTTGCGGCTGTCTTCGCCCTCTTCGTTTCAGTCTTGCACATATCTGTATCGTGACGAACACGCAGCGGAATCGTTGGAATCCCAAAGCCATCGCGCTCCACGTCGTCACCATTGGTCGCAAATATCTGGATGCCGTTTTCCTTGAAGTCTTTGAAAGGTGTAATCGTCACTCCTGGCGGCGGGGTTGGGAATGGTGGAAAGATGAGCCTGTCATCTGGGACGGCTTTTGAGGCTGGATTGGAAGCTGGGGGATGTGGCATGGGGGGGGTCTGTCCATGATTTTCGCAAGTTGGACTTATAAAAGAAGAACGTCTTTGGCGCCTCGGTTATCGCCGCATCGCAGCTCAGACAGCGTTTGAATGATAAGTACGATTGTGGTGTCAAATACACAAAGTACATAGTGCTGCCGGCCAGGATGTCTGACCGTCTCGGTGAGTAGCCTCTTTCAAGCTACCTACATATACCGTTGAACTGAAGCAAGTCAGTGTTTGTGACTGGAAACGCGAACAAACTCAAAGAAGTCAGAGAAATCCTTTCTTCAGGAGGCCATCCAATCGAGATCGAATCGCAGAGCCTTGATAGCAAGTGTCCCCTCCCCGCCGCCGAAAATATCGTCTAATTTTCCCAAACAGTTCCCGAGATCCAAGGAACAACAGAGGAGGTTGCCCGGGATAAGTGCCGCCAGGCTGCTGAAATGGTGCAACGGTTGGCACAGTCTCAAGGATTTATCGATCTCATCTTGCCTCCAGGTCGGAGGTCCCGTCATCACGGAAGATACTGCTCTGTGTTACGCTGCTCTCGACGGTCTGCCTGGACCATACATCAAACACTTCATGTCGGCAGTAGGACATGACGGGCTAAACAACATCCTCGTGGGCTTCCCTACGAAGGCGGCTTGGGCTCTCTGTACTTTCGCCTACTGTGCCGGGCCAGGTAATGGAGATCTGTCTTTTTCTCAGTCTTCCTGCCATCCATTAAACAACGGACAGGGGCTGAACCGATCATCTTCCAAGGACGAACGGACGGGTCGATCGTCCCTGCCAGGGGTCCCAAGGTTTTTGGATGGGATGCTGTGTTCCAACCTGACGGAACCGACATGACGTTTGTTTGCCTATCCCTGTCATCTAGGGTTTGCTAAAGTTGGCCTCATAAGCTACGCGGAGATGCCCAAGGAGCAGAAGAACAAGCTTTCGCACCGCTTCAAAGCGCTGGAAAAGCTATGCACTTATTTGCGTACATTGGTTGCAGAAAGCACTCCTTCCGCATCATAGTCCCTGCTCCTCTTTTGTGGTGAAAAGGTCTCTGAAGATTGAAATGATTAAACATACTGTATGGTACAACCAAGGAAGCAATAACAGAGCTAAGCTATATACTGGTCAGATGGATGATTCGTCATAACTTGGATTTGGCACCAAAGCCCTTCTGCAAGGGATTGACAGTGGAGTGAACGGCAGAAATGCATAACTGGCTCCCGTTCCAAATCTGATTTGGGCGCGTCGACAATGCAAACTTTCAGCGTTACAGATCAACGTACCTCGCAGCGAGCTGAACGAATACGTCCATGGATAAAGACGGACCTTGATATGATGCGTAGGTTCGCTCCTCTGCAAGATGAAGATTAGAGACGTGTATCTCAGGGACTATGGCAAGATACCAACAATGGTGCTGGTTGGTGCCAAATCAAGTGCATGGATTGTGATACACCAGTCCCGTCGACGCCCATAGCAAGTCCAAGAGCAACAAGGGAAGAAACAGAGCATCTGAGTGCTCCTCCTTGAGGTATCTGATCTGGATATAGGATTGCACACCTACGGGTCGATCATATACGCCGCACAAGCTCCATGCAGGGTCCCGAAAATGTTGCACATATCTTCAGGAGCGCAGAGGCAAATGTGATCATTAAGACTAAAAGAAATTTTCATTTATACTTGCCTTTCTCGACCTGGATCTCGAAAATGGTCTCTCCAGATGGCGCAACAGGCCCGTCGTCTTGTCCATGCACATTCACCTCGACCATCTTGAGCCGTTGTCCGATTTCTGCGCCGTATGACCTTTCTCGGGTGCTCACAAAGTGGTAGAACACTTGAGCGGCAAGTTGCATTGCTTCATGGCTTACATTGCCTCGGATATGCGAGATATCGATAGTGGGAGCGCAGACCGACTCTCGGGTGAATCCAAGGGATGTGTAGTCGACCATCGGGTGTGTCTGAGCAAGGGAGCGATTTGTTCGGTGGGCGTCGGCATATTTCTAAAATGAAAAAAAAAGGGTGAAATGGTAGCGACGCTGGATAGAGTGTACAGGACTTGGACTTTAATTTGATCGAGATATACTGTCGCTGTGGCGGTGCTTCTGCGGTTCATTCTCGGGTCCGGCAAAGTGTGTGAGCCGGGTAACAACAGGAATCACCATCCTCAACCCCCACATCGACCAGGAATGGTTTCCTCTTCAAAAACGACTGGGCGAGTCGACCGAGATTATCCTCCACCATGGCCAACAGTGAGGCGCGAGCGATTCTGGCATCGCGGATGCCCGACGAACTCGTCGCACAGATCACAGGAAATGTGTCACGTCAAGTCAAAGAGATAGCCTTGAAATGGCTAACAATATTCCGCGCTCGCGACAACAGCTTCGCGAACGGCATTGCGCAGCGAGTCAAAGTTGTTGAAGTGTCAATGCAAGGCAATGCTGACGATCCATCAATGAAGGAAGGAAGGGTGGTTTGCGAGGTTGATGTAACAGAAGGTTAGCACGGCTTTTCCGCAGATAAATTGATGAAAGAGTAACCATATCAGACATGCTCAATAGCTACGGTGTTTTGCACGACGGATGTGCGTTCTTCTTGATTGATGAGTATGCTCGCTCATCGGTACAATCAATACATTAGGCTTACCTTGCTCTTTCCGCAAACTAGAGGTTCTGTCGTGTCGATTGCGGTTTTGAAAGCGGCTGAGGGAAGAGTTCCACACCCTGGCGTATCCCAAGCCATTAACACTGTCTTCCACAATCCAGCGGAATTGTACGTTGTGAACCAGGACTATCGCCTCAATGTATGGCTGACTGAAAGACAGGGGTGCGAAGCTCAGGATAGTGAGCACCAGTGTGACGGTGGGCGAGGAGATGATGTCCTCTCGGTCTGAGGTATGTCATCGAGAGTCTTTTGGAGGAGAACAAGTCATGAATGGCCCTGATCAAGATTTGGGACGCGGGGAACCACCGACTGGTCGCTTCTGGTGTGCAGCTACAGATGAAGCCTTCGCAGCCTCCCCCATTCCTGTCCCACCTATAGTGCATAATACTTAATATTAAATGTCGTCCACGTGCAAAACGCGTGATCATGGTCAACTCTCCGTGAGCGAGCGCCAGAACATGCTGCCAGCTGGTCTTGCCGTCACCAACATTCACCACGTACGCTGCGACTTTGATACGACAGGTAAGTAGACATTAAAGAATGACCCCGACCTCCAGGCGCCAATTTGCATCATGTAGCCGCACCTTCATCCTTAAATGGGCCAGTCGTCCTCAAAACGTAGACCGACGCCGGCTCCTGCGCTTGCTGCACCATACGCACACATATACGGGGCCGGTTTCGGGCAGGGATATATACCGCACCCTGGCGGGCCGGTACTCCCTACGGGCTACATGCCGGCGACTGCTTTCATGCCAGGGTATGGTCAGATGCAGATGCCAATGCCCATGGTCATGCCCCAGCCATATGTATGGCCGGTGGCATCCACGGCCCAGCAAGACAGATCAGGAAAAAAGAAGGCGAGCAGGAAGCGAAGAGAGGCGGGTGCTCGGCGGGCTGCAACTGTGGGGCATGCTTCATGTGCGTCTGCATCAGTGTTTCTATAGACTTTCCTCATCTAATTGAACTTAGCTTCAGCTCAGGCACCGAATGGAGTGGGTCCACCTCCAGTTCAACCACGTCCCCCGACTGTCCCGACCGGCACGGGATCTATTGCGGCCGCTGGACGGTCATCCACCCGGCCTGCTATCAGACGATCACAAACACCTTTTCACCCCCCTCAGCCTCTTGATCCTGAAGATGGAGAGTCGTCCGACGAGGAGTTGGGATATGGTCCGAATGCTGCACGTTCCAGCCATATCCCAGCATCTCACTCACAATCACAATCACAACCGAGCTCAGATCGAAGACCGGCCCCACGAATCAATACAGATCGCGATCCAATGCGAGATGCCGAACCTGCCCGACGTACACCTTCAACGGCGAGGGAATCAGCCCCCCCGCATCCACTACCATCTCTGCCCACTAATATCTTCGACCTTCCTGAATACAGAGAGACAATTCAAAAGCTCTCCAATATGCCTGACCTTATTGGCGACCTCAAAGCCTACGTGCGCACCCAACCTTCCGAAGGCGACGCCAAAAAATCCAAAAAAGGCTTTTTCCACATATTCAGCTCCAAGAAAACAGTCAAGCAGCCAGAGAAACCGCGATCCCTTATGATACCTGTACACCCTGGAAAGTATATGCCGATGGCCAACCGGACAGGCGCGCCAACTTCTGGCCCCTCGGGGTCTTCTCCAAACCGACAACATCCCCAGCCGTCCATGCCCGTCCCCACACCGCCATCCCCACTTCCTGGCCCTCCGAGCGCGCCCATTCTGTTCAACCAGGACACTGAGCATGCTGGCTTGTTGAACCATTCGCCGTTCCGCGTGCGACATATGGGCGTGGACTATCCAACGGCGCTTCATCTCCTAGAGGCACTCAAGTTCTTACCGGGTCGACCGGACATTGCGGAAGAAATACGATTATGCGATGACCTCGGGGACGTTTATCCTTTGGCTGCAAACCATGCGGAGGAGATGCGCCCGAATTGGTCTAGCGAATTTTTGGATGCCGTGCGTCATCTTTTCGTTCCCCCCCCCCCTGTTCCACTTTCCTTGCTGACGGTGTTATGTGCAGATGGAGGAGGTTGTCTTTCTGAAAGTGTCCCAACACGCCAACTTGAGGTCTCTCTTGACATCCACCGGGAACGCGCATCTCATCTATGATGATCCCACTGACAGGTATTGGGGATGTGGGCTAACTGGAGATGGAGACAATGTGCTTGGAATCATTCTGGAGCGGGTCAGACTGCGATTGTTGGAGCAAACGACTATGCCACAAAGCTGAGTATGTGATCAACTCGCACCATTACCATGCCCCCAAGCCCCTCTTGCCACGATGTACGACTATTTACAGATTTCGAATAATGTTCATTTTGTCATTCGCGTTAATACTATGTACATGTATACCTAGATTAGCGTTTCCGCCTCTTTATTTTTCTCATCTCTCCTTCCTCGTTTCCGTTCGTGTCTACTATGCCAGTATTATCATTCCCGTTGACTGCTTTGCAATGTTGTTGTATAACTTCGAGAGCTTTCTGAACAGCCTGTCTGCGTACTTTCTCCGGTACTTTCTGCCAGTACAACTCCTCGCGTTTCCCCACCAATCGTTCTGTTATGATTGAACTAGTTCCCTTGTCAACAGTCATGCCAATGTCGTCCAATCCTTGGGACTGTGTGCACTTGTGGTGGGTAAAGTGGTTCACAAGGACCTGTGCATGTTTCGGCGTCGCTAGACGTAAATGGCACTAGAATGCAAGGAGTGAATGGATGATCTTCCAAGAATCCCATGGACGTACAGAATCCATTCCCTTGTTATAATCCACATAATCCAATCCGTCGTTCTGCAACACTCCGCTAGCTATAGAAAGCGAGAACGCGGTTGCGAAGAGTTTGCGCAGCGTCGTCTTGTTCGTCTCAGGATGTACGTTGCGAGCGAATACAAGGCAGTTAGGAGGGTAAAGCGATAAACGGTCG
Source organism: Entoloma clypeatum (assembly GCA_963565915.1). Lineage (NCBI taxonomy): Eukaryota > Fungi > Basidiomycota > Agaricomycetes > Agaricales > Entolomataceae > Entoloma > Entoloma clypeatum. The sequence continues at coordinate 3,949,000 of OY751494.1, forward strand.
ATGACAGGAGCTGGTCCAGCGTCTTCCAGAGAATGGGCTGTTACACCAAGATCGGGCTTTGGCTCTTGTAGGGTTGCCCTCGGGGCTAGACTCGGAAGGACTGAGATGGAAGTCTCTGCGTCTTCACACGCGTTGACCTCGTTAATGAGTTGCTGTCGGTAAGCAAGATATTCCTCCCTGAGCTCATCCCATCTTGGCTTGGAAAGGGTCCGGAAGCCAAACCTGGCGGCCTCCTGAGCTTCTGGAACCTGGGCATCTCCCTCAGAGTCTGGTTGAGTGAGAGAACGATCCCAGGGCCAACGATTCAGCAGAAAGTGTTTGTCATCATTGCTGGTCAATATCACTAGAGCAAAACCCCTGCACTTTGGCTGGTCACCAGGTTTGTCGAGATGATGAGGAGGAAATGTAATATCTTGGATGCGAATGGGTGGAGTGTCACACATTCGGTTTTCTGACAAGAGAGAAAGGAGATAATTCAAAACAGACGGCAGGATTTTGTGCTGCACTGGTATATTTTCCTACAACATGGTGAGTACACTTTCTCTCTTGACTAATAAGGACGGTACCACATAGACAGTCTTTCCATTGAATTCGTTTTTCGAATATGAACACGTCAGAGCATCGACCCAGTCTTTCCGCCGTATTTCATATGCTCCGGGGTCCTCTGGCTTGTTACGGGACCATGTAGCGATAGACGGAACAGACATCAGCAGTCGCATGTCGAAGATATCACTTGCAGACTCGCGCAGGGCTTTGACAATTGCGACCTGAGATCCTATGAGATTTAGAGGTGCCAGTGTGCTTGACCGAGTGAGAAGATAATTTAGGGGGATGACTTTATGCAAGGGAAAACGCTGGTCAAGCCAGTTTACTTGGACGATTCAAAGGCCAGAACTCACATCCTTCGTCGCCCTCTGAATGGCTCGCCAAGCCCTGCGTCTGTGTCGTCGCCATGATTCGGCGCAGGTCTGGGTTGGCCCATAGCGAGTGGTCTGATAGCGCGACGTGGAAGAGATTGATATAGTCTTGGTTTGAGTATACGGATTTTCTGGAAGGCGAGGGTCCTGCACTGGGTCCTGGCTGGTGTACTTTTTGAACGGCAGGTGTTGTGGCGGGGCGAGCAGACTTTTTGTTGGGTTTGCAAGAGAGAGTTCGTGGTAGAAACGGAAAGGACGAGGACATGACTTGTCACAGATACAAAAAGTTATTAGTTGAGAGAGAGGTATAAATATGGTAAAGATGATAACAGAGATGGATACTAAAATCAAGCAGAGGCAATGTATCCCTTCGAAGACGCAATAAACCCACCCGCCTGCACCGAACTTGCACCGCTGATACTCTGCGCGATCGCTTTCCTCTTGTCCTCCCAGGCTTTCAATGCCTTCAAAAGCTGGATAATCTTCTCCCTCTTCGCCTGGCGGATGTCGTTGATACTCACACTTCCCATCTTCACCTCATTGTCGAGCAAGAAGTCGAATAGCCGGAATAGCCCGTCGAGCTTGTCGTCCGAATGGCTAGCCGGAAATGCAGAGTCTGGGACGGGCGGAGACAATGGACGCCCTTTGATCGACTCTGCTATGCGAAGGAGTCCGAGCCCGCCGCATAATGAACCTGTATATGTGATTTGGAGTGGCGAAGGCAGATGTGAGTTCGCCCAGTCAATTAAAGCTGTATCATCGACCATATTGGCAGACTGATCGAGCATCAAAAATTTCGTCTCAGCAAGAACATCGGTTGAAATGAGGTGATGCTCACGCTACGACTGACACTTGACCTCCGCATTTCTCTTGACGGCCTGGGAGGTGCAGGAGACTTGGGTAGTTCTTTCGCATCCGTTGGATCGTCACCGTGATTGGCGGGCTCCAGACTGAAGAATGATTCCAAACGCGCTCGGTCTTCCTTTCCGCCGTTGGTCGACGGAAGTCCCATCAGGACACGGGCATCTCTGCTGGACAACTGATTGGGATTTTCTCGACGAAGGGCTTTCTGCGTTGCATCTCGTGCACCTGGTGAAGGAGGGCGAGGCGCTGGATTCATAGCTTGTGCGACCATGAGAGGAATTGTCGCAATGTTGCACGACGATATGACAGGTCCTGCGCACAACTATTCAACCCACGAAATTATATGAGAGAGCAGAAGACGTACGAGTATAGTCACGGTCAATTGTTGCTTTCATGATGGCCTTCATCCAGTCCCGCACGATTACCTTCTCGTCCGAGCTGAAATAGTGCGTCTTCTCCTGATCATGTTCAATCCTGAATCCATACCGCCCAGGATTTACGTTCTCGTCCACAGTCACCTTATATCCCACAATGTGGAGGAACCCTTTGATTTTCGTCTCCTTCGTCAAGATGTCGTTAGCACATCACATCTCGTCGTGGGGAGAAAAGAATGCGTACAGCGGAGCTACTGCTCTTCAACCAATACAGATGTTGGCCTTTGAGGACAAAGTATCTTAATTTCCAGTTGTTATACCGGTCTCCTCGTTTCCTCATCCATCCGCTATGATCTGGATCACCAATTTGCATCAAGACGTTCTGACCCTCCTTCAAAGGGCTGGCGACTCCGTTACTAACAGGAGAATTTGGACTGGCCGGCGGGATAGGGGCTGACGTCGTCCGCTTCCGCAAAACAGTCGGACTTTGCACCTCTTTCTCCTTCGTTTCCTTGGCAACAGGAGCAGGAGTGGCAGTGTCCTTGAATCTAGGGCTGTTTTTCGATGATACCGTCCCATTGGATGTCGATGGTCGCGGAACCCGCTTGCTAGCACTGCTATGAAGCCTGGGAATGCCAAACATTGACGATGACTTGTCGATTTCATCGGTACTTCCTCTGTCAAAAGAGAAAGGGGGGAAGGAGATAAATTGTTTTGAGTTGATATTCACTGGTGTTTAAGAAAGCCAACGAACGACGAATATTTCGGGGCCGGCTTTCTGCTCTTCCCTAGTGTTCCACCAAATGAGCCGCCGAATATGCTCAGCCGTTCGCCACCTTTACTGGTGGGACGGTTACGTTCCTTGTCCTTGTCCTTTGCGACATCCTTGTCTGGGCTGCCTGGGGTCCCTGAAATGGACGTTTCCCTCGAATGGCGTGAGTTTGGCGCAGAATCGGGTCTGGAATCATGTGATCGGCGGAAGATGCGGTGACGCATACTTGTGGACACCGTTTCGCCCTGCGGAAAATGTTGTAGTGTGACAGAAGACTAGCACCTTCCACTCACATCGCTCATATGACCTCTATCCTCATCCGCTTCTGGGATGAGAGAAATGCCCATGGCTGAAGCCTTGAGGGCGCTATCACTCGGGGACAGCATCAATTGCGCAGGCCGACCCTTTCAAAGAAATAAGATTCGAATCAAGCGAACCGAAATGAACTCACCATAACCTTTCCATTCGAAAGATTGGCTGGAAAGCCTAATCCCACAGGCTGTTGTAGTCGCTCACTTTCGGGCACTAACGCCTCCGAGACCATAGATTCCGTTGCCGGACTCTCGTTGGGCGTCATTATACCATAGCCGTAACTGTTGCCATTGCCATTGTGAACGACATATCCTGCTGCTGGAGCGCTGCCAAGCGAGCTTCGCTGCGGGGACATGTATCCCGCTGGAGGGGTTCCGGGGAAGGAGTGGTGGGAGTGAGACTGCGACACGCTCCTCGAATGTGTGTGTACTTGCGAAACCGAGTGGGAGGGTGTCAGTGAAATATGTTGATGTGAGTTTGCATGCGTCATGAGCGATTGTAATGGTGATAGCTGCTGGCCTGGCTGGTGGTCTGAGTAGACAATGGAAGGAGGTCTTCGCAAGTCAGTAATTGCATTCGCAATTCGCATGCGTTTCCCAAATGCCATAATGCCAATTTCAGTTTTGAGCAGATTGACGTCAAGGTCGAGGAGGACATCGCCGGTGATTTCTTGTTCTATGAAACAAGGACGTCAGAAAACCAGGATTATCAAGGGAGTTCAGGAGGCTGACCTATAAACTTATCACAGACATCTTGATCAAAACCTTTGGACTTCAACCAATTTACCACATCTTCAAGAGTCCACTCAGAAGGGTGCGTCTTGTCCTGCTTCTCCCTTTCCCTCTCTTCGAGATATGTAGTCTCCGCAGAGGAACGAAGTGGCGGCGATATCTCGGATGTAGTTGATGCGATGGAATAATTTGACATCACGCTCATGTATTTAGACTTGTCTGCCGATGTTGTGCCTGGGAAGGAGCCTGTTGGGGACGGCAGCGCGATCATCGACTCGCGGTAGGGGGTGTATTCCCGTTTTGATTCCTGGACCGTTACTGCCGGCGGAGCCACCTCTGGTGAGACGGGTGTCACAGGGGAGTAGGAATGTGGCGCATCCTTGCCCTCATGCAATTTTGGAGACGGGGGGTCGATGTCGGCCGGTAGAGGGAACTCGGCTGCTTTAGCTGTATGTGGATCCATCTCCGTGCGTTCAGGCAAAACAATCTCGTTGGAGGTATCCTCCTTGTGGGTGCCCTGGTTGCCGGAGCGCTTCTCGGCGTCTCGCGCGTTGATCTGAGGTTCACCATCCTCCTCTAGAATGCGTGAATGCCGCCTCAGAAGCACGTTGGTATGAGTGATGTAATCGTCTTCGCCGTCACTCTCATCGCTGAGCTCGACTTCAATGGGTGGTGCTAGCCTCCGACTAGGATCCACACCATTGATCATGGCTTCCAATTTCTCAGCCTCCTCTACGGCTTTCTTTGCCTTGGCTGCCAGCTTCCTCCGAGCTCCCTTGTGCCATCCCTCCCCATTGTCAGGGTCGACGCCATCAAGATCACTCATGTCATAATCATCCTCATTCTCAGTGGTCTCTCCCCTTGAACTGGCAAAACTAAAGCTTCGGTCGTCCCTGTCTCCGTTTGGACCCCTTCCTAGTTGCTCGATGGCCTGTTGAACATCTGTCATGGTGGCTTTCATCACCTCCCCGCTGCTCGTGGAGACAGCACGCTTGTGGCGACTACCATCGTACGAGTCGTCGTTATTATCATTCTGGTTGAAAAATACGGCAGAAAGTTGGGCCTGGGGCTGAGGTGCAATTATGTTTGGGGTGGTATCGGCGGGGGACTCCGTTTCTGGCACCTCCTCCAAAGGCTGGAGAGTGGACCGGGAAGCAGAATCCGTGACGACGGTCTCGGTCGTGGTGGAAGGTTTGACAACGGGGTCTTCGGTTGTGGGAGGAACAGGTGCAGTATAACTCTGAGGAAAGAGCCCGACTTGGCCTGCAAGATTTCGGCCCTGTGTGGCGAGTCGTAAGTCTGTTGTCTTCCGAAAAGAACGATACAATGAGAGTAGGGTCATGCTTTGAACAGTGAGGAGATATGTAGACAGAAAAATGGCGGCGAATATGATATGTCATGTTGGAAAAACAGGACATGTAGAACTGATGAAGCGAGACTCGCCTGCCACCAGCCATCGCCGTAGAGATCATCCTTCTCAACGACCTCTACCCGCTCTCCGGCACGGAAGGGGAGCTCATCTTCGTGTTCCGGTTGGAAGTCGTGTAGTGCATAAACGTAGTCGGGCATGGTTCGTCAGGGTTTGCACATGCGTAGATATGTCAAGCCAAGCGCAGTCGTGAAAAGTGGCCTGAGGTCAATATTTTTCGTCAAGAGATCAGTACTACGGGTAGCACCCAGGGCTCATAAACCAAGAGCGGCTGTGGGATGGAGGAACACAGAGACCGGTCGATGAGATAGCGATGGGGGAGGGGGTCGACGACGGTGCCGATAATGAGGCAGTTTCAAGTTAACCCGCACGTGCGCATTGGGCACCCTTACTTACTACTTTGTAACTTCATCGACAATAAACTGTCCGAATTGAATCCAGCACGATTATCGTCGAGTCTGCCCTTCGAACATATCTACGAAAGCACGACATCAACATTTTGAGAACATCATCGTCCTCGTCCTCGATCTCGTCCCCACCCTCATCCCCTCTCTAACGAAAGTCAATTTTCCTTGGTCCTCAAGGTGATGAGTGGGTCTTCCTTGGGGTTCGCCTGAAAGTATGAATACTCTAAGCATACAAGCTTATCTAAGCGAGATAATACCTCGATCTATTGATTCCGTGTCTTTCCACACCCATCATCATAATGGTCGAATTGAAGAACAAGGTCTGCCTAATGCAAGTCAGACATTTCACTCACATGCATATATCTAAATATGACACATACTCCACTCAGCGTCCATGACGGCTGGGGCGTCGCCACCAAGCCAGGCCTCGAAGGTAATGCCATCGAGGCAGGCACGACAATCAACATGGACACGATCGCGAAAGATCACAGCTACCGCCTCCTGGCTGCTCATGGGACCGCTGTTGGGCTCAGCGAGGGCCTCATGGGCAACTCGGAAGTCGGGTAGGCTGTCGTTTGTGGTGGCAGCGTGGATCGTTCACTAAACCAACCGACAGACATCTGAACATCGGAGCGGGTCGTGTCGTCTGGCAAGATATCGTGCGGATCGATGTATCGATCAAGAAGCGGCTGTTTCACAAGAACAAGAACATCGTGGAAAGTATGCAGCGAGCCAAGGATGGTAATGGAAGGCTGCATTTGTTGGGACTGGTCGGTCGAACTCATTGTCCTTGTTTACCGATGACAACTGATTTCGAATACTTGTCCCTCTCGCATAGGTCTCCGATGGTGGCGTCCATTCCCATATCACCCACCTTTATGCCCTTTTGGAGACCGCAAAGGAAGTTGGTGTTCCGCACACCTATGTGCATTTCCTTGGTGATGGGCGCGACACTGCCCCGCGATCTGCTGCAGGGTATTGTCAGGACCTTCTCGACTTCATGAGAAAAGAGGATTATGGTGAATTGGCTACGGTTGTCGGCCGATACTATGCCATGGATCGCGATAAACGGTGGGAGAGGGTCAAGGTTGCTATCGATGGATTGGTGAAGGGTGAAGGTGAAGACGGGAGGGGTAAAGAAGGAATTGTGGATGTCATCAAATCGAACTACGAAAAAGACATCACAGATGAGTTCTTCAAGCCCATCATCGTGAATGGCGATGCTGGCCGAATCAAAGGTATTCAGTATAATGTTCCTCCTTGAACGAAGTTGACACATCTCCAAGATGATGATACCCTTTTTTTGTTCAACTATAGATCTGATCGTATGCGCGAAATTGCGTCTGTCCTTGGGCTTCCCGACAAACCTATGGAAGTCGACGTTCCAAAAAATTTGGTCAGTGCCCTTGTCAATTGCAACGAAGTTACTCTTCATGTTGCTGGGTATAGCATATCTCCACCATGTCCCGTTATAATGCCGTATTCCCCTTCCCTGTCGCTTTTCCTCCGCAAGCTATGACCAACGTGCTTGCAGAATGGCTTTCAAATCAAGGAGTAAAGCAAGCCCATATCGCTGGTCTGTCTCCGCGTATCCTCCTGTTTTCTACACCACCTGACATCAATGGCAACCTTTATAGAAACGGAAAAATATGCTCACGTCACATTCTTCTTCAATGGCGGGGTGGAGAAACAGTTCGAGAAGGAAGACCGACACATGATTGCCTCTCCAAAAGTTGCAACGTATGATAAACTACCGAAAATGAGCGTGCACGGCGTTGCCGACAAGGTTGTGGAGGTTCTTAGGCAAGGCGAACACGAGTTTGTGATGTGTAATTTTGCACCGCCTGACATGGTCTGTCAAAAGATAAACCCTACAAGCATTCCGTGACTCCCTTGCGTTTTTTTCAGGTCGGTCATACAGGCGTCTATGAAGCCGCGGTCGAAGCGATTACCGAAACGGACACCGCGGTCGGCACGATCTACAAGGCCGCAGAAGAAGCGGGGTACATTTTGCTTGTTACTGCCGACCACGGAAATGCAGAGCAAATGAAAAATTTGGAGACGGGAGCACCCCATACAGCCCATACAACGAACCCCGTACCGTTCATCATGACAGGAGATCCAACTGCCTATGCATTCATTCCCGATGAAGAAAGGAAAGTCCAAGGTGGGGAGGGCGAAGGGGAGGGCGGAGCTTTGTGTGACGTTGCACCTACTGTTTTGGATCTGATGGTGGGTTATGTGAACGATGTTCAACAAAAATTGTACTGACAAGTGGGTGTATTATAGGGTTTGCCAATTCCTGAAGGTGGTTTTTTTTTTTTACCTCGCTGCCATTACGATATATCGCTGATCTTTTTTTCAAAATAGAAATGACTGGGCGGTCGTTACTCAAGCGACTACAGAAGAATTAGATGGAATCACTAACAATAAGCTATCAACATAGAGTTTTCTGTATCAGATAAATAGACAGACCAAAGGATGGGGTATTGCTGAGCTTTTGGAAATCGGACCCTTCTTGATATCAACCCAAGGAAAGGTTGTCTCGATTCGATGCGGTTCATCCAATTTCACTAAAGACGGCAACGGTGAAGGCAAACGTTGAGATAAGCCAGTATTCCTTTGGGGGCAGCAATGAAACGAGGCACGACATGACCTACTAGGGACTCACACAAGTCGAAGTGTTATCAGCAATGTCACCTTCATAACTTTGATATAATCCTCATAAAAAATCTCAAGGGAAGCGGTTCCTTGGAGGACAAATCATGAATTCAATACAAAGTCTGCATGAATCATTGCACAATGTGTGGACAGAAAAGATGGACCAAATCTACGTACAGGGAGAAAATAAGCATCGATTTCGAAATTGAAAGTTTTTTTTAATCATATCTTCTCCTTCTCGGCGGCGGGGTTCGAGAACGGGACCGGGAACGAGAACGAGAAGGCGAGCGAGAACGGGAGCGTCTCCCACTGGCTCTTGCTCCACGGCCGCCACGATCCCCCCACCCTCCCCTGCCTCTTGTAGGTGGCGATTCGCCGCGTCGAGGTGGAGGGATGCGTCGGTCCGCACGATCACCATCCCTGGCCCTGTCCCTTCCAACATCACCTTCACCTCTCCCAGTGCCGAAGTCGCCGCGTCCGCCACCTCGACCACGTCCGCCAGCAATCGGCGCATTGGAATCGCCTCGCCAATGACCGTTACCCCGGCCTTGTCCAGGTGCAGAAACAGTGACAGACCCACCCCACCCACCATCACCTCTCCCGACGCTCTTCCAGCCATTTGAGGTCGCCGTCGCAGCAGCGCCAGCGGCACCTTTGATCCCAACCTCGTTTGTGATATTCTTGGGGAGGATAACATTGATAAGGAGGTAATCTCCGGGGACAAACCTCAGTTCGTCCAGTGTACGCTCTTCCTTTTCTCGTTCGGTTGGTTCACGTACCTCGCCGTCATGATCTTCCATGAGGCGAGCAGCGGTAGTGGTGAGGGTGCCAGGTTCGCCAAGGATATCACGGGAATAAACCATGCCCCCGAGGTCTTTGTGAGAAAAACGGCCTTTGTTGCCTGAATCCGCGTAGACGGTGCGGAAGGCAAACCTGGCGAGGGGGTGCCGTAATTCGGTTACGTGGGGGGCGGCATTGCGAAGCGTCGTCAGAACTTCACGAAGGGTGGCATTCTTCCTGCAATTTGGTAATAAGTACAGAGTGTTTTTTTGAGGAGATTCGTGGACATGCCATGTGTAGAGCTGGTGTTCGTCTGTTGTCGGAAGTGTGCCGTCTTCGAAGAGGTTGAGGCGGTGGAAACCACCAATCTTGACAAAAGTTCGAATGAGGAAAGGTGCTGTCTGTGTAATGTATGAAGACTTGTAAATAAACGAAAGTCGATGGACAGCGACGGACCTTTTCTCGAGAGACGAGGAGGAGCCCGACGGGTGTGGTGGTGTCAACGTCCATGAAGGAATGTGACTTACATAATCAGGCCCTCGCAGATTCTGTGTCAAACCCATAAGTAAAGACATCTCTTTGAAGCCAAGTCATGTTAATCAAAGTCAAGGCAAGTAAACGGGTTGACCATTACCAGGATTAGGGCGCGTCTTGCTCACTCAATCCTGTCGCATTTCAGACCCTGACAGGCAAGGAGGTGCCTATGGTCTTAGCCTAACGGCCAGCGATGTCGTCGCTGATCGTGCCCCTTTGACTACAGATCGAGCTAGATATTGACCCAGAGGACAAAGTAGATCACCACGTTTTCTACTGATCAACGTTCTGAGCTGGCGTTTGCGTCCCAGATCACACGTATCAAGGAGAAGGTCGAGGAGCAGTCCGGAGTGCCACCTCCACAACAACGGTTGATTTTCAGCGGACGGCAGATGTGCGTTTGTCCTTTCCAATTCCTCGTTTGAGTGCATCTGACTCATTTCGCGTGCCAGGCAAGATGATAAAACCGCGAAGGACTTTAACATCACTGCGGGAGCTGTGTTGCATCTGGTCCTTGCGTTGCGCGGTGGACGGTGATAATTCCCCCGTGGACATAGGTTGGATTCCGGAGTGATGGCTATTGACCATACGACGGAGACCGTTTTGTCCGTGCTTGATATTCAAATAAACCCCCGTATAGACTTTCCTGTCAAAAACGTTTTTCGAATATGCGGTCACTACTTTAAACACAACGTGTCCTCCAGCTAGGTGCCACAACTTTGTGACTAATGAAACTGACCGAAGGCCCGTCGAACGAGCTACATAAGATGATCACTCGGTATAGCAATTGACAACACATGGTGCGATGTGAGAAAAATACTCACCTGGAATTCACCTTTCAGGCCATGGCTGAACATTGCTCCTGAAGTACCAAGGCTCCTGTCCGTCATCTGCACCCTTCTTGTCCTCCGCTAGAACGATGCGCGCCCGATCCGCAGTGCTCCCATTCTCGAGCGTCATTTGATGAAGAATCCTGTCCGGCCTCTGCACAAGCAGGTACAGATCATTGAACTTTACTCCGACGACCTTGTTATTGGTGGGATCCCCATTGTTGGTGACTGCAAACCTGGTAAGCAGCGATGTATGGAGACCGATAAATATCACCTGACGTGCTGATTTGTGCGGCCATGACTTGAACCGCGAATGTGTCGCAGTGTCAAAGTGGGCGAATTGACCTCCTACATACCGCCAGGGCCAAGCATGCTGTTTTCATTTCGACCATACTAGGTCATCCTGGGTTAGAACCAATCACTTGAATCCTTTCCAAAAAATTCGTTGGGTAGGTGAAATCAAGCCTAACGCGACCTCTCCCCGTGATGCTAGAGGTCGCGAGGCCAACTACCAGCGTGATAGTGATGGTGATAGCGAATTGGGAGAGGGCGAACATGCCTAACAGTCGATCGCGTTTCCGAGTTGAAGCCGTGAGGAGTTTCGTGGCATCGGAAAAGTTGCCTTTAATCGCTCCAATATTAAGATCGAGTACTTCGACCGTGAACCCCTGTTGCTTCATGGATATCCACGACTGGTAGGCGATTAACTTTGCGAGACCACATCCAGCTATGATTGTTCCAACCTGGAGCCAGTACTCGGCGAATGTTCGAACGCCTTGGAGGACGTCGCTGTTAGGATTGAAGGAATGGGGACACGTAGCGCCACCTGGACAGATATAAACCCGCCGCAAGAAAGCGGCTTGGATGATTCCGATGCCGAGGACCATGAAGCATATCCCCCCGGCCACCCATGGTGCGGTCTTCAGTAGCAAGAAGTGGAGTATATGCGACCGGCTGGGAGAAATTGCGGGGGATTCCGCTTGCGGGACGGGGCACTGGTTGGTGCCAAGGGACTCGGGAGGAATGGGTGGGGATTCGTCTTTCGAGTTCTCGTCTAGGGAAGGACGCTGACTGGCATTAGGAGAGGAAATGTGCGGGGATTTGTCTTGCAGATTCTCATGATGCTCGCTGGCTTCATGAGGAAGGAGACCTGGGGGTTTCTCGTGGAAATTCCTGGTGCTTTGCATATTCGCCTATGGCCAAGTCATTCCAGCTGCAAACAGGAGGCAGTGAAAAGATTGTACGTACCAAGAGGTGCTCACTGCGTGGCATCGATGGTGGATGGAATCCATCCAAGTCCACCGCTGGGACTGCTTCGGGCCTAGCACGCTGTTTTCATTTCAATCCAAATTAGAAACAATCACTTATAGACTACACCTAATATTCTACCTTATACAGTGTCCGAATAATCATACTCTTCTTCTTGTCCTACAATATCTGCTCCAGGTAATAACCACCTGAAAGTAATGCTCAGTCGTACACCTCTGTGGACCCATGTCCCGGTGGCATCCTCAAGGGCGCCGGGGTCGTTGAGAGCCACATAATCTTCCTTGCGCTTATCAATTCCGTGTGTCCAGCCATAGCGGGCGTCTTCAGATAAGACAATGACGCTTCTCTCGGGAAGGTATACATTCCATCTGTCCTTTAAATTTCCAAGTGACTGATCAGCAGTCTCCAATCTCGCGAATTGCATGGCACAGCCGCTACCCAGACTGACACCTATGATACCGTCACCGAAACGCTTTAAAAGGTCGACATGAGGCGATATTCCCTCTCCAGGTTGATACAGGTTCAAGATGGCCTGTCGAGCCCGCGTTGGAACACGCGGGAAGAGGAGCTTGTGGGTGTTCGACGGAAGCAAAGGAAGCATCATAGTTTCAAGTGTGCAAAGTAGCCGGAGTAAAATGGAGGGGAGGCCAGAAGGAGGTGATGATGAAGGCAGGGAATCCGAAGTCGCTTCGAGGAAACGCCCAAACAACATGACTTGGTTCACCCCGCCGGCGTGGAAATAGGTGTCAAGACAATATTGCATGACTGCGTCCGCTACATCTTGAGGAAGTCGCAGAGAAGGTGTGAAGAAGAGCCCTGCGATCGGAGGGGCTGTCAAGAGGGCCGGAGTAAGTTGTTCAGGTCTGGTGTTCAACGTGGGGTTGGCCGTAGTTGTCGGTTCATCAAAGAGAGAGTCGGGAGCTGAGAGTCCTGAGATGGGAATGTTATCGAGCTGGTCGTCTTGGGCGCGTTCCGTATCCTGCGTAACAGGTAAATCCAGTGGTATACTAATTCGTAAATGTTGTCGTTTCCGGGGTGTGGTATTTCCCAAAGAAAGTTCCTGAATATTCCTCTTACGCTTTGCAGATCCAGATAGCTGGGCGGGAAAAGGTTCCAGGGGGGCAGGCTCTGGCATCCTGCAGGAGATCGATTTCACTGGAGTAACAGTGGTTTCATCGGATTTTCCGTACCAAGAGCTTGTTCGCAAAAATTGTAAACCAAACCACTGCACACCGTGAAAGAGATATTTCCTAGAGGTTGGTCACCGTGACAGTGGAAGTTGAATGCGAAGATGGCCAATAGCCATGACTCTCCGGCTATTGCCAACGCTTTTACCGGACCAACACCGTACATTATAATGTGGTCAGTGGCCATGGCATTGGCAGTTTTCCCCGCTTTCCCCAGACTCTCAGCGCAATTTCGCATTCTCAACCCATGATCACGGACGTCGACACTTCAAAAATTGCTGGCAATGTATCCGACGATGTCAAAAAGGTTCTGGGAAATCTGAACACTGTGTTCTATCGCTCTCCAGTAAAAGGCTCCAAAGTACCCATCTTTGGTGGATCAATTCTCAGTCGGATGGTTGTTACCGAAATATCCGTCCTGAAGAAGCCTGAGGAGCCTGAAAAGCTCGAAGGGAGGGCGGTTTGCGAGCTTACGGTCGAAGAAGGTGAGTATGTTGAGGGCATTCATTCGTTTCCCTCGAATCACTGACATCGTATCAGATATGATCAACGGAGGGGGCAATATACATGGGGGATGTTCTGCCTATTTGATTGATGTGTCTGTATTCCCCTCCACATCCGTTAGCTTGTGTCTGAAAAAATGTCTCTGTAGCTGCTCCTCTTTGGCTTTGATGGCACTGAGCATTTCAACCTCTTCAGACAATGACGTACAGAGGTTGCGGAGTGTCTCCCAGTCTCTTAACGTCGTATACCACTCTCCTGCGGGATTGTACGTACCATATACCTTGGTTCACGTTCGCGCTCTCATTCGGTTCCACAGGGGCGACAGGATCCGTCTGGTAAACACAACTATGACTCTTGGAGCAAGAGCTCAAACTGCAAGGACTGAGGTATACACCCTATGCAACCGTCAACGCCGTCAATGCTCACAGTAGACAGATTTGGAACGTAACCCATCATCGTCTGGTGGCGTCCGGTGTACATGTTAAAATGCAGCCGTCCCAGTCCAAAGCCAAGTTATAGGATTTGATTAAGTACCTTACACTGGCGGGGCAACCCTTCTCGATCAAGCCCACGACGACCGAGGACCATGAATATGTGCTCCTGCTATCTGGAGTATTATACCTTGTCATATCGATATCCTATACACTCTGGAACTAATCAATATTTGATACATACGTATACCCAATACGTGCCAGATAAGAGGAGTTGTGGTTAGGAAGTACTACTTTTGTAATTACGACATATCTACGGGTACGAAGACATGGAGTGGGTGGAAGTCTTGTTGGACCACATCGAGGGAGCTAGTCATCGTTAATCAAACAGATCAGCAGACGGCGACACTGGTGCTTACTTGCCACCAGATCCACTTTGAATAATGTGCAGACTCCCGGAACGGGAGGACCCTCTGTTCCCATTCTGTGTTTCATATTCCGATATTTTTGAATTTTGCGAGCTCTGCAAGTAAACGAGCACGCTCCTGTTTCAAAAAAAGGGTACGAGCGCGTGTCTCCTCGAGGGCGGTCAAGAGGGAAGCGGAAGACGTCTGCGGCTAATCAAGTCATGAATAAGGGGACTCATGTAAAGAAAAGGTATCATACCTCGTAGCAATGGTTTCTGCTGGGAACACTTCGACTACTTTCGAATGACAGAAGTTCCAATTCTTCGTCTACAGGAGAAATGTAACCTGCATAGCGTACAGTTTGCTCGTGCGACTGGGGCGCATTGCTGACATGAGATGAACTTGTCCCGGGAAAAGGCGGTGAGAGAATAAGAGACGGAGAGGAAATCTCATGTATACAGCGGGGTCGAACTGGCGATGGCGATGTCGATATAGGTTTCTGCAATAGAGCAATTGTTTCCAACGAATCTAGGCTCGTGATCGACTCTGTGTTTCTGTGAGAAGAAAAGCTGGTTGATGTATAGGTATGTTTTGTTGATGTAGACATTGTAGGCGAGTGAGAAGGTGCCCGTGCCTGAGCGGTTGGCGCGATATCGTCGTCTTGAGTGATTCCATGTCTGCGACAGACCCAACAGAGGAGCTCTCCAATGAAAAGAACCTCCTCCCATTCGCAATTTGCCAGCCTTCGCGGGTCCATGTTACTCAAACCAACGTCCATTTCGAGGACGTCTGTTTCCAGTGATCCAAGGAACATCTTTGTCTGGTGTAGTGCTGCAGCCTCGCGCGAAGCTGGAAGGTCTAAAGGGAAGCGTGTGCATAGTATTGCTTCCAAAATAGTGATGAGAAGTGGGGGGGTTAAATCGGTAGGGGACTTCAAGACGATCGGAAGATGGAGTGCGCTGAGGAGGGTATTTAGTCGATTCACCAGGAGCCGATGTTTCGTGGGTTTCCTGTGCGGGGGCATGGATACATTGTACCAAAGAGCGGGGAATAGGGGTTCATGTTCAAGCGCGATCACTTGCGATTCTGCACGAACAGAGCAGTTTGTCCGTGTGTGGCAAATCCCGGCGAGTCAAATCAATGTCAACACAAGCCCATGCACACGTCCAGTGAAAAAAAAAATGCAAGGTCGATAGCCAAAGGTCCGGTGGAAAGCCGCCGTAAAATTGAGGGGAAAGTGCAGGAGAATTGTTGGCAGTCTGAAACGAAATAACCTGCCCTAATTTCATCTGGGACAATCGCGGCCAAACAAATAGCGCGCCTCATCACTCTCCATTCATAACGCGTCAAATGGCACGCGCAGCCTCAGCCAGGGTTAAGACGGAGAAAGACACCAGATTCAATAAAGAGAAGGTTGAACAAGACAAAGGCAAACGAAAGGCGCGTGTCGAACAAGACGACGAGGATGGAGACGCAGAAGGGGAAGCGGATTCAACAGACCCAGACCCAGACCCAGAGCAAGAACCAGACCAAGACGACGACCAGGCTAGCTCTTCCAGGGGTGCTAAGCGCGCCCGCGTGAACGAGGAGGGTGATTCTCGTCCAGGCGACAAGGGCAAGCAGAATGAAACAAAGGAACGCATCAAGACCTTGCCTCGCGATGTTGATGGGTGAATCTTCACTGTCATATAGCACATCGCGTTGATCCTTACCATCTTGTAAAAGATACATTCCAGGGTCTATCGTCCGAATCCAGCTGAAAAACTTCGTCACCTATGATTTCGTCGAATTCTGTCCTGGGCCTTATCTGAATATGATTTTCGGTCCTAACGGCACAGGAAAAAGCAGCATCGCTTGTGCCATCTGTCTTGGCCTTAATTGGCCTCCTAGTGTTCGTGATATTTCTAGTAGCAATCCATCATTTTCAGAATTTTCAGATTATCCACAGGTTCTTGGACGAGCTTCGGATCTGAACTCTTTTGTCAAGCATGGGTATGATACTGGCCATATTGAAATCGAGCTCAAGGGGCAGAGAGGTCGTGGCAACCTTGTCATTCGGCGTAATCTGAAGGCGACCTCAAAGATCTCGTCCTTCGCCCTCAACGGCAAACCGATCCCCGCAAAAGACATAACCGCAAAGATGGCTGAACTAAATGTTCAAGTGGGCAACTTATGGTGAGCCCGGTATATGCTCATTTGGAAGAGGATTTTGACCTTCC
The DNA here is from genome assembly GCA_963565915.1 of Entoloma clypeatum. Lineage (NCBI taxonomy): Eukaryota > Fungi > Basidiomycota > Agaricomycetes > Agaricales > Entolomataceae > Entoloma > Entoloma clypeatum. The sequence goes on from OY751494.1 coordinate 3,965,628, forward strand.
TGTAAGCTCGTTCCTTCCTCAGGACAAAGTATCCGAATTTGCGCAAATGACTCCTCAACAGCTACTCAAGGAGACGCAGCGTGCGGCGGGAGACGAACGTCTAACCGCGTGGCATGAGACCCTCATCAATGCTGGTCAAGAGCTCAAGGGACTCTCACAGGTAAACGATCTCCCTGCCTTGACTTAGCAGATGCCTACCCTTCAACAGACTCTAAAAGAGGAGAGTGAGCAACTGAAGACCAAGAAAGAGCGGAACGAGGCGATTGAACGAGATGTTCAACGTTTTCACGATCGGAAGAACATTGAGCACATGGTGATTGTCCATTCCGTCCAGAGTCTGCAGGAGAACTAATTGGTGCCTTTTCAGATTGCACTTCTGAATGTTCTCATCCCAGTCGAGCGCTACCGAATGTTGCGCGTGAAATTCATGGAGGTCAAAGGAAGGCAGCGTAAACTACACGAGAAAGTCAAAAAGCTGAAGGCCAAGAACGAGCCAGCCCACACGCTTCTGAAGTACGTGGAGGTCAAACACCTTTCTTCAAATTTGACAGATCTCCCAGGCAACTGGACATCGATTGTAAAGAACATGAGAAGGCCCGCGATAAAATCAAGAAGACCACTTCAGACAGGTTTATCGACCTAAAGAAGAAATGGTCAGATAGCGAGAAGCTCGTGAGTCCACCTGCCCCATCCCATGAACGATCTCATCCACATGGATTAGGAACAAGAAGCGGAGGACTTTGTTTTGAAGCTGGATAACTTGAAAAAGGAGGAAAAAGAGCGGGCGAAAAGAATCAAGGGTCTCGAGCAGGAAATTATCAAAACGAAAGAAGAACTCGCGAAGCAACCGGAGGTGAAACCGGAGAAGTTGGAGGACTTGCAAGCTGAAGTGGTTCGTTGTTGCGTTGCAGATTATTAACAGTCTAAACGGCCTACTTAGCGACAACTCAACTTGGAACGCGAAGATGTCGTCTCGCGCAAATACAATGCAGACGAGAAAGTTAGGACCAATATCGATAGTAGGGCAAGAGCAAGTGCTATGTTGAATCAGGCCCATGGAGAGTATGTTCATCATGCAACCTCTGCTCTGCAGTTTGACTGAATCTCGCAATCCACAGGTTGAAGAAGCTTGACGATGTGAACGTTCGCAAGTTGCAAGCCTTGGCGGGTTGGGATCGGGCCACGCACGATGCCGTTCTATGGCTCCGAAGCCATAAGGATCTTTTCAAGATGGAGGTTTTCGAGCCCCCTTTGCTCTGTCTGACTGTTCCCAACAAGAATTACGTGCAGGCTGTAGAGGCCTGCTTTTCCGGCAACCAGATTAAAGTCCGTGAATTCACTGACACTCGTCAGCTCTTCTCACTTCTTTCTTCAGTCCTTCGTCGCCCAGTGTCAAGAAGACTTAGATACATTCAATCATTATGTGAACGACACAGACAAAGCTCTTGGAAGGAGAGTCAAAGTTACAACATGGTTTCGAAAATATTCGGAAAATTCACTTCCTCCACCTCCCATGCCCAGAGAGGAGGTGGGCATGATCGGTTCGGCCTTCATTATTTGCTCTGACAAACCAGCTAGATGCTCAGTTTGGGATTTGATGGCTATGCTATTGATTACGTTGAATGTCCCCAGGGCTTGTATTGGTTCCTTCAACGGGAGCTCAACTTCCATCGAACGGTATGACTGCTTCCAGATCTTGAATCCAAAATTATCAACCATATGTTCCAGGCTATCGGATCAAATCCAACTCGTGTGGACGTGGATAGAGCCATGCAGGCCGTGGCAAACCCCGCCACTGGTGGCGGCGCAAACTTTATCAGTGGGACGACGATGAACATTGTCAACCGCTCGCGGTACGGCCGGAAGGCGATCAGCAATTTAACACGAGAGCTCCAGCCTGTCCGAAACCTTGGAAATTCTAGCAGTTTGTATCACATTGATATTCCGCAGCCCCACGAACTAACAGTATATGTTTTCCTTAGTCGACCCTGACGTGAAAAGGAGGATTGATAATCAAATCACGGAATGCCAGCAACAAATCGCTCTGTTTGATGAGGAAAAGAAGGAGCTTGACGCGGAACTTGGGAAAATCCAGGAAGAAGACAAAGTTTTCCAGGGACGTTTTGTATGTGGAACCTTGCAAGACAAGCCCTGCTGTGCATCACTCATGAACGGTTCAGGATTCAATCAAAGCACGCAAAGATGCGATAAAAAAGGCTCAGGAAGCGAAAGTGAGGATGGAATCCAAATTAAGTGGGTACCAATATCATCACTTTATAATTGAATTTTATGATTTTCCGAAAGAACGCCATGAAACCACCCTCACCAATCTGCAAAATCAACCTTCTGTGAATGAGGAACGAGCCAAACTCAAGAGGGATTTATTGCGCATTTCGAAGAGGCGCATCAAAATTGCTAAAGAATATACTGTATGCTTCTCGTCTCGTTGTTATCATGCGACCCACATTTCCTGTAGGATTTAGCTCGCTTGATCATTGCAGAGCATACAGAAGCCACGCGCATCGGGATTCAGTATCTTCAAGCTGGCGCCAACAAGGCCGCTCTCCAAGCACTTTGCAATAAGAAAGATGAGAAGTATCAAACAGCTTTGGCGGAGTTCAACCAAGGTGATCTTGATTCTGTCCTCTGCTACCACGAGTTGTTTTTTCACCACATTTCCCTGCCAGTCGATAATGAGTTCCAGGCTATCAAGACTAAGTCCAAGGCCTCTCTTGACGAGAGTCGTGCCGTGATCAGCGAGATCGAGGCAACCTTGCGTCATGAATATCATGCTATCGAAGCCGCGCGAGCAACTTACGATAAAGCGCTTTCAATCGCGGAACAGAATGGAACGACTCCACCTTCCTCGGAGGGAGTTGACACACGGACTCTTAATGAGTTACAGGCTGAGCTAGAGAAGCAGCAGGCGAATCTGGAACTCAACCTTACCACTGATCCCGCTGTTGTCCAAGAATACGAAAAGCGGAAGCAGGATGTACGGAAATCTTCTTGACCTCCTTGTTATTCGCCTTGATCAGTGATGCTACTGTGTTCTGCAGATTGAAGTTTTGGAGAAGAGGATTGAAGAAAAACAGAAAAAAGCAGAAAAAATCGAAAGGAATATTAAGCACGCCAGGGTCTGTATGAATGTTGCTGAGCCACAAATTTCTCTCTAACTGGCTTCTCGCAGGATAATTGGCAACCCGCGCTCGAAAAACTGGTGGCGAGTATTGGCGAGAAATTTTCAGCTGCATTTGATCGCAAGTTCTGTCCTATCTCTCCTCAATAATCTGCTAAGGCATCCATTCCAGGCTTTGGTTGTGCAGGCGAGATCCGTGTCAGCGAGCATGAAGATTATGAAAAGTGGGCAATCGATATCCTTGTCAAGTTCCGAGACACTGAAAAGCTCCAACTCCTGACTGGGCAACGACAATCTGGAGGGGTTCGTCGTAATTTAAACCTGCAATGAGAAAGAGAAACAGCTGACATTCTCCAGGAACGCTCTTTGACTACAATTCTATATCTTCTCAGTTTGACTGAAGAAGCACGTGCGCCATTTTCACTTGTCGACGAAATCAACCAGGTAACGTAGACAAATCCCCAGGCTTCTCTGGATTTCTCATACCTGTCTTTCCAGGGTATGGATCAGCGTGCGGAGCGTACTGTGCACAATAATATGGTGGAGGTGACATGCAATGCAGATAGCGCGCAATACTTCCTCATAACACCCAAACTGCTTCCGGACCTCAAATACCACGAGCGCATGAAGGTATTGTGCGTCAATAACGGAGAGTGGCTGCCAGAAGAGGTGGGACTCGGGAACATGATGGCGATGATTGACGGATATGTCCACCGCCAGCGCCAGGCAGCTAACTCTCAGTGAAGCATGTTTGCATCTTCCAAGTTTCCTGACTGTACCTTAGCAAAGCACTGACATATTTCTCGTACTTTATCTCCCTGCTCTGGGTTAATCAAATATATTGCGCGAGTAGCTCTTTTCGCCGAGTGATCGCGGCAGATATGCATGTATTCAGAAGCGAGTTTTGAATCTCCTTGGCCTCACCATCACTACTTTCCAAGCCCAATCCAAGTTGGGAGACGGAAACCAAGTTGCCATCTTCGTCTACAATGGCTGACAAGGTGGTATCCAGAAGGGGCTCTTCAAAAGCCGTGGGGTCTGACAGGAGTTTTGTCCTGTGGTAATCGGTTAGAATGTTTCAGGGATGGAATGAAACAAAGAACACGAGAACAAGAAGGGTTCATAGAACTCACGAATCAAAAACACCGAAAGAAAAGGATACTGGCAGGCTGCAGAGTTTCAGTGGATGTTTCAGAGTTCGGGAGCAGGTCGTAAGGCCCGTGTCTTCGTGGTATGTTGTTTTTGGGAGCTGGGCTGGTTGACGAGCAGGGTAAAAAGGAAGCGGCCCGTGACCGGAAGGGCACGTACTGTTTTTGAGAGCGGCAACCATCGCCAGCAATGTCGCATCAAACGCGTTTCCATCATAGTTGATGCAGGTCGCGTCGAGGTAGAGCACCCATGCAGACTTGCCTGGGTGAATGCAGAGTGAGTCCAAGGGAAGGATGCCTGACCTGGTTGCCCCCCCAGTTAGTGAAACGACGATCGTGGGGACATGCCCCAGAGAACACGGACGCCAAAAGAACCTCGTTCAGCCTATCGGACAAAACTTGGGCTTCTTCTGCCGGTGGACCGGGTTTAAATTTCGGGGAACACATCGCCGGGAGGTCGAGGTTCGGAACTGATTATGCGTTTCATGATTGGGGTAATGTAGTTGAAAGGCTGGAAGTACCAAGGAATCCCTCTCCTTCACGGTCTAGTTCTGGTTCTGCGATTTCGGCTTTGACACCACAGACGATGGTTGTGTTCCCGAGGCGGACAAGGGCAGAGCCATTCGCCGTTGATATGGAGCCTGGGTCATGGGGGGATCAAGAGTGACTCGGATATCCCTTGATTGTTGGGCGCACCGACATTGACGGATAGATTGCGCCAGGCATCGAAAGCTCTTCCGTCTGGTCTTAGGTTTTCTGCGAGAAAGCGCTCGAGGTAGACACGAGGATGGAGGCGCTGAAAAATGGACGCTTTGAGGGATTCCTGCTCGGCTGGTGAGAAAGAGGTGGTGGTGGTGGTGGTTGAAGTCATATGGTGTTCGATCAAAATTACAGTGTATGGCATTGAATCTATGGTATAAGATACATTATAATATGTTCATGGCGTGATAACCCCCTTCAAGATTGCCAACTCGGCATTGATAATGCTACTGGTGGCGGCGCCGATGGAGACGTTGTTGGACAGGACAACAAACTTGATATCCAGGACCTTGCACTCCCTGATGCGGCCGACCGAGACGCCAGCACCATCCTGATAGTAGCGGTCAAGTCTGGGCTGCGGCCGATCTGGCTCTTCGTGGACACTGATGATGTGAGGGGGGGCAGAGGGGCAGCCGAGTGTCTTGGCGTCGCAGGTAAAGGCAGCGAGGGCCTCGCGGACCTGCTGGGGGCTGGGCGGGGGCCGCTTGGCAAAGCGGACGGAGAGACACTCGGTGTGGCCGTCGATGACGGGCACGCGGTTGCATGAGGCAGAGACGCGGAGGGGGTAGCTGGCGTGCATGTCGAAGGACGTGACGCCGTCGTCTGATTCAGCGATGCCGCCGAGGATCTTGAGAGTCTCCCACTCTATCTTCTCCTCCTCGCCGCCGATGTGGGGGACGACGTTGTCCATGATGTCGAGGGAGGGGACACCGGGGTACCCGGCGCCAGAGATGGCCTGCATGGTGGTGACAAGGATGGAGTCGAGGGGCCCAAAGGCCTTTTCGAGGGCGGACAGGGGGATGACGATGCCGGTGGTGGAGCAGTTGGCATTGGTGACGATGAAACCCTTCTTGAGGGGCGGGGAATGGGCGAGCTGCTGCTGGGGGACGATGGCGAGGTGGGAGGGGTTGACGTAGGGGACGATGAGTGGGACGTGAGGATCGCGGCGGTAGTTCTTGGCGTTGGAGAAGACGGCGAGATCGGCTGCGCGGAAGGCCTGCTCTGGAGCGGGGGTGAGCAGGAGATAAGGGAGGGCACAAGGCACAAACCTATGTCGCCGGCGACATCAGCATCGAGGCCAGAGAAGATGACGGCACAGTCAGCAAAGTGTTCGGGCTTGCACTCGCGAACGACAAGATCGCGGACGGCTGCGGGGAGGCGGGTGGACTGCTTCCAGTTGACGGCAGAGGAGTACGGCTTCCCGGCGGACCTTGGGGACGCACCGAGGGCATGAATGACGAACCAAGGGTGTGAGGCGAGGAGGGTGATGAAGCGCTGCCCAACGGTGCCTGTGGCGCCGAGGACTCCAACGTTGACGGGGTGAGGCATTGGAGGAGAAGTTGGGCTCGTCGTCGTCGAGCTCTTCTTTAATACTCGGCTGCTCCTGCTCAAGCCTTGCTCGCTGTCACACGTGACCAGCACTCACTGCCAACTGTCATCATGTCCACTCCAGCAGACGCCGCAGCCGCTCAGCTCATCTACCCTCCCAACGTACACGCCAATTCAGCCCTCACCAACGTCAAGTTCCTTTCCGCTTGTTTTGCTGGTGCCGCAGCCGGCATTCTCGGTCTCGAGAACTGGGGTGGCTTTGCCCTCTTCCTGGTGTCGACCCTCCTGACAACCCTCTGCATCCACACCATCAACTGCCGTGGAAGACCATCAAAGTTCGTCCCAGGCGGGTTTAGTGAAGTTCTCAACCCTGGTCAAGACAATGCCTTTACATTTGTGCTGGTTTGGACACTGTTTTACGGTGAGTCCGATGGGAGGAAGAGTGTGTCAGTTGTTAATATTGATTGATATTTAGGAATTGTACATGGTGAGTCAAGGAAGTTTGTGTGACATATAGTACTTACAAGTAACTTTTTAGTCTACGATTGATTAGGTACATAACTATAGTAAGACTTTTTGTCAGGTACATCTCGGCATCATTCACGTGCTCATGCCATGCGACTCCCATGTGCGACACGTGGCGTGACAGGTGGCTGTACACTTGCCTGGAACGGCAGATGTTGTCATCTCACCATCTCCCTGAAATAAAAATACCAGTAAAAATGGTCCTCGTCCCACCTTCCTCCCCCCACTCTCCTCCAATATGTCCACCCACCACGTCCTTCTCCAATTCGGCAACGACCCATTCAACAACAGGTTCGAAGACCTGGAAGGTCGCCAGGCGTTCACTGTGTAAGTCTCAGCCCTACGACTTGCGACAAACTCGTCCCTCTTACTACCCACCTACCACAGTACAGCTGTACGCCGACCCCCCCTCCCTTCACACGTCTGACAAGCACCCACACCAAATTATAGGCAGGATACAACCCCAACGCCGTAATCAAGCTCTCACGTGAAGCTGGCTGGTCCCAGCGACATCCTACTATCATGGGTCCCAGCAATTCCTACTTTTATTTCGGCCCCCTCAATGCCCCAGGCTATATCATGTACGGAAACAACAGGAATTCCATACCGATGGGTCATTATCTGAGGCAGAAGAGAGAGGGCAGTACGTGAGTGATCCCCTTCATCAATTAATCCTCTCAGCCCTCATGTCTTCTACTCATCAGATCAAGGTACTTTACATCGCAGTGCGGCAAGGACCACAAATGGAGGATCTCTCCACATCGTATGGAGGTATATGGCCCTTTCAATCCTTCGTCCCCCTTACTCATTTTATTCCAGTTATTTGACGGTCGCACCAGCTTGGCCATATGGGAACTAAGCCATCCAGAAGAAGAGTTTCATGCCCGCCTCACCATCAAGTCCTCTGCCATACCCATAGTAACCGAAATCGTTACAACTCTAGCGCTCAACCGGATGGCAGAGGTATTATCGTGGAGTCTCTAACCGGCTCCCGGAAAACAACACAAGATGTTTCTTCCCCTTTGGCCCCCGATTCTTTCGCCTCTACCATCACTGTATTCCGTACCACCATGTTTTTTTTCGCTTCTGGACACCACATCATCCCCCTTTCGCTGGCGCCACGCACTTGTAGCCTTATCTCATTACTATCTTACTCTGTTTAAAATATCTTCACACCCATATGTCGTCGATCTCAACCCTTCATTTCTGTGTTTACTTGATGGATTGTAACTCTCGTACCTGTCAAGAATCCCTCAATAATTCGCTGCTACATTTAAACTCAGGGGCCCATCCTGCATACGGAGCTCCTTCACTCGCTGCGTAGATCCTTTTCCAGGTCTGCCAGCCTTTCCCATTCCGGCTCATCCTCAAAATCCTTTGTCCTTCCCATGAACGTCCTCACGATGCTCCTTCCCTGCATTCGCCACTTCTTCAAGTTGCCGCTGCCGTCCCCGTGCTCAGGCTGGCCCGCTCTGGGCCCAAAATTAATCAGCACAGCTACCATCTCCTCCACCTCCCGCACTCCCTCCCGCCACCTTTGCAGTGCGGCATCACCGGTACCAGACTCCGCTTCAGCAACGCTTTCATGGACAGTAGCCGCCACACCACACCGGTAAGCGTCCAGGTAAGCCTTCAACGCCTCCTCCCACCGGGATTGCCACGTCAGTAGCCGACCGTACGCTCGGAATATCCGTGGAGACGACACGCGCGGGAGGACAGTGTTCTCAAAAAGGTTGGCTACGTTTCTCAATAATCCGTGTCCCTCGTTTGGGCTCATCGTAATCGCGGTAGCGTCGCCGCCGCCGTCAACGGCTCCTGTCCCTGCTTCCGCGGGAGCGCGTGTGACCGCATTGACTAGTCGCTCCAGGACGTCCTCGTCAACAGCCTTGGCGCCAACCTTGTCTACTGTTTCTTCGACGACGCGTCCGAGGGCGCGGCAGGCCTCGGAAAGCTCGCCAACGTCCATGGAAACGACCATATAGTTGTACCACATGCGCCAGTTGTCGTAGCTGAAGCGGAGACCCTGTTTCAGCGCCCGGAAAGCAAGGAGCTTATTTCCAAAAGGGACAGACGAGGACGATGTGATGCTGATATCTTTTTCAGCCTAATCAGAGTGTGAAAAAAAAAAAAGAAAAAAAGTTCAGCATATGTAGACGCTATGAGTGTGCAATAACCTGACTTTACTCTCGTCCGATTCATCGGCAGCCTTTTTTTCTGCCTTCGCCGTGCCAATACGGAGATACATGCTAGCAAGATTATTCCAGCTCTCTCCGTCCTCCTCATCGATCGCAACGCATCGACTGAATGCGTTTTTCGCCTCTTCCCAGTCCTCCACACGCATACATGCGCAGCCAAGGATGAACCATGAACGCGAAAGCAATGAGTTGATTGCAACCGCTCTCTTTAGCGACACCATTGCCTCCGGGTATTTTCCTCGCGCAAAATAGTATCCGCCCAACGAGCGCATTGCCCGTCCGGACGTTTCACGCGATATCCTCCATGCTTTCTCGTAATGCTCCGCCGCGTGGGTAGGCTCAAGGTCCCCGAGGAGACACCATAATTTGGCCTCACGCGCGTGATCGTGAGCTTGTCTCTTATCAGCCGTAATGGGTTTCCCCAGCGATATGACTTCCTCCGCCTCCTTTTTGCGCCCCTCTAACAAATCGCGCACAATGGCGATACCCTTCTCGGGCCGCTCTAACGCGGTCCAGCACTTGACCACTTCCTCCCACATCTCCAGCCTCTCGAATATTTCCAGTGCTGATTTCACGACACCTAGACTCAGATACCTCAACGCCAACTCGCGCTCGAGCTCCCACTTGCTTGGGAGTGGTAGCGAATGAAAGTATAATAAACGTTCCTGGAGCGTCGAGTCTGCCGTTGGCATCTGATCGATCAGTGCCTGCAGCTGAAGGGTAGACCGTTCGACGGTACGTGTGCGCAAGGACTCAAGCCGAGAGCGGACAAGCAGGGCCATAGTGTGGATGGACCAGTTGCGCGGGTGAGTAATGACCCGTGCTACGTAAGGCGACATCTGTTCATTTGTAAGGCCGTGCGAAGGGGATGTATTCTTGACATTGAGACACATGGAGAGCAGGATGGATTGGTCGAGAGGGTGAAGTGGTGGCTGGGAAGATGGATCGATGTGTCCTAGAAGGGAGCCTGGTGCGCAGGGGTTGGAGGATGTGAACTTGGTTTGCTCAAGGAGGGTATCGTCATTTAGAACAAGTGTTTCTGGAATAGGCAACCGGTCCGAGTCTGACAACGCCATTACGCCCAAGGACCTTGAAGTTTTTTCATCCTCGGTGTTTTTGGTGGGCCGTGAGGGCAGTGATTCTGGGACACTTTTTTGAGTGCCATCATCTTCAGTTCCGAGATGGCTTTCCGCAAGCAATACAAGCTGGCTGAGATCAAATTGCTGGAACTTGGTTCGCTTTCCCAAGGCTCCTGTGAGCTCGTATACCAGGCCTGTAGTTTTCGCTGCTCGAACGAAAAGCTCTGAAGCCAGTTTACCATTAGAAAGCTGGTGTTGCAACAAACCCTGTTCTAAGACCAGGCGAGCAGCTAGGTCAGGCTCCGCTGAATAGAGTGGTCGCGAACTCTCCGCGGATTCTAACAAGGTGTCTGAAGGGGGAACAGGGTTGTCCAAAACCTCCTGATGTACAAGAGCGACGCGTAATCTCCACCAGGGTGCCGAGCCACATTGCGTGAAAGGTGGTGCTAAAAGGACTTGGGCGAGCCTGAGAAATGCGGCCACTTTTGTGAGGTGATAAGCTGGCTCTCCTGCAATTGCGAGTTCCGATAATGCTGTCTGATTTAGGAGGTCGTCGCTCAAAGTAGATGGAGTGGAGATCGAGGAGATCACGTCCGATGAACGGAGGTCAAGATCAGGCCCTGTCCAATTTGCCTGAACAAAAGCGTGGAGGCACGCAACCGCCAAGATGATTCGTATGAGTTCCTCATCCTCAGTAGTCGGGAAGGTGAAACTCTGATCAAAGGGGCGGTCGAATGTGGGCGATGCGATACGGAAAAAATTTCGGGCGATAGGAGAGGTCAGTGCTTCGCGAAACTTGCCTTCGAGAACTGCTTGGGCCAAGTGGGGTGCTTGGTTGTCATCATCTTTCCCCCTCAAGAGTGACTTTTCAATCGATGAAAGGCCGACAGTCATGGCAAGGTGGTGAAGTCACATGATATCGTCCGAGTCGGACGAAGACACCGTCTTTCAGCGTTACAGTACTTTTCCAATAGATTTGCAGCCCTATCATTCTTCACGGGTAGATGAATATGAATTCAAGGCTCACAGGCACCAGGTGACCCATGGCAATGGCTCGACATTTGCAAACGATCGCTCAAGGTTGTCGACGCACAAATACAGACAAATACATGTTACATGTCCACTAACCGTCGCCGTAGTACTGTCTACGACCTCACCAGTCTCCGACTCCACCCCGACGGGACACGCGTCAGTCAATCGTCCAGCAGAAACATAAACCCACGGTATGCGCGGGTCACGGTTCAGGACTCGAGGGGAAACTGGTTTGCACGCGATGCTGGTGGTCATGGCACAGTCGCAAAGCTTAAGAGGGTAAGGGAACTCATGGAAGAGGAAGCCGGCGGAAGCGGCGTGTCTGGGAGGAAGAGGAAAGCCAGGGGCAAGAAGCCAGACCCGCGAGCAGTCAAACGACGAAAGTTTTATGACGATTTCGAGTTCCTCACCGCGACCGAGGACAAGTCGCTTCCGTCTTCGGTGATTACTCCCTATCCACGCGTTTTCTCTAATTCACATCTTTTCTTCTAGGATTTGCTTAAATTTCTGCACTACTTTGCGGCCAAGTATTATCACGAACAAGGCCAACTATTCAACGCCTCCCGAGAGTACCGTCAGATGACCAAACGAAACAAACAGCTTAGATTGGAGGCTCAAGCTGCCCGAGAAGCTGCAGGAGAGACGGAACCCATGAAGCCTCCTAGAAGAGGGGGAAGAGTCAAGGGGAAGGGCAAGATACAGTACCCCAAAGACATGTATCGAGTTATGGAGGGGTCAGCCTTGATGGCAATAGGTCGGTCAATTGCTCCATCGCCTCAGTTTGCCTCATCGCTTCAGACTAGCTATGTGGCTGGAGGGATTTGTTGAAAAGATGCTTGAGGTTCGTATACCTGAGGGATGGGAAGAAGCACTTCAAACCGAGTACATCGACTCTGAAGAGGATGTGGATGAAGAGGATGATGGTGAGGAGGAACCCGGATCCGAAGGAGAAGATCACGATAGCGAAAGAAACGAGGATGATCCCAGCTGTGATGATACATCCACTGAAGGTGAGGAATTTTACGGACTGGATGTTCAGGTGCTCAGACACCACTCAAAAGACGAAACCGATGAAGAAGAGGTGGCAGAAACCCCGATGGACATTGATTCAGATGAAGACCTTGAAGTCGGTTTTGCTAGTGACGGGGCAAATGATGATACGGAACATTCTGATTGAGCTTGACGCGGGATGTGCAGGCAGAAAGGAGGCTACGAATTAGATTATAGATGAGATAATAGGAAGCAGTCTATCCCCTTTACGACTGTACAGGAGAAGCATTTTTTGGAATCCTCCAGTTGACTTGGAGACTGTGGGTGGTCGTAGGTTTGGTGGGGTCATAGTTGGGGGGTAATGTGCCGTCGTCCCAGCTCTTGAGGATATTGGCACCCACCACGCCCATATTGTACGAGGGAAAGACCCGCAGCCTCTCGAGACGACGTTCACGAAGCTTGTTTTTAGGCAACATGCCCGACACTGCATGTCGTATAATCTGCGAACCATGAGCAAGAAAGTGGATCGACAGTGACCATTTCACAAACCTGATCCGGGTTCTGTGCCTTCACATCCTTGTACGGGGTCTCTTTCAAGCCTCCTGGGTACATGGAATGTTTTCTGTATAAAAGCTGTTCGTCCTTCCTTCCCGTGACCTTGATGTTCCTCGAGTTCGTTACAATGACATAGTCCCCGCAGTCCACTGTTAAATTGTAAATCGACTTGTAGAAAGTTGATAAGGAAATGTGCCATGCCGCTGGGATCGTATATAGGCTTGTGCTTGCCCATTAATACCAATGCAATACGCTCTGCGAGTTTACCAAGGACACGGTCGGTCGCGTCGACATGATGCCATACACGAGCATATGCAAGAGCTGTCTGTTACATCTTTATCAGTACGCGAAGGATGTCGTGCATGAAATAACGCACATTGCCCACTGCTTGGGACATGTTGGAAGTTGGAGGTCAAACAACTCTGCTGATGGGAACTAGTTTCAAGCCACGATTTATTTATATATATATATCTAACCAAATTATGGTCAATCGTCGTCGTCCCAATTACCCGCCTGCTGTGGAACCTTTGGTCCGCCAGCAGGTTTGCTCATGATAATACTGTCCACGCTTAGCACAGAAACAGCAGCCTCAGTCCCGAGTTTTAGTGCCCAAGTCTTAGCCGCAAGGGAGTCGTAAATCTTGTGCTCGTTAGCTAAAAGTGTTCCATCGGTTTCAGCCTGTAACAAGAGAAGAATGAGTTGATCATGGGCTCCGCAAGAACAGGATTGTACCTCTATATCCACTCCCCACGCCTCTCCTCCCTTTTGTTCATGCTTCGCCCACAACCGACTTAGCACCTCGTTCCCTTCTGCACCTCCGAGCGCATTCTCCGCCAATGTTCTTGGCACCACCTCCAGCGCCGCCGCATATCTCTTCACTGCATGCTGTGCCAATCCCCTCAATCCGCTCCCATATGCCTCCACTCGCTTTGCAAGCTCCAATTCCGCCGCACCAGCACCAGGCACTAGCCTTCCATCCTTCAACAAACTCTTGATTACATTGACCCCATCGTCAATCGCGCGCTCGAGGTCATCCAGGTGGTTCGACGTCGCACCCCGTAGGACTATGGTGGCGGTGCGAGTCTTCTCGCCTTGCGTCTGTGGATCGAACCCTTCATCACCCCCCGCCAGTTGTCGGAGAACTGTGACACGATCCCCGCCGATCTCAATTGTTTCGAAAACGTCAACGAACCCAGCTTCTTCTGGCGTCGGTGCACCCATGCGTGCGAGCGGTGTGGCGTTGACAACGCGGCAGAGGCGCCTGAGCTCAAATTTGGAAAGGATCCTGAGAACAGCGATGTTGAAGCGATTGAAATAGTGCAGAGCCAGTTCCCCTATGGATGAACCACCGATCACCACCTTGACACCGGAGTCGGCTATTTCTTTAATGATCTGTGGTAGGTTACGATTTAAAATCAGGCATTTGGGCTGCACTCGAGGCTGCACCTACTTTTTCGATATGTTTTTCCTCTCCTGTCGTGAAGTTGAGCATCTCGTCTGCACTTTTTATGAGAACAGTCCCTTTGGTTTCCGTTTGGGCAACATCAAGGGCGGACGTGAAGACGGCCACTTTTGCTTTCGTTGCCTTTTTTATCATGCCTGAGATTTTTCTAGTCGATAGTTGGAAAGAGAGACAGAGGTTAGCCACGAACCTTCCGGTTCTCGACCGAAAACCATTCCCTGCACGACTCTACTACCTGATAGGCTCCCGCCCATAATCTTTACCACGCGAACGTTATCGACGTTGAAGTTTTTGGGATTCGGAGGCATGATCGCCAAAGCTGCCTCTGCCACGAGCGAAGACAGAAGATCTTCATGTCCATATTGTTTTGATGCTATTGCAGGCTTGAGAGCTGATGATAACGTTGATTGCGTAAGAGGAGTGGGGAGACTGAACGTGGTTAAATCTGCGCCGATCTTGAGATCAGACAGAGTGTGAGGGAGATTCGGAGCACGCACCTTCGAGTTCAGAGACAGCCTTCGTGCATGCCAGTTCATATCCCTTCATTATTTCACTGGGATGTAACCCCATAACAAGCAGATTCTCGGCTTTCTTTAGAAGTTCGCCTCCAAAAATGAGAACCATGTTCGTCGCATCACCCATCTAATGAAGTGTGGAAGGTGAGATCCTGCGAAAAAACGCGCAATAATAAGTTACCTCTGCCTCCTGAGCTTGCGATGCCATCACTAGAAGCTTTGCGGCGGGATGCTGGACCTCGATCTCCTTAATTATTGTGGCAGCATCCGATGTCACGAAAAGTCGCCCCAAATGGTTGATGATGAGTTTATTGCGTCCTAAAGGTATATGAGTCCTTCAAATGGAAGATGCAAGTCAAGATCACGCGCCGTTGGGCCCAAAACTCGTCCGGACGAGATCAGAAAGTTCTGATACTGCTTGGATGTTTCGTAGTACAGCCTCATCGAGCCCTTGAAGATGCTTGGAAAGTTTTCAGGATTTTGTTCAGGCTAAAATGCTCTCATTACCTTGTACCCCTCCTTGAAAAGCTGGATGTTGTTTGCTTTGGGAACCTTGAGCGACATTTTTACCAGAAAGAGTCGGGAGGAAGGCGCGTAGAGTAATATCCTGCACAGCCACTCCGACGATGAAAGTCACGCATTCGGAACGAAGAATTCCATGTTTTCACCCCAGAACAATCGCAGAGTGGACGACATGGTACTAGACATATTCAAAAGCCGTATATATCAAGCTTGGAATTGACCCCGATGCAGTCCAAGTGGAATAAGACGCTTGCATTCACAATGCTGCCTCGAAGAGCCCCTCATCTTGGCGAGGGTAGCTGTATAGTAGAGAAATCGCCGTACTTATCTTTCTCGTCATCCGCAACTACTCTGGCTTGCTCTTTGAGCGTCGTGAGACTTGGAGCTGAATTCCATAACGGGGTTCGCATGTTCGGCGCGTCAGCGAAACAGACGAGATCCGATTAATTAGATGCCAACGCTTACGACTCATGACTCCCCAACAGTGGTTGCATCCATATCTTTGAAGAACCTTCCTAGCCGGTATTGGGGGGTGTTCAATGAGGACTCCAGTAATCCGTGATCCCATTCGATTTCTCCGTACATATGTTTTTGTTTCTGAAGAGCACGTTTTACGATGACACAAACATGGGATTGAAATGGCGACATACATATTCTCGTATTCATAATTACCCAATGTAATATGGGGCAAAAAAACCAACGGCAAGCCGTCTCTTGCTACCGCAATCTCGCTTTTTTCCTACTCCCTCCGGCAGTCCCCACACTCACCGCTCCAGTCACAGTGGTGGGCCCACTGGTGAAGCTGGCTGTACTCGCAGGCTTTGACTGGCTCTGCACAAATGGAGGTGCTCCCGGCCCTCCTGCATGCGCAATGCCCGTTAGCGCATTACCACCTCCATTGTTACCGACGCCTTGATGATGAGAAGTGTTGTGGGCGGGAATGGGCATCATGGACGGGGCATCGTCTTGCGTGATCCGGCGGTGGGGCGGGATTTGGTGTGTAGGGACGCTTTGGAATGCGCTAAATATGGCGGACGGAATAAGACGGGGTAAGGGTAGGGTCGACAAAGGCAGACGCACTTCGGTGTCGGTTTTGGATCTTCGAGAAACCATTTGTGTTGAAGGGCTTCTTTGGCGGTGAGGCGGTTGTTGGGGTCGTAGGCGAAAAGATGACGGAGAAGGTCGTAACCGAGGGCCGCGCGGAGGCGGGTGTGGCACCAGTCGTGCAGGCGGTTAGTGAACCTTTGCTTAAAAGTGAGACGTGAATGGGTGGACAAGAATGAACGGCGACTTACGGATCCAAACGTTTCATGTTGTGATACTCGGGCATGTCCACAATTCCTGGCCAATCGTTTTCTGACCGGGATATAAGAAGCAGAAGGAGGGAAATAATATGAAAACAAACCATCCGGGGTTCCCAAGACTTCGAAGATTTTGAGCAGCTGATCGCGTTGGAATGGGATATTCTTCTTTGAATCCAATTTTGCTTCTTCCCCTTTGAATATTGGCCTCAAGTTTGCGAGCTCGGCCATCACACATGCGACGGCCCAACAGTCGACGGCCTTGTTGTAATGCTTCGCGCCGAGGAGGAGTTCTGGTGCACGGTACCATATAGTGACGACAACCTTGTCACCGGCGAAAAGGGGCTGGAGGGGCTCGTAGATGAGGCGAGCGAGGCCGAGGTCACCGATTTTGACGACGCCGGAGGATGTGATGAGGATGTTGGCGGGCTTGAGATCGCGGTGGAGGATGTGTGAGGAGTGGAGGTAAAGGAGGCCATTGAGGAGCTGGTAGGTGAGGGATTTGAGAAAGGCGGTAGAGATGGGGGAACGGAGGGTCTGGGAGTGATGGTGGATGAGTTGCTAGGCAGAGGTAAGTGATGGGTACAACGAAGGATCTGGGGAGCAATGCATACAAGAAAGTCATGCTCGGCGTACTCGAAGACCATGTAGATGGACTTGTCCTCGAGGATGACCTCGCTGAGGGCGACGATGTTCTCATGGTGGATCTCGCGGTTGAGCTGCGGACGCGATTCAGCGCTGTCGCAGATGGCGTCGGTGCAATGGCCTCACCGCTATCTCTCGGATGGCGCTCTGACTGATGCCCGTGTACGTCGCGACGTCGCCCTCCTTGTCCGGCTTGAACTTTTTGATCGCGAAGATCCTGGCGACATCGTCAATGCGTTGGGCCTTGTAGACGCGGCCATACGTCCCGGACGAGATGAAGCCGATGATGTTATACTTGGAGGTCACCGTACGGCGAGCAGCATCGCGCTTTGCGCGGTATGGACGCATGGGGTCATGGTGGAGGATGTTCGTCGTCCAATCGTCCAGCATCGTCCCGCCGCCGTGGGAATTATCCCGCCCTCAACTTTCCACTCATGACTGCCGCCGACAGCTTCACCTTCACTGTTGGAAAACTCGGTATGTGCCCCCAGCGCAGCGGTTTTTGTCATTGACATCTTCGTTCCAGATGCTGGGATGGCCGTAAGTCTGACATTGCAATTGATGCCCAGCCCCGCTCACGCGCTCGCGTCAGATTCTCCTCGGCGAGAGGGCACACCTCATCGAGTTTCCCTCAGTCCTCTTGCCGCCTGGCGCGACTACTGGATCCATCGTCAACATTGCCGTCCATAGAAACTATGAAGAGGAGCGCAGACGCGACGCTGAATTTTGGGCCTTGCAAAAGGACATCCTGAACGAGTTTGGTGTCGAGATGCCCCAGCCCCCACAACTCCAGGTGCATATCTTCCTTCTTCTATCCTAACGACGAAATACCGATATTTCCTTAGCTAAGAAATGTCACTCAAACCTCCGTCACCCTCGAATGGCCTCCCATTCAGCTTGCCAAAGCAAAGCTTCGTTCGCTTGATATCTACCGCAATGGTCAGCGCCTCGCCTCCATTCCCTCCCCCACTACAAATACATCCACCAAGCTCTCGGGGCTGGACATCTACACAGACTATTCTTTCCAGCTCGTCCTTCGCACCTCCGCAGGCACGTTCCCCTCGAACGTCATCCGCATTCGCACACACAGCATGTCCGATACCTCTGGCATCTCCGTCTGCTTTGGAAACGTGCAGGATTCCGTCCTGTTAGAGAATGCCAAGATGGCCCTGAGGCAGATGAAGGCTAAATGGAGTGACAAAATCCAAATTGATACCACACATTTCGTCTGCACCACTCCCGCCGCCACCCCTTCAGGTGCACGCGCAACAGGCAATACCGGGGGAGCGCCAGGCGTGGAATACCAGCGCGCGTTACAGCTCAGCATCCCTGTTGTACAGCCACACTGGATCCTGGCCTGCCATTCCGAGAAAAAGTAGGTTCTTACTTCTCTCTATCGGTGTCCTCTCTCACACGCTACATTACAGGATGGTTCCCATCGCTTCCTTTTACCTTGGTGCCACTCCAGCACCATCTACTCCCTTTGTCCGACCTCAATCTATGTCGCAAACCTCCGTCCCGCGGTCTCCGACCAGTCCCTCGTCATCCGGCGCCAACAACATCCATACTCACAGTTCCAATCGCGCCTCAATGCCTGTTACTCCCTCTTCACGGTCGCCACCCGTACATACCTCGCCGTTTGTCGGACAAGGTAAGGAAGCACAGACAAGGTCAGCGCCACCATTCGACGCGACACCAGAAGATGAACGCGAGGAGGCGGTGACGGAGGCCGCACGGCTACGACCTTCGTCAACCGGCCAGATGAACCGCGCATTCAGATTTCCTCGGGCGACGTCTCCTTCGCCCGTGACGATACCTGCCAGGGACAACAAACTTCCGCAATTGGCGATCGAGGATCAAGAAAGGAAGGACGAGGGGAAACCCAGTGTCATTACGCCGTCGAGCATCGAGGTACCACCTCCCCCTCCTGTTGAAAAGGAGAGGTCGATTGGAAGTAGCGTTGGCGCTGGTGAGGAGGTGGAAGAAGAGGTCGGAGATACTGTCGATATTCCACTGAACTGAAGTGTTCGGATGGAGAGCTGAAGGCTTTCAAAGACGTTCGTCGTTCTCGTCCCTTTATATTAATGCATGCTAGGATATGTTGAACCTCTCGATAGCCGCCAATGATATTTCGTAGAGGTTTACCCACTCTCAAGGTTCAACCCCAGAATCAATCTTGCCACTTCAGGACATCTGCTATTAGATATAAACCTGGGGCCCAGCTAGGACGGGTCGAGGCTGTCTTGGAAGAAGCAACTTCTGAATTCACAAGGCTATTTTGCCAGCCACTAGGAGTTGCGTGGAAGGACTCACACATCCTGATATGAACCTTGCCGACTCGGTGTGATTGGTTTGCGGTGGGCGGTTGGGCTGTGGGCCTCAGGTCGGGTGGCGCAAAACGACCATCGATCTCAGAAGAATTGACCATCACATCATCCACAACTCATATCAGCAAGACTCCCATGAAACGTGGTGGGAAACAAAAGTTCATTTAATGTTTAATGAAACTCTGCAAGCGGATCAAAGAACAAACACCGTCTAAGCATCGTATCGCAGAAGGTGCAATGGTGGATAACCCAGACTAGGGAGTGAGCTTCTTGCATTCCAGTATTGATGTTCACAGTCAGGCAAACTGCAGACGCTAATGTATCCTTTGTAATGCGGTGTTTAGCGACCCGACGCGCCTCCAAGAAACCTCACAAGGGGGCGGTGTCTAATACTTCATCAAAGCTCACACGGAAATGCAGTTGGAGAGACGCGAATTGGGCAAGTACGCCAACTTTTATCCACATTGTTTTTGCAGACGTTTTCAGATAAGTTATTACAAACAATTGAAGTGATTCATCCGAGATCAATCAGAATAAGCAAATGAAAAGCAAAGCTGAAGTACTTGATAGACAGAAGAGAGCTAAGCTATCATGATCAACAGTACATGACACAGCATCGAATATATCACCTTCGCGGCCCTGGAAATCCGCTTTAAAATTCCACTTAACATCCCAGCCTGGTGTCTTGTACGGCACCACAAGCACATACTTCACCTCGAATAGAAACAGTGGCCGCACCTTCCTGGCTGCGCCTTGAGCTTGTCGATGACAGTAAGTAGCATTGCGGTCCGGCCTGATTGTCATTCTGAGAACAACCTGGCTTTCCAAGACCTCGTAGAAGGACGCATCGAAGAGAGATTGTGGGCATTGGGGCGGTAGTACTGTGAGTCGAAGAGCTGTCGACGCGACCAAGGCATCTGCCCCTGGTCGTTGGCGAGCTCGGAATCACCTAGCGGTAAGACCCCGACAACGCTCCCCGCACGTCCCGCCCACCGGTACAAACGGTCCGGGCTCCGAACAGTCGTACAAGCGCGAGGGACAAAACTTGGCCATTACTACGCGCTGGTAGATGTCTGGCGTCTTAGTTGTCGCTCTCGAACGAATTATCCGAGATCGGTCCCATTCGCTGGACAAGTATGATGGCGTGAGAGTGCTCATTCGAGAGCTCAAATGTCCTACAGGTCACAGGTGGGTAATAATATTCGAGATGTCGAGCGGAGGGGATCCTCTCGTAGAGATCCGAACATGACAACTTGTCGATGGCGTCGCGGGTGCAGGGTCCACCTTCCGTCCGAAGAGATTGCATGGCGAAGAGGCTCTTACAGCATTCTCGAATTTTGGCAGTGAGATCAGTAAAGGGAGGCCGCTTCGTCCTAGAAAGAGCCAAGAGGTCAGTCGACAAGCTGTGACAGAGTCATGGTACACACGTAGTATTAGTAAGCGGTAGAACCTATCTCCCCGCCTGCACTGAGTTCTCCTGCAAAGATGAATATCCGCGTAGCTAGGGTGCGGTAGGTGGCCTCACCATACACTTCATCCTCTTTTCAATACTACGACCCTCATAGATCATCCAAATTTGACGCCGATCTACTCACCATTGGTCTTTTCCAGTATAGGTAGAAGACCTCATGGGTATGCAGGCAACCAATCTACAAAATCTACCAGAAAACTATGTCATGAAGTTCTGTGTGTAACAACTTCATCCAAATTATCTCATGATTTGCCTTATGGTCTTGGACATGTAGGGATTTACCACGCCATGACTTGGCCGCAGATATCATTCGTAGCGGAGGATCATAAAGGAAGGATTGTGGGATACGTGCTTGCAAAGATGTGCGTTCAAGTTCTGTACCTCTGCGACGTCAAATCTGACAGCAGTGTCTAGTGAGGAGGATTCGGAAGAAAAAGGTGAACCAATTCATGGGCATGTCAATTCGATATCCGTACTGCGTTCCTACCGCCGACTCGGACTTGCGAAGAAACTAATGCTCCTCTCCCGTACGGAGCATACTTGCGCCTTTCGTAGCAGCTGATCAATTGCAACTGCTAATCCAGAAGCCGCCATGGTGTCTGTATACAAGGCCAAATATATTTCACTGCACGTCCGGAAATCAAACAAGGCGGCGATTGGTCTTTACAGGGATACACTGGGATTCAAAGTCGCTCAGGTCGAAAAAAAGTATTGTACGTATCCCCAGACATCTATGGTGCCGCCGGAGCTCATCCTGGATGTAGATGGTGACGGCGAAGACGCTTTATCGATGCGACTCGAACTCCAAAGCTGATATGTTCTATCATCGTTTAAAGTGAAATAGGGACATTACTACATATACTGGGCTAAACCGGTTTACTCTTAAACCCAACCTCTCGCAGCTCCCTTGCCTCCACCATGACCCCGTTCCTTCTCAATGACAAACATCGCATCCCGCATATTAATAAGAATTCGTGTGTCCTCCTCTTCTGGGGTGGCTTGTGAGGGTGTAGTTGGCTTTTTCGCGGGTACATAAGGACGTGCCCATGACCCGGCAGTCCCACCTGTCCCAGACGCTGGTGTCGTCGTCGTGGCGGATGTAGTAGCAATCCCTCCTGCCGTTGTCGCCCCGGTGGCGGCCGTAGGCTTAGGCTTCGCAGGAGTGCTCGCATTCGATGCCGTCATCCATGCATACTTGCCGCCCAATCCTGCCGCCTGGGTCGCCACCGCATTCGACATCTTTTTCCTAACATCTTCAGACATGTTCCTGGCTGTGACTCCAGGTCCATCCTTTTTCCGCTTCTTTTTAGCCCCGCCATCGAGGTCATCATCCACGGCCATGGGGTTAGTCAGACCGTTGGCCTGGGCAGCAAGCGCCGCAGCATGTGCGGCAGCCATATCAAGCCGCTCCTTGCGCTCTCTGCGTATCCTTAGTTCGTCCTCCCGCTCGACCTTCTCTAGCGCCGCAAGCTGTTTCGTGACGTCGCTGCGGATGACGATGCTCCACATGGGCGATCCGTCTTCGTAAAGGGATGCGGGACCATCGAACTGGGTATCGGTGCGGTGATGTGCGGCCGTGATCATGGCTGTCACGAGGTCCTGGAGGCGGGCGCGGAGGGCAAGGGCTAGATAATTGACAGCATCGTCGGGGATGCGGGTGACTTTGTGCTGAGTGCCAATGGTGCGCATGGTGGTGCCAAGGAAGCGGGTGTCGAAGGAGGGGGTGGGTGGTTGTTTGCGGGTGCGGTCTTCGAAGGAGCGATAGGAGGACGATTGCTCATGTGAACGTTGAAGCGTTTCTTCTTCCGCCTGGGCTTGGATTAGAAGTAGAAGAACGAGGTCAACTGACGGCGTACCCGAAGATCAACACCCGCACTCCCCAAGGCGTCATTGAGAGTTGCGATGTCCGATGTGTCCATCCCACTGCTGCTTGACTGTGCAGCAGCTGTTTGTCGCTGCGCCGCCGGAGCTTGTGTCTGAGCCACTGGTGCATGGGGGGTGACGGCCGCCGAGTACGGCTGGTAATGCGCATAACTGGCCTGAGAGTAGTGGGAGGTGTAAGCTTGGTAGTGTTGGTACGGCGTCGTCCTGTATGACAAGACAAGGTTCAACAAAGACCTGCACGGCGTCGAGATATGACGGGGTTTACGTGGCATGCTGTGATTGCTGTTGGAGCGCGGGGTCGATTGGGATTTCTGAGGCGGAACTAGATGAGCATTCGACGGATTGTCTGATGCTGTCGAGACGTACGTGAGTTTGTTGCTGCCCATTGGGTAGGGGTGTACGCAGTCGGCGTCGGCGTCTGTGAGACTGACTGCGGGGTGCCCTCGCTCTCTGCCTTCATTTTGACGTCGATCCTCGTCGCTGTCGTCACTGTCGTCGAGGTTGGGGAGACGAAGAGGTCGAGTCACGTGGCCTGCACTCGGCGGTTCCCTAAGTCTGTGCTTCCTTCAACATGCCTTGTTCCGAACCCAGCACCAACGGAGGCTTGCTTCACGATGAGCAGGAATCCCCACCCATACTGAGTGCCAGCCCGGTGACCTTCGGCCGCGATTCTGGCGGCGAGGACGTCACTCGACGTGGAAACGGACATAGGCCACGCGACGGAACAGAGGAACAAGATGACGATGAAGATGACGAGGAAGAAAGCGAGGTGGATTTTGACGCCGAGGAAGATGGCGACTACGATGAGGAAGAGGAAGACGAGGAGCCTGCACTCAAGTACGAGCGAATAGGTGGATCTGTGCCCGACCTGCTCAAGAAAGATTCTGCGTCCGCCCTAGCGATTGTTAATAAAACGATGGTATAACATTTCAATATTCCTAGCTTCGATTCCAACGTTTTCCAGGTTCTTGGAACACACGGTGGAATAGTTCATGTTCTCGACTTGGAAGGCAAACGCATAAAATCCTATAAACCCCACATGGCTTCTATTGTCGACATCTCATTGGACTCCACCGCAGAATTTGTTGCGACCGCCTCAATAGATGGTCAGTTTTCTGTCACCTGCCGTCCGTTACGTTCTCATCGACTTCCAGGACAGGTTGTCGTCCATTCCTTGTCTACCCCGGAATCCGACTCTTTCGACATGAAACGCCCCATGCGAACCGTCGCCATCGAACCCAATTTCGCCAAACGCGCCACGAGGGCTGTTGTATGCGGTGGCTTGGCTGGAAGCCTGATTTTACGCGAAAAAGGATGGTTCGGACACAGAGAAACTTTGCTCCATACGGGCGAAGGCCCTATCTGGCAAGTCCGTTGGCGAGCGAGGTTGATTGCATGGGCCAACGATCTCGTACGTTTCTAAACCCATGGAAGAAATGCATAAATTTGATTCCTCGTACTAACAGGGTGTAAAAATATATGACAATGTTTCCCAAACGCGCATTACGTTCATTGATCGCCCCGCCGATAGTCCACGGGCTGATCTTTTCAAATGCACCCTTCACTGGCAAGATGACTCCACGCTCCTCATCGCGTGGGCAGACCATATCAAAGTTGCTCGCATTCGTACCAGACCACGCAACCCAACAGTCCCTGGCACTACCAACCAACCCCCGTTCCTTGTCGAGATAACTGCATTCTTCAAGCTAGACTGTATGATCTCCGGAATCATTCCCCACCCTACCCCATCCACATCCGCTTCTCCAGCTCCCTCCCGAAGGTCGTCTGTCATACAACCGGCATCCGGCCCTGATGATGCCCCCAAGCTCTCGTCCATCCCTGCTCCGCTGGCCCTCACATCTTTTCTTATCATCGCATACACGCCCCCAGACACATTTTCTAATGAGCGGACGGACGACCGGGCTCAACAGGCTCGCAAGATTTCCGAACGCCCCGAGCTGCGGATAATTTCTCGTGGAGGCGAAGAGCTCGCAGGTGATGCACTGAGCATCACCGACTTTCACCGGTGGGGGTGCAACGATTACGTCCTTGCAGCGGTGGACACTGAAAGCGGTGATCCCGGAGCAGCGGCGTCAGACGAGGGGCGGTCTTATGTAGTGATGAGTCCCCGAGATCTTGTGCTGGTGAAAGGGAGGGACAAGAGGGATCACGTGGCTTGGTTGGTCGAAAGGCGGAGGTATGAAGAAGCGCTGAGTGAGATCGAGTGTATAGAGGCAGGAGAAGCTGCCATTGGTGCTGGAGTAGAGGTTCTGAGTGCTTCGAATATTGGCCAGCGATATATTGAGCATTTGGTGAATGAAGGTCGGTGATCTTGTTATGTTGACATATATATATATAATGTTGACGATATCTCATACTCTAGGCGACATTACCAAGGCTGCAAGGTTGTGTCCAAAAGTCTGCCGAACGGATCCAAAGCGATGGGAAGACTGGATATTTGTGTTCGCCGAAAAGCAACAACTACAAGTAACCTTCTCATAATCCGCAATACCCTCAGCTTGCACCTTACATATTGTTTCTGTTAGGCCATTATCCCGTTCGTACCAACAGAAACACCACGGCTGGACCACATGGTGTACGAGATGATGCTCGCTCATTTTTTGACTCACGATCCTCAAGTAAGTTACGCCCTTTCGTGTTTGATATCCTTCGACTGTTTTTATAGACACTTTTACAAACCATCAAAGAATGGCCGAGGGAGATATATGACATCTCCGCAGTAATCGTCGCTGTACGATCGGAATTGGATAAAGCTGCTTCTACTTCTTCAACGATATCATCGGCTCCGGGCTCGAAGCTATTAATGGAGTGCCTGGCTGAACTGTGCGTGTTATATTAACCAGCGCCGCTTATTTTAAAAGTTGGCCTTCGCACTTCCAGATACACAGCTAATCGTCAATATGGCAAAGCGCTGCCTTACTTTCTCCGACTACGTCGACCGAACGTTTTCGACCTCATCCGGGAGCATAATCTCTTTACGGACGTGCAGGACCAAGTCTTGTTGCTGGTACAGTTTGACGACGAGCTGAGCAAGCAGCGGAAGCGGGAAGGTCAGATTTTTGACGAAGGACGGAGTGACGCTATCACTCTGCTTGTTGATAATATACATTCCATACCCGTGAGCATTTCCACGGTCTGGTTACATCTATTTTTCCTCATGTCAATGATGCAGATCGGACGAGTCGTGCGGCAGCTGGACAGTAGCCCTTACTATTTGTTTCTGTATCTTGATGCATTGGTGATGCAGAAAGATCCACAGCTGGTCAGCGATTTTGCTGACCTTCAGGTAACCATAAATATTTGAAAACTGCTCCTTGCTTATTGGCCTTGTCCCTTGTCTAGGTCAAACTATATGCTGAGTTTTCCACCTCACGACTTATAGATTTCTTGCGCGGGAGTAATTATTACAACCTCGAGATGGTAAAAGGTCTTTGTAAAATGATGTTCTGTGAAGTGTTGACAGAAATTTTGTAGGCCTACAACGTATGCAAGAAGCGTGACCTTGTTCTGGAGATGGTTTTTCTGTTGGGTCGAATGGGGAACAATAGAGAGGCACTCAATTTAATAATTGAAAGACTCGGAGATGTTCATCGAGTGGGCATGGTCTTGCTCAGGCTCATTTCTCGCAGTTAACCGGAATCTTTCCTCATAGGCAATTGATTTTGCAAAAGAACAAGATGATGACGACCTTTGGGAAGACCTCCTAAAATACTCGGAAACTCGCCCTGGTAATTGATTCCATTCCTATCCTTTTCCTGAACATACCAATCACCCATCCACAGCCTTCATCCGTGGCTTATTGGAGAATGTTGGCGTCGAGATAAGCCCCATTCGTCTGATCCGGCGCATAAAGAATGGGCTCGAAATCCCTGGACTGAAGGAAGCTTTGATCAAGATTCTCCAGGACTTCCACTTGCAAATATCTCTTCTTGAAGGCTGCCAGACGATCATGGATGGTGACAGTTCGGACCTCTCGCGGAGGTTGCAGAAGAATCAGACCAATGGGTTCGTCCTCACAGGTGACGATCAACATACCCCTTACTTGATTATCGGCATACTCAGTCATAGTTATTCAGCGAAAACGAACTGCCTGATATGTAGTCGCCCATTACAAGAGAACCCTCAAACCCTCGTCCTTTTATTCTTGTGTCGTCACATCGTTCATGCAAGATGCGCGAGTGGGGGGGAGCAACTCCCGCCACAACCTGATCCGGCCTTGAGAAGCGTCGAGTTGGGCGGATCGGCGACTTACGGTCTCAACGGAAAGATTGCTTTGTAAGTCGTTTGGTCCCTGAAGTAATCTGGATTCAATCAATGGTATATAGCGAGTCCATCGTGAGGACCAAGATTCGGCAAGGATGTCCTGTGTGTCATAAGAAAAGCGAGGGTTTGCGTGCATGAATCGGTGGTTTGTATTGCCTCCTCTTCCTTTTGCATTTATACCCATATTCGAGATCGCCTCGGTTCAATAAACATCCCAACAATGTATGAAGTACTCGTGTTGAATCCGCTTGTTGCATGCCTCAAATTTATTGAGGGAAGGAGAAAATGGATGCCTTTATGCAAAATGCATTTATACAAACCCAGGAAAAATACAGGAGTGTCGGTCTACAGTAGTGGGGAGAAGTGTGTGTTATGATTCATGCCGAGGTATTCGGAGAAGCAGGTGCGGGGGGACGATCTTTGTGAGTCAACAAGGAAAACACCTGCGCTGCTATGTGGACCGCCCAGCACGCCGGTCGGCTTTTCTCTGTTCGATCTAACAAAGACGGACTCTGAGATAATGTTGGGCATAAAATGAGGTAGATAAAGCGCGCACCCAGAGCCTTTTGCAATCTCTGTAGGCTTGAAAGTATTCAGCGCAGGCAGAGCGATCATAGTCATGGCGGTTTAAACAGTCCATGGATGCTTTGGAAGCGGCGGCACAAGGACTACAAGAAATTACTGTCAGGTGAGGAGGAAGAAAGGAAACTACGCACTCTATGAACTGAGATTCAGAATGGCGTCCCTGCGAGAATGACTGGCTGAGATAGCCTTTTCAACAGTTGTTAGGACATACTTGAAATTGCTCTTTATAATCGAGGGGTTTCGCATTGGCTTGAGGGTTTGAAATACTCTCTGTCCCTGCCATGATTTGGGGTGGATACTCAAAGGGTTAAGCCATGAAGTGTATTTGATCCAAAGCTTGGGACCAAACAGCAGTTTGACGCGTTCATCGTCGGCGTTCAACAGTTATTTCCTCTTCATGTCGCGCGAGCTATCCAGTAGATCAAACCTCATCGATGTGTACGTTGGATTCTCCGTATCCATTCGAGTCTATACCCATTGACGTTATAGGACGTATACTCAGCTTCACTCGATCTTGTCTGGTCGTGTCGAGGCCGTACAACCCCAGCAGATTACAGAGTACCTCAACACACGAAAGGCTCAATTCAGGAACATAGCTGAACCTTTTGGAAAGCCATCAGACGTGTCGCGTAAAAAGCTCAATTGTGGTTCAGTGACCTTACCAGACGCGGTCGTGGTCCAAGTGGACGACGTCGACAAGGAGTTTGTCTCCGCCATCAGCGACAGGTTCTGCATCGACGAAGTTCAAGCCCTTATACTCTTTCGCGGATTTTTATACAATGAAGGTCTGACGTCAGTTGCAGACGGCAGTGCAGCCATGGTTGCCGAGCTGCTTGAGACTATCGCTCCATTCTACCACTCGGAAAAATTATCTTTCTATCGCTGTTGGATTCCCCTCTTCCGCGCATTCGACACTTCGGAATCGGACATTCACGATGCTGTCGCCAGTTTTCTTAACGACATCATCCCAGACCCCCCAGGCTTTTCCCGATCCATCATCGCCGAATATGTGCGTAAAACTCAGCAAAGGCCGCCGGAAACGACAAGTGGAGACCCCAAATCTGCTACTCGCTGGGCCAAGCAGAACAGCAAAGAACAATTGGTCCTCGCCGAAGTGCTTTTCTGGGCGATGTGGGGCTTTGTTCCCTGCATCGCTATGTTGGTGGAGGATATCTATAGGGTTGCATATGACACGAGGTTAGGCGCGGAGCAGGCCAATGCTACTTTGCTTCTCGACGACGAAGCTACACAATTGCGGCAAGATTGTGGTGCCATGTGGATACTCATCATGATCGAAGTGCTGGAACTTGAGACGATTGCTCAGGGGCTCATTGAAATCTCAAACGACCCGGTTCAAAAAGACCTTTACATTGCATCGCCGGATTCTCTCAAGCGGATTCATGAAATGGTGATAAACCACGCTGATAGTCAGTATGTCTGCGTCTACCTGGCATGGGCTTTTGTTCTTTCCCATTTAGCCAACAAAGCAGATGGGATGAAGGAAGTCCCGGAATCCTATGCGTCCTTCTTCGAAATCGTCCTCCCTGACCTTAACTGTTCCTGCTCCAAACAACGAGAGCCCGTTCACGAGTCCATGATAGCTATGTGCCTACGTCCAGAAGCCAGGTTATTCGAGGCGATGAAGATGTTCCTGGAGGAATCACCACTTTTTGTAACTGCCACTGCGTGGAAAAAAGGCTCAAGCGTGACTGACACAAATGCTATTGCGTTTCGTTCCATTTTCAAAGGTGTGTAACTCAATCAATCTTTCCGACGCGAAGTTTTCTCAACTTCGAAAGGTTTGGTCATCGCTTTGGTCGAGCTTGTCCCCATTGAAAACATTCCGAATCATGAAAAGTTTGTCGAAGTCTGGATTGATCTGTTCGGCCGCAGCGAGAGCTTATCCGTCGGTGGCATTTGCGCTCAATACTGGCGTCATGACTGGGATAACGGACGCCGAAGCGCGATAATCACTGTTGCCCAGAACCGCTTTCCGATAGAGTTCAGAACCCTCCCTCGTCTTCTTCGTGCTATGACTGCGTATGGCTTCCTCGACACAGATCCATTATCTATTGCCGATCATTCTCGGGAAGGATCCGAACTATCACCAGACCGCTATACCTGCGCGCATTATGTCTTTCATTTTATGGACAAGCTGCAGAGTTACTTCCAAGTCATTCCCACGAGTGCTTGTACCGGCACTCATGCCCTTTATGAAAAACAGCAGGAACGGTTCGATTCGACTCCTGTCTCCACAGGTCTAAATTATACCAACCTTCGGCCGATTAAACTCCCTGGAGGTAGCATTCTTCCAGCAAGGTCGACAGGCCGTCTTCTGACGCTGGACGGAGGGGAGTTCATTGGCGTGTCGTGGAAACACGAACACTGCGGATGGAAGCTGATACTGGAGGTTTTGACCGACTATGTCAACCGCAGACGGATGCACTCTCTCGGCTCAGGGGGAGCCTACCATGACTTGTCATTCAACGGAAAGACCGCGTCGCAGTTGTTTACACTTCGCCTTGAAGACATTGGTGTCGAGTTCGGTACCGAAGAGGATGTGGCCATTGTGACAGATGCTCTCGACCTCGTCCGCAGTGTGACACAAGACAATCCAGATCAAGCGGAGCTCCTCATGCTCTCCTTGGAGTCCGGCGAACCTGTGGTTTCGCATACGATGACAGAGTCGCAGCCTCCTGACCTAGTACAGGTGACTACGATGATACTTGAAGACGCCATCACAGATGTCCGATCCAGGACACAGCTTCATCCGAACTTAATCACCTCAGCGATGAGCGTTCTGGCCGCCCTCCTCCGCCTTTCTAACTATGCGAACAGGGTTTGGCTTTTCATCCGTTCCACTACTACGCTTTTTGGCTCAGATAGCACGGCTGCATTTGCGTCAGTTGCCCTCGCAGCAGAAAGAATCACCGGTCATTACACAATGACACTAGCTCTCCTCCATCTGGTACAACAGCTCTTCCAGGAGGCAGCTTCTTCAGTGCTTCCGGAGAATGCCCGCTTACAGCAGGTTAAAGAAGAGGTTCTCCTCCGTGCAGCTCGCTTTATCCATACTGAAATCTGGGTTGAGCACCTGGGTTGGAAGTATACTCAGTTGGGTGACCGATTCGAGATCGGAAGGCGTATCATGGCATTGTACTTCGACATTTTACAGTACGCCCCACCGTCCCTGGAGGAGCGTCCGTTCTTGAAATTGAGCCAGTCTGTTCTGGATGTCTTACTTTTCAAAGCAGCGAGTTCCACCATCAACCCGCTAGTGTCATCTATCGGAGCAGGAGTTCAGATTTTGAAGATGCTGTATGCCTGTCGTCGGTATGCTGATGCGAGGCGTCTCATCTTCCTGCTTGAATCACACCTGCGGATCATCCGGCTGATTCTGAACTACAAACAAACCTCTTTCGCTTCGTCAAAGCCAAGTCTCCTCGAACAAGCTCTCTGCGCGCGTGGCACGCGTGGAGCTTCATCTCACGATTTGAACTGCTCAAAAGCTGACCCTATTGACATACTGGCAGCTTATGCGACTGGCCGTGAATTTGGTAACATTGTGCCCCTCGAGGCTGTCCTTGTTCTCCATGCCCTGTGCACTTCGCTGTCGTTTTCTCAACCCTCTCCTCCCACCATCATGGGCCATCTATCCAATCCCGAGGCTGTGGTAGCGGCCTTCGTACGCATTGCCCAGCATCCTTATGAGGAGCCATCCCTACGCAATGCTGTTTGGAACTTCATGTCTCTTGCTGTCGATAAGGAGCCTGCTCTCGCCAGGTTGTATGTCACGGGCAAGTTCCAAACTCCTGTTGATTTCAATGGCAAACCAAAAACGTCAGAATCCGAAACGACTGAAAAGGCAAAGACGGAGAATGCGGTACAAGTGGCCCGCGAAATCCTTGCAAATTCGAAAGACATCTGGGAGGTCAACCCTCAGCTATTGGCTTCCGTCCTTCGGTTCTTAGAAATGGTGTGGCAGCATGGATTAGAGCACAAGACCATTCTTACAACAATCCGAAGTGATGAAGAGTTTTGGGATCAGGTAACCTTGATCGCCTGTGAAGAGGCTGGACCAGCTCCAGATTATGAGACGACATCATGCGAGACGGTGGACGGTGTACAACACTCCAACCTACATAATATCGTCGCCGCACATTGTCACCGTATACTTGCAAAGTCCTATGCTGCACGCCTCATTGGCCTAGATATCGGGATCGATATTCAGCCCAATGGACGCGGGGCTTCGGTCAAAAAGCCTCAGAGCTACCTCAAGATGGAGCCCAAGTTCAAGTCGCAGGATGAGCTCAATGATCTCGTTTGTGAGGCGGCACCCAGCTCTTATGATCCTACACTTTACGATAAGGTTTTGGACTCATTGGAGGCTCATTATCAAGGCCTGGCCCTTGAACAACTTCGTCTTCAAGAGCCCCTGGACCAACGCGAGTTAGGAGACAGCTTCGCCTTCTCCCCATCCTTGCTCTCAAGGAGACTACCCGCCTACAAGTCAAAGGCGGATGGCATGATGGATTATACTGCAACCACGGTCGAGATGCAGCTCCTCTCGATCAACCTGAACCTTTCTTTGGCACATGCTCAAAACGCCCTTATAGAAGCGTGGCAATTCTTGTTCCAGAAAACCGTACCTTATCTCCGGGGAGAAGCTTCAATCAGACCCCTGATCTTAGCGGTCTCGGCAACAATATCTTATGATATTGCTAGAGAGCAAAGGTTAGGAGATATGATGGCGACAATTCACGGTAAAAGACTCTCGCTCCTTCTCTCCATGTTGGAAGTTGCTTGGTTCTCCAGTTCGGACACACCAAACGAGATACAGTCTTTCATGGAGCTGGTTCGCAATGTTCACCATGTCCTCACAAACGATTGCCAGCCTCCTGCGAAGTCTTTCATCGGTGCCTTCTCGACGCCCTTCCACCGCACGTTGTTACAAATCATCTACTACGCTTCGCGCCAATGTCGCAGTCTAGCTCGACGACCAAAGGCCCTCAATGCTGAACAGCGATTAACATTGACCTCGATGGTTGACGCCACTCTTAATCTTGTGACTGATGCCCTTAAGCTCGCGTTCGAATCGGCGCAGAACAGAACCGATCTAGAGCTTGATTGTGACATGGAGTTACTCGTCGCAGTGTTCGAACAGTGCACCCATCCGGAGATTAACCCTTCTTCGACATTATGGCTCGCTCGGTGTCAGGAAACTGACATCATCAAGACAAGCCTCAACCTCTATGTGCACATTGATCTTGTCGGGCTCACCGACCTTCCTCTGCTGTTCGTTCGAAAGCAACCACTATACGCGCCCCATATCCTTCTCTTTCATATCGCACTGGTTAACAACTCCCTGGCAGCAGCTGAGCGTCTTGCCAGTGATGGAGTTTTGGCCGCATATAGCAACAACTTCATCAGCGCAGCTATCAGTGCTGGTCTCATTGATGTCTCCCTTCCCGAACTTCCTGGAGAGCGGAGTCCTGCTCACCGTGCATATTGTTCAATGTTGGCTATTGTTGCGGGTGTCATCTCGGCTCTAGGTCGTTATAACCACTATTTCGATGCTGAGGCAAGCGGGTTCGTGCAGCTATATGGAGATCAGATTTCGCGAGCATTATCGTGGACGATTGGCGACTCTATCACGTTCGCTTTCTTGGAGGAAGTGGAACAGGTCGTGAACCTATTTCGCGCAATTGCAGAAACCGCACCCTCGACAGTGAACATCGATTCGCCTGTCCAAGAAGTCCTACGTGTCTTCACAAACCATGGACTTCAGTTTCTGCAACAGATCAATTATGCCATTACCCACCCGAACCATCTTACAAGTCTCTTTGAACCTTTGACGGCAGAGGAACGCGCACAATACGAAAAAGACTCCCCATCGATAGAGCCGTTGAAGCGCCCTATGATTGCCTACCTCTTGCATCGTCTTTTCCGACTTTCGAGCAATATCCTATCTACTCTGATCACTATAAGCCGAGCTGACTCGGTCCTGTTGGGCCATCAAGATGATTGGCTTATCAACGAAGCTCTCATTGTGCCGGTTAGTCTTTCTTTCCACCGAAAAGCAAACACACACTGACGATCGCGGTATCATAGCACTCAAAGGTTGTCCTTGGAGAACCCGCTTCCATGGGAACCTTATTAGAGCTAGGCAACTCCACCCTGGACGTCTTGCGTGACCTGGTCAACCGTCCCGCCGGTCAGAGCCTTACCGTCGCCACCCCAGCTCTGCCAGGAGCATATACCAGTCCATTGGATGTGCGTCAAGGCATTTTAACGGCGCGTCGGAATCTGGAGTGTACGCTCATGTATGCGGTGACGCAGTTGGTAATGTGGTTGTCAAAGCCGGAGTTTGACACATCGCTTGTGGATGATGACGATCCGCAAGCGATGGAGGTCGTGCACCGAACAGATGGATCCAAAGACCGAAGACCACGACATTCGATTTCCTTGGCCGAACGATTACGGAGAGGAATGACTGGGGAAATGGCCGCCGACCTGCAGTCGCTGTTGAACAAAACAAAGCCGATTCTGGCAAAGAGCAATACCGTCTTGCAGAAGACGTCCATTGACCTGACGTCCGTTTTATCGAATTTTTTGCATGACAGGATTGGTGTACCCACTTAGATTGGTTTTATCCGCTACAAAAGACGTGTATCAAAGATGCTTCCCATTCGTTCTATCTGTACTTTATCGATGTATCCGAACCCATGTCCGTCGTCTCGACTTTCTAAATGCTATGCATGAGTCGCAAGTCCCGATGTAAACCTGACAATACAGAAAGCTTCTAGTCCCCAAATTGCATGAGTCAGCCCCGAGAGCCGACAAGGGCAACGACGCGAATCCAAAATTGCCATGTACCGCAGCCTGATGATGCCAACACCTTGGAAAAACAGTCTGAGAGAATGAATGCCTTCCCCTTTATTCCATAAAGTTCGAGATGGAGGTCAGAATGACTCCAAGTTTGACCTCGAGCCTGGCTCATTCTGAATCATCGACCGCCCACATAGAAGTGAGTCTTGACTGTGATCAACTTGAGGTAATAGAATTATATTATATGGAAGAATGTCGGTGCCGACAGTCTGCGGGCCAGGGGAGGCACAGGATGGATGCACAGTCATCTCTTGTAAGAATCGAAGTGAAAAGAACGCAGGTTTCGAGTCACAAGGATGTGCAAGTTGAGAGAATAAAATTCCGGGTGATGAAGGTGGCGTTAACTATATGCAAGTTAACACCTCAGCACCGCTTTCCGTTATGAGAACCGTATGTTCTGCTTGCGCACCACGCGCCGCATTCTGAAAGAGAAATCAGCTATGCCCAGAGCGTCATGAGAAGAATTACCTCAGTTGAGGTGGTCCACCCGTCTGGAAAGATCCAAGCTCGGGGGTCTGAGCCTTGGACCAAACAAGGCTACCGATAACCATGTCAAGTTGGCGAGCGAACCGACAGTATAGAGATTGAATTATCACCTCGATGGTAAAGCAATCTCCAGGCACCATGACACCTGGCTCATCATTCACTATCACAGACACAGCTCAATCACACAGGACGGACGAAAGGCGATGAAATCCAACCGACGATGATGCAAAATCCATGGTGGCTTGTGAAAGACGGTTCCTATACTATGTCCAGTGAATTGCGAGGATACAGAGAAATCTTTATGCCGGATAAGCTCATGCATAGCCTTGCCAATGCTCTTGAAAGGACGTCCGGGGCCGCATGCTCCGATCCCTGCTTGTAAAGCGTCGTGTGTAATCTCTACAAGCTCCCGTCCTTGGTCATCCTAGAGGATTTGGAACATAGATAAAAGTCTGTAGTGGATGTGAACACTTTCAATTACCACGTTGCCAACAAGGAACATTTCAGATGTATCTCCATGATATCCATTGAGAAATACGGTGATGTCGATATTAATGATGTCCCCATCTTGGAGCGGACGGCTGCTCGAGATATATATTTCAGTACTAGACAGGTGTGCATTCATCGATGGTATTGAAACGCACTCGTCTGGAATTCCATGAACAAGGACATTGTTCACACTACGAAAGACATAACAATTGAGCTCCAACGAAAATTGGGGTAATGCAGACCTTGTACAGCATGATTTCGGGAAGCCCATATACATGAGTGGAGAAGGATAGGCATTATGCGTAGTGATAAACTCATGAACCGCTTTGTCGATGCTGTTGGTCGTAACGCCAACCTTCCGCATGGGTGAGATACTCCAAGCCCATGGAAATAAGATACACAGACCTCAACCAACCGTTTAGCATATTCCAACGACCTCCTTGCGAGCTTTCCGGCGTCTCGGACACGCGCTTCGGCCTCTCCGCCTAATAGAACCCTCTCAACGGTATTGCCGATTTTCCCGCCATCTTCTGCTGAAAATCCCGGTCTGGCGTAATCTGGTCGTATTATACCTTCTTGAACACGACGTGGAGTTATGTGGGACACGCCAAATACAAACGGCTCGGCGGGTAAAATGATGTGGTAGTTCCCGAAGTCGGAACCATCTTGAATGGGGCTTCTGGCAGTTTTTGTAAGGGGTCGTCGGTGATGATGGGAGGCTGGAATTGCTGAGATACGCTGCAAACGAGATCGCGTTGCTGTTGGCCTGAGCAAACGGAGCATCAGTTGTGGATTTGTAGCTGACAAATTTAGTACAAAGACATCATTGGCAAAACCAACTTGCTTCAGAACGAAGAAGGCTCTTGGTCGTACGGCCGACAAAGGAAGACCCATCATCATCTCATAGACGAATACGCCGAGCCAAATGTTGATACCCTCCATAAGAAAAACCTCTTCTCTTTGGGTGAGGATCGGTTCTTGACCACCTTGTTGATGAAGCACTTTCCGACGTTCAAGACCAAGTTCTGTCCGGATGCTCTTGCCCATACCATGGCACCAGAGTCGTGGAGAATCTTGTTCTCGCAAAGGAGGCGATGGATCAACTCGACTGTCCACAACCTCTGTGAGCTTGTGCTGCTTCCAGAATTGTTCGGATTCTGTTGTTTCTCGATGCGATTTTTCGTGTTCATTGATCTCCTGGGTACACTAGTATGTGATTCCTGGTAAAGCTTGCTATCTTGTCATGACTGATGATCCTGATTTTCTAGATCTTACCAGCCACTGTCGTTTATGTACGTTTATGTCCTATTGGTTCGATGTCTGGCGCTGATAGACATTCGCTAGCTGGTATACCTCATCGTCGTTGTATCTACGGGTCAATCTGCGTTGCCTTTGATCGCTATCATCATGATTGCAGTCACGTACGGTTTACAGGTTTGTACATACTGCCGCAGTTGCTCCATTATTCACGCCATTTTCATAGGCAATCATTTTCATTCTTAAGAGAGAATTCATGCTTTGTGGATGGATGGTCGTCTATATCCTCTCGTATGTCCCCGTCAATCTCGCATGGGAAAGAGTCTTATCAGTGCCTGTTGAACAGATACCCTGTCTACAGTTTCTTCCTTCCCGTTTATGCGTTCTGGTGCATGGATGAGTTCAGCTGGGGTAACACCCGCTTGGTCGTCGGTGAGGGAAAGGAGAAGAAGGTGATCATGAACGAGGACGAGAAGTTTGACGACTCAATGATACCTCTCAAGAAGTTTAGCGGTGCGTATCCATGACTTTTTCCTCAAAATACCTATAACTGGCCTCTCTCAGAGTACGAAGCGGAAGCCTGGGAGACTGGGACTCGTCATTCCGATGAAACTGGCTATAGTAGCAAGCCTCATTCTCGTCGCCCGCCACGGTCTCGCCCGGAATCTCCCCATACATATCAACAAGCGTCTCAGTCCGGCGACTACTATCGCGACACGAATCTCACGTTCAATAACGGCTCGAACCCAAACCTTCGCCTAGGTGGTAGTCAGCAATCACACAGCAATGTGTCGCACCATCAGCCAGGCATGTCCCAATACGGAGTTCCTCAGTTGCCCATCATGCCGTTCAACACGGGTCCAGGTTCCGCGGCAGGCTCCGATTACGGACCAATGCCGATGGCACCGATGGCACCGTTGGGATATCAGAACACAGGAAGCATGTACGGCATGCTGCCACCGATGCAAATGAACCCTATGGCGAACATGTTTGGCGGTAGTATGAGCGGTTCTCAATCAGGGGCTTTCGCACCGCCGTCTGCACCGGCTTTGATGGGTGGTCAGCGGCCGTTGTCTACTTTCTCGCTTGCGACAACGGCCAATCTGTTTGCTGGCCCAAGCAATAGCACGAACCCGACTGACGACGAACTATTCAATGCGCTGCGCAACTATTTGAGTACTCAAGACCTGATGACAGTTACCAAAAAGTATGTTTCTTGTTAGTGACTTCGCGTGGATCTTTGAGCTGACAGGATTTCTACAGAACGGCCCGAGAGGCCATATTGGCTCGGTTCCCCAAGGCGGACCTTACTTCTAAAAAAGAGTTTTTGAATCGATCCATCGACGCCATCCTTTCAGAATCATAGACTATCATTTATAACCCTCTCCCTCCTTGCTGATTTTTATAAACCTGTCATTAGATATTGCATCATTGGACTTTTCAACTACTGCACATCCCTCCTATCGGTTCTTTATAAATGCAAGTGACATTCGTTCACATGGACTCCTTTGTGTAACTGGCTTCTCGTTGCTGTCGGACCTTAGCAGTAATATTATCTATCATAATTACTTCATTGAAGTGGAAAAACACACCTCACAATGAGCTCCCCTATGTTCCTACGTTCATGAATGCCTCCTCCCTTTTATTGCCAACAACACGATACCCCCTCACCGCCTTTCTCTCTATCCTCTGTTCCTGCTTCGTCCGCACAAGAGACTCGGGAACATTCTCCACCTCCAGCAGCTCCTTCACACTCAGAATTTTGCCTGCGACCTCTTGAGAGTGACGGTGGTATACAGTCTGATGCCGTCTGTGGATGCCGAGGGAGACCAAAGTGCCTTGCTTTTTGTCGCCGAGGGAGATGGCGGAACGGCGGAGGGTGATTTTGAAGTGTGTTAGAGGCTCGGGCGCCGGGGGTGGCAAATCTTTGGGAGCTGACGCGCTCGTAGTGAATACTGAACGGGCGACATGGTGCCACTGTAGACGACAAAGGCTTCGGGATGCCAGAGTCGAAGTCATATTTTGAACGGTACATCCCCTGAAAGCCCACGTCACGTCGTCAGGCTCGTTGATCCAGCCGGTAGTGAAGGATATTTGTTTGTAACACACATGGGTCTTGTGCTGTCTTGTGATTGAGCCGCAATACGTTGTTACCTCCAGACGATGGAGCTCGATTCAGGGCCCCAAACCCCCTTGACGGGCTCCTCGTCGCCCATTGAAGAAGGCATCCACTTCACGCCGAACCGCGCCATGGCGTCCTTCGACAACCTTGTCGCTCTCGCGAATCACCAGGAGCGGCTCAGGGAGGCACGCAAGATGGTTTGGCGTGATCGTGGCGAGCCTGTGGCTGAGTTGAATACATTGAGGGAGTGTCTAGAGCATGCGGCGTTGGGAGGACTGCGTGAGTTGTTCTTGCCACGAATTATTGAAGAAATAAAACTTGTATAGGGTCGGGGGCCCTTGCCGCCAGCATTCGAGCTTGTGTCAATCTCGTGCTCGTTCTCCTTCGTATCCACAAGGTTTCTCGGTGAGCTGTCTCCTCCTGCACCGCCCGCCATCCCACCAATTTTCGTTTAGCGATGTACGATTCTCAGTGGTCCGGTATGCTGTTTTCGGGAGAGATACATGGCGTTCTGGGGCCCTGATAGGTAAACACGAACGCTGCTGCAATGTACCAGCAACACTTGACCACTTGTCATCCAGGAACTTTCACATCACTATACAAGTTCCTCCTCAATGCACTACCAATTCTCATACCCGCAATCAAACCCCGCCCTTTTGGACTACCATTACAGCACCTAGACAATTCTTCTCCATTCATAGACGACAACATGAAATTCGGCCCCACAGCCGAGCATCCCAGCACCCCACTTCTTCCCACCTCGAAACGAAGGGCACGATTATCCCTGAGCACCAGCGCCAAACTTAGTATTATTAGAAAGAAGACTAGAAGATGGCATGCTGCTCTCGCCGGTGCATCGGCTGGTGGAATCGCCATCATGTGGGAAAAGAGGGCGAGACGAGGGGTCATTGCACAGCAGATGTTTGTCCGGTGTGTCGCATCGTTATCTAGCCCCGATCGTTGGACTTACCTCTGTCACTTTCCAGCGGGTTACAAGGATCATACAATGCATATACCACCAAACGAAATATACGTGTTCCGCACGGGGACATCATTGTATTCTCCCTTGCGTAAGTTCACATTCCTTATCCTGGATCTTGCTCACATTGACCAGGTGTGGGCAAATATTGTACGCGTTCCTGCTGCGTCCAGACACCCTTCCGAGGTCATACAACACATGGTGACCATTCCGGCGACATGTCATTGGGTTTAGTTGACACAGAACATAGGATTGGTCAAGCAGCCAAAGTCCCCGCTGAATGCGTCCGCATGAACATGAGTCTCGTGCGCGAAGGCACATGCAATGTGTCTGAAATTGATGCTTTAGTCTCCAGTGGCGTATGTCCCTTTCATTCATCTTGTCTTTCGCCCTTGCTAAAACTGGACCGGAACAGGATATAACTCCTACCAATGTCACAGATCTCCTTTCCTTCCGCTCCCTTGTTCTTTCTCCACCCGGCCCCCGCACATACTTTCCAAAATATGCCCCTTGTTCTGCTGTACACCCTCCCTTGAGTTCGTGTAGCTCCGTCCCACTCGATCGTTTCTTTGCCGTGTTCAAATGGATGCTGCCGATTTACGGTGCCCTCCATTTCGTGCCTGCAGTCCTGTTCAAGCGACAAGCATTCCGCCGAGATCCAGGAAAGGTCCTCGTGCGAGCTGGTTGGGGTAGTCTGAGGAGTTCGGCATTTTTGGGAGTGTTTGTCGTGATCTATCAGAGTGCGTTATCAAAGTTATTCAAACAACTACTTTGGCCTTGACACCGTGAATTCAACAGCCCTGTTTTGCTACAAACATCAGCTCCACAAATACCTTACCCTCCTTCGCTCGAACCCCGGCGCCTCTCGTTCGCTCAAGGCGCTCCCTCAGTTCTTCGTTGACTCGCTTATTTCGAAAGCCTCGTTCTGGGTCCCTGGGTTCATGGCCGGACTTTCGCTTTTTGTGGAAGAAAAACGGAGACGGGGAGAATTGGCGATGTATGTGTTGCCGAAAGGCTTGGAAAGCGCCTGGGTGATGGCGAGAGGAAATGGGTGGGTGTTTAGGACAGGGAATCTGGGGGAGATGTGGGTACGTACCACCGTTCTATCTTTATTTTGGCGCTGACCTGAGATATTTCGTCTCTTTGAGCTCACTGCGCTTGGAATGGCAATGGTTATGGTGCGCTTCAGATTTTATTTTTCCTTGATACCGTTTTATCTTATTCTTTGTCTAGAGCACGTATCAAAACGACCCACAGCACCTTTCGGGCTTTGTTAGACGAATTCTGTACCAGTTCATTGGACCAAATTGAAAAAGTCAACATGGCTATTGATGATTTACTGGGTGCCAAGTTCGAGTAATCTACAAGACTGGAATATATCGGAGCCCTTGAGGAAAAATATTTCTTTATTTTCTTCACCCCGTTTAGAAGCTAAACCTCGTTTATGCAACTTCTACGCTTACTGGGGCTGCTGCTGAGGTAGAATACGTATCAAAAATACCATTAAAAGTTCACCGTCCAACTTCAATACGGCCCTATCAGTACGCCAGTGTTAAGCAATCAATCATTTTCCTTGTGGGGCAACCGAAGCTAAGTTAGCTCCATGTAACGAAAAGAAACTCATGTCGACTTGAATGACGTCCAATCTTCCAGCATAGGTCTGAGTTACAACATAAGGTACGTGGTCTGTAATATTTTGTCAGTCTACACGCACACACGACGAGAAACAGGATGAGGAGAAAGCATCAGACAAGATATAATGATTCCGGTTAGACTTTTATCCTCAACGGACGAATCCTCAGTTGAGGGAGTCTGTATTGTCATCCGGAGGCGGAACGCCAAGCAGAACCAGGGGACTGACTCACCTAGGACTTAACGATTCTTGAAGTAGTCGAGCAGGACGTGAAGACCCTCACTCTCAACGCCATAGTCCTTGACGACAACACAAGTGCATCCTACAATCTTCCTCGGGTTGCCCTCACGATCGATCTTACACAGACCAGCCCATGTGCCCAAAACCTTGGCGTCACCGACTTTGATCAAGTTGATCTTGTGTTCAGCGCAGAGCGCCTCGATGAGCTTGATGTACTCGGCTTCTGTGCAAGTTTCGACAAGAACACACAGATGTGCCTGGCGCTTGTCGAGAGCCTTCGCGCATTCGCGGAGACCACGAGCGAGACCATCGTGGACGAGCGCGTTTTTCAAAACTTGCTGGTGCGTGATCATGAGAACGGTTTCAAAATCGGAGAAAATTGACGAAATATACCTGAAGAGCTTCCTCGACAGACAGCTTTCCCTTGGGTGCGGGTTCGGCGGCTACCTCGACCTCAGCGGGAGCGTCAACGGCAATGTCATCTCCAGCGTCCGACATCCTACATCCAAACGGTCAGAACATGATGAAAATCGCAGGCCAGGCTTACTTTTTCTCGATTTGTTTCGGTGAAATGTATGGATGTCTTCGTCCGCTTTCGTTGATGTGAGCGGAAAATAAGGTTACAACTGCACCGATATACTTCTACGTTCAATCTCCGCGCGGCGAACCCCGTGTTCTCCTCACAGTTGGACACGACGCTGAGCCACGCATCGTTCGGTACTCAGAATGGTGAGTTAGGTCTGGAAGGTTTGCTTCCCTTAATCTGTCCCACAGAGCTTAGCCTTTCTACATGCGCACGACTGCTCAGAACGTACTCAAATCTCTCTCCAAATATCTGCCATGAAGTCGGGACTCATTGAGTGATCTAGCGCATACCGACGCCGTCTGGGGGGTGGCATGGACGACTGTGGATACTGCCATCTCTATTTCAGCCGACGGTTCCATCAAACAATGGGCTGCTCCTACTGGACGACCGCATCCTGCAAATTCTCCATTTCCAGCTCGGCATACTCTCGGGTTGACTTCTCTGTCGGTATCGAGGGATGGGCAGCGTGCGCTATACAACAGCCTCGAAGGTTTGACCTCTCTCTGGGACCTGACGACGGGAGAGACTGTGGCGAAGTTTGAAAGCTACGTCCGAACTGCTGATGATTCAGAACCTTGTGAGTTGTCAACTCAATAAATGCACAAGATAGGGAGAACTTATGCCATTCTAGCATGGTCGGTATCATTGAATCCGAAAGGTGAAACCTATGCCTCATGCGGTGGTTCTGGAAATGTCTTCCTTCATTCTGCCGGAACGAACAATTTCGGCGAACGTCTCGCAACACTCACGACTGGCCGACATAAATTCGGAATGCACTGCTCACATGTTTGCGCCTATCCTGAACCTGCACGCTTTCAATCTCATGATACCCGATCTAGAGTCCAGATGGTCGAAGAATCGCAATGTCGTCCGAAACAGGCCAAATATTCATCTTCGACGTCGAAACAAGTACATTGGCCGCAACATACACGTCTCATGCAATGCCTGTCCGCTCCCTTTCCTGGTCTCCTGATTCAAGTGTGCGTGGATCCCTGTCTTTTAAAACACTCTCTGACAACTCTTTTGAACTCAGCTCCTCCTTAGTGCTTCTGACGACAAAC
This sequence comes from Entoloma clypeatum, assembly GCA_963565915.1. Lineage (NCBI taxonomy): Eukaryota > Fungi > Basidiomycota > Agaricomycetes > Agaricales > Entolomataceae > Entoloma > Entoloma clypeatum. The sequence goes on from OY751494.1 coordinate 4,009,116, forward strand.
GCCTTGTGTTACATGATGTCCGATCCACACCAGGCGGAACAGTTGCTGCCATCTCTGGTCATTCTTCATGGGTTTTGAGTGTCGATTTCTCACCGGATAGCCGACTGGCAGTCTCCGGGTAAGCCATGAGAATCCTTTGTCACAAGCGTCGCACTAAGCAGGTGAACCTCCCCGGCAGATCGGCTGATAAGACTATAAGAGTATGGGACATTGGCTCTCGTGCTTCCGTCTGCGCCATCCAAGATACTGGGGAGGTGTGGTCAGTTTCTTGGCGACCAAAGCCACCAGGGCTTGGGAGTGTTGGAGCTTTTGTCAGCGGTGGAGAGGATGGCGTGGTGAAATGGTGGCGTGGTGCTGGCGGTGATGCATGAACGTGGAGATACATTTCGATATTTGGTTGTGTATGTTTCCATCAATCACCTCTCCCCTGTTTGCTTCCGTCCCATCAATATTTCAATGAAGTTTCTTCCCAAAGACCAGCGCCACTCCGTGAGGTACGAGAAAGAGAGAAGGAAACAAAAACAATAAAATCGCAGGCAGTCCATGGTCAAGATATTAACATCCTGATTTTTGCTGTTTTTCCACCCATGCCTATCTCCTCAGAACTGCATGTGGCCAATCATATGTTCAAGGTCTTCGTCGCTACATGTCTTTTCGACTGCGTTGAGGGGCATGACGGCGCCAATGAGCCAGCCGAGGGAAGGTATAACGTTCTGCCCTTGGGCTTGAAGTGCTGAGTACATAGTGCGTTTTTTTCAAATCAATTCACAGATCGGGAGCCGACAAATCAAACAGACCTTTTAGATGATGATACCGGTTAAATGTCTGGTCGATTTGATCCTTAGTGAAAGGAAAAAACACTCCAGTCCCCACCGACGTCCTGGCTGCAAACAGAGCCCTATGTCTGACACTTCACGAACAGAGGAACCTATGACCCACCATTGGTGAGAGCCTCGATAAACATAGCCTCGGAATTTGGCGGCAGTTCTGCATGATGCGAGGGGTATTCTGCTACATGTGACCAGAAGTATTCTGATGTTTTAATTTCCAGGCCTGCATGGGCGCAACCGGTTGTAGGAAAAATGAAAACGAAGCACATGGTGAGTTTTGCAACGTCGCAAGCAATTGACCTCATAGGAAAGACCGACCTTTCTCCTCGGTCCAGTCGTATGCTACCCACATCTTCCTGGAGAACATCCCGATCACAGCAGCAGCATCCGTGACATCGATCAGCGTTAACTCCCAATCGTCGGGCAGTTTCAAGAGGGAATCGTCTCCTTGCAAACACAGAAGATGATCCGTTCGCGCATCGAGGACGAATTGTAGCATCATTGGATCACGAACGTCCTCTGGGGTTACCAGGCGCAACTCTGAATTATAGTAGTAGAAGTCGCCATTGGGATGCGTGCAGTGCCTCCAGGTCACGGGCACGGGCAGACAACTAGTGAACAAAGGCTTCATCTGCTATGTCCAGTAGATCTGGGAAGGGTCGCTCACCTAGAATCACTCGAGGCAGCTGGCCTTTGGTACGTCGCAGTCTCAAGGAACTGCATCACAGATTCGTCAGTATCAGCTTGGGAGGGTATCATCTGGAAGGAAATCCTGTCGTTTGTAAGTAGAAGTACACGCCATAATATCAGGCATCGGCTAAGTCCAAAAGAATGGGAGAAGCGAGCCTTGTGGGGGCCCGCGATACCATAACCCCAGTCACGATTGGTGTATCCGATCCCGCCCAGACTGCCAACAAAGGTTGACACCTCGCCGATCAACTTACGAGAGACTCCATGCCCCCCAGAACTGAATGTGGTGACTGAGGTCTAAGGTTAGCACCTATACATTAAGCGTTGTGGACCATATCCCGGTTAAGAACCACCGTTAATACGGGGACCATGACATTTGGACAGATTTCTTGGAAACCCCCATGTTTTAATATCAAGGACCCACTGAGGCGGCCGGCAATTTTCCTCGTGGAGAGTCCTCAGTCGAGGTTGGCCGTGATTAAAAGGAGGGGTACAACGTGTCCAGTTTGAATTCACTTCTTCACCGTGCACGCGTGCGGGATTGCGGGCGGCTTCCCAGATGTCTAAAAACAGAGGATTTTTAATATGTGCTGCTGTATAGATTGATTAGGATGTCAAGAAGATTACATAGAATAAAGCGATATACAAAAGGAGAGATAGATAACAAGAAGATCACAGGTATACAACCCCAACCCCAATAACCTCCACAGTCGTCAATGCAGAATTTTATTATAATGAACTCACAGAAATAGGGATGCGCGGCGCCGGATTTCATACATTCGGCGAAGGGTCCTTGTCAAAACCACCATCGACTGCCATTCGATCAGAAAGGATGGAAGGGCTGCCCGCCGTGGCGGAGAATCATTATTCGAAAAAACCTATGAAACACATGTCAGGGTCACTTACATAGACTTAATGAAGGCACCGAAGCAACTGACCCAGGTTGTGTAACCACCTCTGCCGCACTCCCCCGCTCCATAACCAAGGGCCAGTTCTGTCTTTGTAAAGCCTGCTTGCTCACAAGACGAAATTCGATCAGATCTTCTCATTGAAACATTAGAAAAACAAATTCACCTCTCAGCGCAGATCATTGGACCACTTGATATAGAGGGTTAGGGGTCGTCTGGTTCGTTGCTACTGTCAGCAACTCTTGATACGTCGCATTCTTCCCTGTGAATCTTTGTCAGGGTCTCTTGCAACAGACGAGGAACTGCCGAACCTATCATTTCCAGTCGGTATAGCCTCTTGACTTCGGGGCGTCAAAGAGGACCCAGTGCTGTCTTTAACCGTTTCTCCACTCAATGCGGCAGGAGATGCAATCTCGAACGAATGACCCTGAAGGTAAGTTCCGGGTTCAAGTCTCGCCAGTGAAGGGGAAATGATGGTCGGACTCTCGACTTCCGAGTCGATCTCGCCCTCTGCATCCACATCTACTTCGCCCTCTGCATCGGCGTCGCTGTCATCAGCGTTACCGCAGTCACCTGCATCATGGTGCCCGAACTCAGGCTCGGGCGACTGGTTGGAAATGACGCCAGGTACAGGCGGGGGGGAAGGTAAAGTGGCTTTGTTTGATGGCGACGCGCGGATCTCGTTGACGATCGGTTCTTCCCTTGATGTATAAGCTTCAGCATTTAGCCCTCCCTGCGCGCCCTCCGCTTCATGTTCCACGGGGCCGGCTTCCGCATCGGCATCCACTTCAGCATCATCGTCTATATCATGATCCCCTGGTGCCTTCATTTCCGAGGCATCCTGGCTTCCAATAACCAATAGCTCTTCAGCGCCTCGTGGCGCCTCCTCTCCTTCAGGCAGAGCCACAGCTTCTGTGACAGCAAGAGGTAGCTCCAATCCTTGCATCTCGACATCGACCTGATCACTCCCATCATCTGGTACACTCACTTGACACCTGTGTCCATCGGCTGTAGGTACATGAACTCCAAGATTATCTATGCCGATCTCTTGGAGTCCTTCGGGACGTGGTTCCGGTTTCAATTCTTCTTCCTTTGCCGGCGACGGCGGGAGGACTGGAGCATTCTCGCCGTCCAGACTATCGACACGGACGGTCGCTGTGGCGGGACACTTTTGACGCAGCGGCAAAGTAGGGCTTGATCTACGGTCAAGCCCTGTGGGGGGTATGAACCTCGCTGGCGATGGCAAAGGTATCCTCTCCAGGGCGTCCATCTCAGCACCACCCAAGCCCACGTCTTTTAGCCCCAGGCCTTCTTCCCCCGATGCCCTTCTGGCTCCAATAGGCCCTGTGAGCAATCTTCCCTCTTCACTTCCTTCCTCCTCTGCAGTCCACCTCGTCACTGGTCTGAACCCAAACTTTGGGCTGACGCCCACGGCCACGGCCGCAGTTTCGCCCATTGCTTCACACGGTTGCTGCAGAGACGAAGGCGGACCATCTCCAGCGGTGCTTCCACTCGGATGACTTTTACCCACCACGTCTTTCCCAGACGACGGAAGTATATCCAAGGGTGATGGTGACATCGCCATCTCGTCGTTGTGTTCATAAGGCGCGACTTCTGCAGTTTCTCGCTGACCAGCAGTTCTTGTCACAGGGGGGGAAATCATCCTCGGCATCACAACGACGGTTCTTGACCTGCTGATACTTGCATTTGCCGCGACGCTAGTCGAAACGTCCGTCGGCGCATTGTCACCATTGTCGGCAGCGGGTAGAGAAGCAGTCCCTCGAAACCTAGGCGGCGGTCGAGGTGCCTTCATTTTGGGCTCCGGCTTCGATTGCTCTTCCTCCTTCTGCTTCTTCACCCTCGCCCTCACCTTCACCTTCCCCTGAACCTGAACCTGACTTGAACTGTGGATCCGAGTCCTTCCTCTGCCCCTTCCAGTCCTCGCTCTGCCTTGCTCCTGACCGCCCTCGCCAAGGACTTCACTCTCTTTCACTCTGCCTTTCCCGTTTCCCTTCCCATCTTGACCGACGGCGGCCGCAGCCTGATCAGCAAGAACATCCAAAGCACTCCTCATTCTCCCTTTTCCTTCTCCAATCTCCCCCATTCTGCCCTGTTGATCCTTCTCCATCTCCCTGGAAGCAAGCGCCCGCGCCGTACTAACCCGCCTCCTTTTCGGGGCCGGCGGACTTGCAGGCTGCTCGACAGCGGCCGCGGCTCTCCTCCTCGCGGACGTCGGGCCTGCTGCTCCAGAACCTGTCGCTGTCGAAGCGCTGTTCGCGGTGCTCGCCCTGCTGGCTCTTCCATTGGCAGTCCTCGTCCCATTCGTAATAGCAATGGCACCATCTTGATGGCTTTCCGCTCCCCCTCCTCGTCCTGCCTTCGTACCACGCCTTTTCCCGAGCCCTTGGACTTCCCCGGTTGCAGAGGCCGGATCCAGGGGGCCGGCACCTTTCCTATCACGATCCATCATTCTTGCAGCATCCAAGAGCGATGAGAGTGGAGTCGATGGTGTAGTTGTCCGCCCTTGTCCTGACCCCGTTTGTATCGGCTGCCCGGGTTGAATTGTGCCGTCGATACATTCCTGTCTCGGCGTACCTACGGCTTCCTGGTACTCGGCAATGGTACTATGGCTCTTCAATGGTGATCTCATGATCGGAATTGGTGGTATCGACCCTTGCACTTGCTGTATCGACCGCGATTGTCCCATCAAAGGAGTCGCTGCACTTGAACTGACCAGGTTCGAAAAAGAGGTATGGGGAGAAAGATACTGATGACGGCCGCTTGGTGTTTGTGGACCCAGAATCCCACCCGCTTGTCCTATATCGCGATAATATGGCGACAGTGGCGGGGCCCTTGCAGGCGATACTGTCATCCCGCCTCTGTGCTGTTGCATTTGCCCTTCGATTGTGCCCGGGTCCTTCTCCTCATCAAGCCTTTCCTGTTCTCTCTCCCTGACAATCCCGGCAAGGATCGCCGCGCGTTGCTTCCCAATCTTACGTGCTGCAAGTAAGAGATGCTCCGCTCGTGCATCCGAAGTAAGGGGTGCAGGCGGGACCCTATGGGAACGCCGGGCCTTTGATCGGCGCAGTGGCGAAGGTGGAAAAGCCGGTGGGGTCATTGACATCATGTCCGCGGATGCCAAAGACCTCAGGGACGGCTGCCACACCTGCCGAGAAAGTGGGCGGGTCTGTGGCTGTGACCCTGGGGCAGGAGAATGCGACGGGTCAGGATCCGTGGCCATCAGCTGGAACTGAAGAGTCGTCGGGGGTGCGGTCAGAGGACCTCCGACAGAGGGTACTTGAGGCTTGCGGTAATGGTCACCCGAGAATTTTGGGACGTTGAGCGGAGGGGCAGGGGCAGCTTGGAACTGGAAGAAGGCGCTAGAAGGTGCGGCGACAGTGGTAAAAGTTGATTCAACCCCTTCCATTGCCACTTGGCTCGCCTGAGATGTTGCGTGATCCGGGAGTGGGGGTTCAGAAGTTTGGGCTTGGTCCACAGTGATGTCGATGTCGACGTCCGTGTCTTGCGGAGTCAATTTATAACAGGGTAAATTTCGGGGTTCCTGCTTCTTCTTTTTTATTTTGAGTTTCGAGGAAGACGGGTGAAGGGATGGGTATGGAATGGTGGAAAATACGGAGGGCGCATGGTTGAGTAAAGTACGAGAGCTGGAGGCAAAGGGCTGCATTATAAGAATCGGTCTTAGCTTCGTGAGCTCTGATTCGAGAGAAGATAGTCGTGACTGTGCGTCATGAAGCTGAATTTTTTTTATTGTGAGTTGAAACGGACAGGAAGAACCAAATGCGAACCTTGTCGCGGAGGATGCGATTGTCTGCGGAAAGATTTCGCTCGACATCCTGCGTAATTGCGTTGGGTACAGACAGGGTGCGGGGCAGAGAAACATACCGCATCCTTGAGGCCTATTGTAGATGGCCGAATCCGCTGAGCGATGAGAGCTTCAGCCATGCGTTCCCAGCCATCTTTCTCGGACAACCAGCGCACTCTCTCCTCTTCTACCTGTCGCACCAAATAATTTCTCTGTGCGGTGAGTCCTGATATGGTGGCAGCCTGGTTCATGAGCTGACTCGGATCAGCCAAGGTTGACTCTGTCAAACGAATGACCTGCTCGTCTGTTGAACGCGAAAACTATGGGAAGTTGGGTCATAAGGAACATACCATTTCGACGAGTTCCTGCTCTCTTGGAGAGGTGTCGGCCTGTCCCCTTGCCGCACTGGCGATCTCTACGACTCTGCGACGCATTTCGATGATCTGGGCTTCCGCAAGTGGTTCTGGCTCTGGTGAGTCGTGCTCGTGGGTGGCATCGTGGCTGTCCTGCACTAAATGCGGCTCCGGGGACGCAGTGTGGATGATATCAGACAGCTGGAGCGACTCCATTGCTCCCTACCACTGCTGCTGCAGGCGACAAACACACATACACCAGAAACAACCCGCGACTCGTCACGTGCACAAGCACGTGGCCTTCCATATTACGTAACTTCCATGGGATTAAGTCGGTTCATGGTCATGAACTCATTACTTTGTCTAATCCAAGCTCTTTCTAATAAAAATGTCACAGTATTGGTAGGTATGGTATGGGAAAGAAACCGAGAAGAAAGAAAGAAGAGTACAGATGCAAGGACAGAACACTAAAAACACAACTAACAGATTGGTCAACTACAGGTTTGATTAAAAAGACATGGGGTAGGATAGCAGGTTGTCAGAGAATGGGAAAGATAGCAGCGTCCACGGGAAAGCCCATACCGGAATGAATCAAAAAAAAATACGAGTTGACCTTGGGCATAGAGGTACCGTACCGCATTCAATAGGATTCTCTCTCCGTCTTTTGCTCAAAAAAGTCGAGCATATGTTGGGTCACCTCATGGCCATGGCTCAGCGTCAGATCATGTCCGGCGCCTTCAATCGAGACTATCTTCGAGCGATTGTGTGTCCCAGGTGGGAGGAGAGAGAGCATTCTCGGCCCATAACGTGGAGGAACGGTGTTGTCTCTTGTTCCCTGTGGATCATATTTTAGATCAAGTGTTGCGAAAATCATGGGGAACACGCACATAGAGAATCAGGACACCCCGGCCCGCTTTATTAGCAAATGCCTCCGAGGCAAGTGAAGATGCCTGACCCCGTATGGGACCATCTCGTAGCGAAGAAGAGAGCGCGGCGTTGTATCCAGTCAGATGTGCCGATTGAAGGCGAACGAGCTAATGGAATGATATGATATCAGAACGGCTGGGCAGGTGGGAAGCGGTACCTCGGTAAAAGGGTCCGACTTCTTTTCAGGCGTAGATGCTGCAAATGGATTTGGCGGTGGCGTGGAATCATTCATAATAAGGCGTTGAAGATATTTCTACCGATAATGAATATGTGGATAGAGATAAATGCAAAAGAATCTCTACCCGGACTGGTCCACTCGAGGTGAGCGTCTGTACCAGAGGGGATGACATGAACTTTGCGGTACGAGAAATATCGCTCGCCTGAGTTTGCAGATTTCAACAATCGGGGGGCGAAACGTGGAAGGAGGACGTACATCCATGAGTCCGGCAGATGCTATCAATACGACCTTGTCGGAAACGAGGTGCGGGAATTGTGCGGTGAAGCCTACGGCGATACCACCTCCCTACGACGATGAGTGCTATGCCAGTGAGCGGAGAAGGGCCCTTGGAGAGAGGAAACCTGGGACGGACCATCGAGAGTCCAGTGATTATAGCTTTTTCCCACTTGAGATGTTGCATGAGCAGTGCGAGTTGTATGGTGTATAGGTTGACGTCGTACGTAGTTTGAGGAGCATCCGAGTATCCGCGACCATAGAGATCTATGGGATAAAACGCGTGAGATCGAGGAGGCCAGGGAGCAATGTAAAATGACCATATACAAGCACACGATAGCCGCGTGAGGCTAGTGATGGGGCGACGTCCTTCCATATTAAAGCAGGAATAGAGAGGCCATGTATCAAAACGACCTGGCGAGTACGGTGAGGAAAAGGAGATCTGAAATCGGATATGGACGAGACCTTCTGGCCGTTCTCGGGACCCAGAAGCCAATAACGCGTCTGTGGAGAGTTCAGAAGGGGCTGGCAGGCGTGAATGCGCTGAGACGAACGCGTCCAAAAGGTAAAGAGACGTAGTGGCCGTCGGGATAGAAGTCCTCGGGGTAGATTGACCATGACTTGGCGTGAGGTGGTAGGCTGGAGAGTGACTTGTGTATATGAATGGGCGCTGGTGGGTTGGGGAAGGCGGCGAGGAAATATGTGGTGATGAGGAGCGGGGGGATTAGGAGAAGGGAGAGCGTGAGGCATTGGAACGGACTGGACATCACCATCGTGTCGAGAGGGGGCTGGACGTCCGCATCAGTCCTAACGCTTACAATATTTGGCTAAGGCGTCTCATATCAGCAGCCGCGGACTTCAAAACATCATGTTCTCCTCCTCATTGGCGCTGTCCGTATCTGAGTTCGACGTATCACCCCCTTCATCTCTATACCATCCCTGACCCCATCGAGCCGCGCTCGCGGCTGCGTAAGACCCATTGTTGATTCCCCTCCATTCCGCCTTCCATCCGGGCACACTCTTGACCCACACAACGTTTGGTCGTTCGACCTTCGTGCCCACAAATTCCCACTCGCCCATCCATTGCATCCTTCCCCTTATCCTACCGTCACCAACGAACGTGATGCAAACCGTGTTCAATTCCTCGTCGTAACTCATCTCGCCTTCTCCTTCTTCTCGCCCACGCCAAATAAAATGCACGACATCACCAGCCTTATTGGGCAGCGGCCCACACGAACGCATGATCCCTGAAACGACACCAAAATGAAACCATGCCCATAGGTGCGACTCCCCCAGGGATTGCGAGATCTTGAGCTTCATAATCTGAGTTTGACGTGGCCATTGATCTCTCAGATGCGGCGCAAGTATGTTATATTCGCCTTGCTCATCATTCGGACCTTCAAGTAGTCTCTATTGAATAGAATCAGTATCATGTACTCCGCAGTCCAATCTCAGCACACCCTCACCGCCTGCTTGGTTGGTGCAGCTTGTGAGAAGGTTGCCATCTCCCTTTTAGCCCTCCTTTTCACTGTCGCCGAACCCATGAATACAAGATTCTTCATTATCACCCGAAGATGGGCCTCCGGAAGAGCCGAAATGTCATTGCATAGTCGTGCCGTCGATTGCCTATCGTATTCGCCATCATCGTCCTCGTCGTCGAAGGTATTCTTGCTGACCGTCATCAGGACAGCATTTTCGTCCGATTCCTGTCCCTTGAATGGATTCCTTTCTTCGATCACCCTAAGTTTCTTCTCCTCTTCCTTCGCTATCGCGTCTGCATGTGCGAACTCCTTCGCCAGAGACTTTTCAATCTCCAATATATGTTCCGGTACCGCGAGCGTCTTTACGACGGGATCGAACGCAGCCAAGAGGTGTTTCTTAGCTGCCACCTTCGTCTTGAAGGACTGCAAGCCGTAATGTTTCAACTGTGCAATGTAAAAATGACCCGGCGGCTCCTTGTGTGGTTCAGGTTGCTTTTTGGGTACTTCCTCCAATTTCGTGAGGAGTGGAGCCTGAGATTTGGTACGTGTTAAGAGGCCAAAAAGCGATCCCGAGTCGAGCCTGGTGTGTCGGTGGCGATCAATTTCGACATAAAAGCTGTCACCGCTATGGAAGAAGCCATCCTTTGAGACAGGCAGAGCCATTGCGTTCTGACGTGAATGTGTGCAGTCAAGGACCTAAAAGTGGTGCTCGTACTAAAGAAAAATCAAGCCCCTGAGAGTTGTTGTTGTGTCACAACACGTCACGCCATCTACCTTTCTCGGTCATATTGCTATTCTGTGTTCACCACATGCCTCCCCGTTTCAGTGTCCTAATCAACCCGTTGCTACACTCCCTTTATTTATCATCTTGCTATTAATATCCTATCCTGCAAGGTATAAAAGACCTGTAGAACCACATAGTTAGACAAGCTCTCTTGAATCGATAAGACTTACATCTGTTCTCTCGAGAGGTTCTTCCTTGTGTCGTGACTGTGTTCGTCACACTCCCGCCACATATTTTGAACAGGACCAAGTCCTTTTTCGTCGTCTAACTCTCTCGTGCTCTCTTGACTCCCGATTACTGGAACTTCTTGGTCTGATCAACCAAGCCGCCCAAATATCGTGAGTCATTCCTATCTAAAAATTTACTGATACTATGTCTTCTAGATATACTCTACGTCCTACTGGGGGTGGGCAACTGCCGGTATGTGTAACCCAGTCACAAGCTGTCACACACAACACAGCCATCACACTGACTGACCCAGCCGTTCTGGGTTCCACAAAGCGAGATCTTGCTGGATGTAATGCTTGGAATAGTGATATAAATAGTTTATATGTATGCTGGTACAACCAGTTAATCAATACATACCTTGGAAGTAGTCAAACTGGGAAACCCTCAGCCAAAGTAGCCCAAAAATAAGAGGGAAACTTGGCTGGTGAATAACTTTACACAGACTCAATGAATTGACAAGGTGTAAAGGAGGAAGTTGCACTATTTCCTGAGCTCTTTCAACTGATTGGAGGCATTTTTTATTTCAGTGGAAGGAACACTGCCAATGGTGCATTTTTACTCATAAAATTGTATATTTCACCATGATAGCTTCAGAAAATAAAAAATCGGGTCCAATCAATCGAACGGGCCTATGAAATGGTGCATTTTCGCCACCAACACCTTGTCAATCCGTTGAGCATGTGAAAAGATATTCAGCTCGCGAGATTTTCCTCCACCATAGGCCATGGGAACTTGCCACGAGACATTGGAAAACATGACTCTCACCATATATGACATGTAATATATATAGAATCTACTTAATATTCATTGTGATACTTACTGCTTGAAAAGTAACAATCTGGCTAAGGCAGTATAACAGCGTGTGATCATTTTACTACATTCCTTTCCAAAATATCTTAACCTCAAATTCACCTGATATACTACATGTGATAGCTATAGGAGCCCCTAGATATGCTACATGCAGTTAGAATTATCGGGAGGGAGTGAGGGAGGCCTGGTTTTCAGCTGGGTCAGTATATGTGATGGAATCTGTCACAGGACGTTACATCATGTCTCTCCGTGACTCTAAGGTGTTGCCCACCCCCAGTCCTACTGCTGTCCGTGCCACACGCGGACATGTGACTCGTTTTGGCGAGACTGAAGCCAAAGACCCTCAGGTCCTCTCAGCTGACGTCTCTGACCCTGAAGGCTATGTGACTGGTTCACATAGTCAGCTGGCATCCCTTTCGATGGGAGCTGGCACTCAGGAGACCCATCATTCCAATGGAGTACAGGATGACTTTGATTCTTCCTTGACAAATGACGATGACTCAGAACACAGTAGTTCTACTGATGTTGAGTCTATAGTCAATAAAAATATTAATGTTGAGCTTGGGGAACCAGCTCATTCACATAAATATCGTACTACAATGGAGGAGGTCCCGGATGAGGCCGCTCCCAACCATGTGCTTAAACACGTGATGAGCTCAAAGAACGTGTTGAACTCAAGCAACAACATGAGAAAGAAATTCTGAAACTTAGACAGGAATTGAAACACATTCCTAAAAGAAAGATGAAAGCTGAACAGAAGAAACGTAGAGAAGTTTCTCTTCCTGTTTCTACTGAGCTTGAAGATTTAATTAAAAAAGTAACCGATGCCAAAAAGTTCAAGTCTAAATCGGAAAACTCTTTCAAGTCTAATTTGAAATATGTAGATGAAGCACAAGAACCAGTAAATCAAATTACAGAGGATAGTGCTCTCGGTTGTGCATTCAAAAGCCTCCGTAAACACAAAGGGGACCCATCAGATGATTCTTCAAGTGGAGATGAATCAGATACATCCTCAGATGATGGCTCGGGATCAGACTCTAGCAGTTCATCATCCTCAAGTTTTTCAAGTTCATCTGGGAGTTCTAGATCTCGTGGTCGAGGCTCTTGTAAAAGAAAGTCAAGTTGGCGAAAGTCTAAAAGACGCACTCATATTAAAAAATCTTTAATCAAACCAACACCACCTGAAAAATATTCTGGTGCTGCAGATTTACAAGCATTCCACCGATTCCTTACCCAAGAAACAGCCTATGTAAAATATGGATATGTTGAGAAAAGAAGACAGATCCATGTGCTGTCTGATTTTTTGGGTGGAAAGGCTTATACCTTCTACACATGAGAAGTTTTGATGAAACCAAAGGGTTGGACATTGGACAAGTTCTTTACTCAACTCTTTAACTATTGTTTCCCTGTTGACTTTTGAAATAAACAATGGAAGCGCCTAGAACAATGTCAACAAGGTCATAGATCAGTTTGGGACTATGTTGCTGAATTGAATGAACTTTTCACCATTGTCGGGTCCTATGGCAAAAAGGAACACATTGTGAAACTATTCAACAACTTCCGACCCTCGATTCAGCATGGGTTGTATGTCGCGAAGTTACATCCAGAGACATCTAAATGAAAAAAAGTTGTGTCAGAAGCTGAGTATATTGAAATGGCAGAAAATATCGACCTAAAACCTCACCAATCCAGTCACCATACTCGTCATGGTGACGGAGGAGCTTCTAATGGTGGCTCCGGCAATGGAAATAGTCATAGTGGTAACAGCAGAGGACATCGTCATGGCAAACAGCGTGACCAAGTTCATCCATCGGTCTCATAATAGAAGTCTGCATCGAAACAAGAGTCCTTCCACATTCGGAAAAAAGACTAACATGATTCCGAACTCCTCATCTGGTTCGCGTCATCCCCATCATCACAGTCCTAATCACAATAAATCTGAAAGGACGGCTCCACACCGCCATGAAGATCTACCTGCGAAAAAGATACAGCTGTCTAAAAAGGAGAAAGAGGAACTCCGGGCAGCTGGAAAGTGTTTTAAATGCAAAGAAACTGGACATATGGCAAGAAATTGCCCTACTAGTAACTCTGTTAAGTCTTCTTCAGGTAAACCTCCAGGTTTGAGTTCATTCAGCCTAGGAATAAACCTTGAGGAAACAGAACAGCTAAGAAATGCTATCTTACCAGAAATAAGTGGTATTCCTCTGGGTATGATCAATATTGGAAGGGATAATTTCAATGACATAGAATATGTTGATGAGAAATCCACCGACTGCGAATCTATCACCTTCAATTCTGACATTGCATACATCTCCGAATTATCTGAACACAAATCCGAATTTGATGACATGCCATCATTGCAATCGGGCTCTGATACAAAATCGGAAGTGTCTGAAGATGAATTATTACCACCAGAGGTTAGCAAACGGGGAAATTTCAGACTGGACAGTGATGGCATACCAGTTGTTTTGACATCTCCGCAGTCATTTCCAATGTATGATGGTCACATCCCCCATGCAGCCGTATGGGTTGCTATCCTTGAACGCAACCATGCACGGCTTGATAATCGAAGATGTCTTGGATATGCTCCTGCTTGAAAGATGGAGCACATGCTAGAGCTTCTACAGCCATACCCAGGGGACCCTTCAAATGTCCTACAGTTCAAGGGTAAAAGGTTTATGGCTTACCAAATTTCTGGAACAGAGATGATAATCTATGATTTGGTACACGATACGGAGGACATTGTCCTCATAGATATGGTATCTCGACGAGGGTTTGAAGTAGAATTGTGGTATGCTCGCTTGCGAGGTGAACGTGCTCATGTCATACTTGTCTCCCGAGACATCTATCAGACCACCCTGGCTCTTGATGATTGGGCATGGAACGCAATGCGCAGGCTAGAACACGGTACACCATATCCTGGAGATGCTGAAAGTCCTGGGTTGAAACAAACTGTTGGCCGGTTTAGACTGCGCCCCACAGATGAAGCAGATATTACATACGAAATTGAGGATACTCGCCTCAATTTCAAAGTAATTATCCCCAGTGACCATCTGCGAAATGAAAAGTTTGATATCATCAATTGGTATACTAAAACTTTAATTAAAGCTTACCAACGTTTGGAGGGAAAGGCATTCCAAATGTCATCTGATAATGAGTATGATGTAGGATGCTTGTACGATGGTCCAATGCCACCCAAAATTGCACAGGAAGTGTTTGAGATCGAGATTGTCCGCTGATGGATGGCCGGATTTCAGAACTCCTGCATCCATGAAACTGGAGATAGGATTTCCTTTCTTGAATTAAATGGGACACAAGTCGAAGCAGGTACTTATCCAGCCATTCAAAGGAACTCTGCACAGACAAGAGACCCTGTGAGGCGAGTGCCTAGACTACTTGTCATTCATGTTAAGATAAACGGACATCTTGCGTGAGCATTGGTCGACTCAGGATCGCTTGGAGACTTCATGTCAAGCACATTAGCAGAACAATTGAAACTTAAAAAGAAGGAGCTCACCACTCCTATACCAGTTCAATTGGCTGTTCAAGGATCACACTCAAAAGTAAACTTCGGTGTGACCACAAAGTTCGAATATCAAAACCTCGATACAAATCAGTACTTTGATATCAACATTGAGTGATGATGGGGTATTAACCCACCTAGACTTGTGATTGGCAGTGCCATCCCCCTAGATATGACAGGTCCAGGGTGGCACGTCTCGCATCCCACTCAATGGCAATGTATGAAGACAATCTGGAACGGATACGGAAACATCTCCATGAGTATGCGCAACCATTGTGCAAGAAAGCAAGCGAGACACCCTTACCTCCATTGCGGGCAATCAACCATGAGATCCCTCTGATTGATCCTGGAAAAATATATCCGTGGCATCCAGCCAGATGTCCCGAAGCTCTTCGTGACCAGTGGACCGAAAAGCGCGATGCATACATCAAGTGTGGCCGCTGGAAGGTAACGAGCAGCGGCAATACTGTCCCTATGCTCTTGATCCATAAACCAAGCAAAGCAAATGAGCCACTATGCCTTCGCACAGTTGTGGACTTGCGTGCGCGGAATGCAAATACCCACAAAAGGTCATCCCCCCTGCCTGATATTGATGGTATCTTGTGCAGGGCAGCACACGCACGCTATCGGACTATCCTTGATGGCCAGGATGCCTACAAGCAGATTCATGTCGTGCCCAAGCATGGTGACAGAACCACAGTGACTACTCCTGATGGAAATATGGTCAGTAATGTCATTCAGATTGGTGATTGCAATGCACCAGCCATGTACCAGGCATTGATGAACCATATTTTCTCACCGTTTATTGGTCGGTTCATGGATGTATATCTCGATGATATTATCATCTACTCCAGCACCCTAGAGGATCATATCCATCATGTTAAGTTGGTCGTGGATGTACTCCGTAGGGAAAAGCTTTACCTTAGCGAAAAGAAGCTTCATTTTCTCTGTCGAGAAATGAAGGTCCTCGGTCGTATAATCGACAACAAAGGTATTCGGATGGACCCAGACAAGGTAGATGCCTTAGTTCGCTGGAAGACACCCACTAATCGCGACTTGCTTTGCGGATTCCTGGGTGCCGCTGGTTACCTTGCCGACGATATTGATCGTGTTCGTGTACCTATGGGAATCCTTCATGGGTTAACTGGCGATACAGTTCCATTTAGATGGGAATATACACACCAACAAGCATTTGAGGACATCAAACGCCTTGCTTCAGCATGCAGGGATCATCACCGGAAGCCACTGAGCTATGGGGCTCACGCCCCGCCAGTAAATGTGGTAACCGATGGCTGCAGAACGGGTGTCGCAGGAGTTGTGAGCCAGGGTGAAGATTGGCGAACAGCGGAGGTAGCAGTGTTCTTCTCAGCAAAGTTAAATTCGGCACAGCAGAACTATCCCGTCCATGAGATAGAAATGCTTGCAGGGGTTGAAACGATGCTTCGTTATCGTGATATCCTGCAGGGTGTCAAATTTAAGTGGTATACCGATCATAAAGGGCTGGTACACTTACTTCAGCAGAAGAATCTGTCAGGCAGACAGGCGCAGTGGTTGGAAAAGATCGCTGAGTTTGATTTTGAAATAGTATATGTTCCTGGAGTTGAAAACATCCTTTTGGATGCTTTGTCACGCCTATATGCATATGATGAGCCGGGAACAGTTTGCGCACGTAGCGAATACACCTACCACGATGTCATCAACAATGACTCACTGGGGGAAGCCCTTGTCTCAATGCCGGTCCTTGTAGGGATGGAAGGTGAGAGCGTGAGTATGCCCAGTGGGCCGTCATCGGCGGTGGCTGATAAGTTGGCTCAGTCCAGACCCATCACTGTGTCTGACAGAAGTCAGGGTGCAAATGTTGAGGGCGTGTCTAGGCTGGAGGGCGTGTTTTCGCCAAGTAACATGGAGGCCCACCCCCGTTCGGACACGTCGCCGGTGACAATGATGGTGTACACAAAAAGTCGTTGTGGTCGGCCAAAAAAAGTGGTGCTGCCTGCTGAAACTGGCAGGCCCGAGACGTCCACCGAGTTTGCTGCTCGCATGTCATGGAATTTCATGCTTCGTGGCCCACGGCAGCACGAGGAGGGTGAGACAGGACAGAGTCAACCAAAAGAATGACTTACCATCAAGTTGCCTGCTCGCAAGAAGCCGGCTGAAGCTTTTTTATCAGCGCCAAGCCACGTAGCCAAAGGGTGTGACCAATTTGGAAGGTATCTGGGAAAGGGAATTTTCTGAGTGTTTGCAAGCAATCAACCGTTTTGTTGAACCTTTGAATCCCATTTCCCTTGAAGAACTAATGAGTGGAGGGCGGGAGCCCATTGATTTGCTCAATAGTATCAGACATAAGTATCACCTTGACCCAGTCTTTTCAAAAATATTGGAAAGCCCTCGAGAATTCAAAAATATTGAAGTTTCTCAAGAGGGGCTTATTCACATTAAGCTTGATGGCCGTCGCATTTTGTGTATCCCTGCGATTATGGTTGGTAATCAAAGCACTCGAGAAGTCATTATCTCCGAGGCCCATTCATTACTTGCACATCTCGGACCACGAAAGACTCTTACCTTTTTGAGGGAACAAGTCTGGTGGAAAGATATCAGTAAGGATGTGTACGCTTTTTGTGAGTCTTGTACCACTTGCAGAAGGAGTAAGCCCAGCAACCAGAAACCTTATGGCTTGCTGAATCCTCTACCGGTGCCAACTCAACCTTGGGAAGCTATAGGCATTGATTTTATTGGTCCGTTGCCTCAATCAAAAGATTGGAACGGTACATATGACTCAATCACTGTGGTTATAGACTTGCTCACTGGAATGGTTCATTTGATACCAAGTCAAACAAATTACACCGCACGTCAAGTTGCCAAACTTGTGTTTGCAGAAGTCTACAAGCACCATGGGTTACCAAGAGCTATTATCAGTGATTGGGACTCTTTGTTCACAAGTCTGTTTTGGTCTCACCTACGCAAACTCGTTGGCTCACAACTCAAGATGTCGAGCGCATACCATCCCAAAACAGATGGTTCAACTGAACGTGCAAATCCGACAATTGTTCAGATGATATGCCAATGCATTGGTCTGACTCAGAAGGATTGGGTTGCGAAGCTACCTGGGATTGAGTTTGCCATTAATTCATCTCGTTCAGAAAGTACTGGATATGCTCCGTTTTTCCTTAACAATGGCCGAATGCCTCGGTCTATGATATGGAACTCTGCAGGCTCAATCAAGTACCCTGCTGTCTGCGTCTTTGCTCAGCGGTTGAAATCTGCTATCTGTTATGGATTCGCTATCCATGGCATTGATTGCTCAGACAAGATACAAGACATAGAGGCCTTATCTTATTAATGGCCAGTTTCATCTTATCTATTGGTTTCATGCTTACTATTCACTTTTACATCATTCGGACCCCGGCCTCCGCTTACTCACTACAGTATGGTCATCGTTACCATATCTAGATGATTACTCTCACACATCCTTGACATCATGTTACTTATTGGACTATACTTAGATACTGTTATGCTTAACAAACCGTTCCAAGGTTTGGGCAGAGTATGCAGGAAAGTGGAAAGGCGAAGAGCAAAGTGATTGCTAAATCTAAGGAATCTACTATAGTACAAGAGGTTTATATAGGTACTGACTATAGGCAGTAGCGGATGAGTCAGTACTGCGGAAGGCAGTGCGCATGAGTAAGGCGACTGCGGAAGGCTATGTACAGTGAGTAAGCTGACTGCGGAAAGCGAGTCAGCGCGGGAACGAAGTATACTAAAGGGGATGACGAAGTAAGGTAGTGAGTCAGACTGGGAACCGAAGGTTGCGAAAGTAGATATTAGACATAGTGAGTTCGTAAGAGGGCGCCGCGTCGGGCCAATAAGTAAAAGATATGATGTGGTCCTCATACCGTAGAGTCCGTAACATGTTCCCCTCCTCAAGCTCTGTGTCCTCACAGAGTCACTGTTCCCATCCCTCGTTGTTGCCGGGATTGGACCAGTTCGGGCTCTCCTTGAGGCTCCAATCGTATATCAACTCCTCATTGATGGCGACGGCGAGTTCAAGGCCCTTGATGGCCAGCCAAATACGTCGATTCTCGATGACGAGGGTGCTGGTGTAGTTCCCGAGAATTTGTTTCTCTTCGGGAGTCAGGGCGACAGGGAGATTGGACAATGAATGAAGTCAGATATTCATCTGGCAATGAAGGAGGTCGGCGAGGGAAGTTTCGAGGGCATGGATTTGGTCTCTCATGGAGAGCGCTTCGTTCATAAGGGCGGCGATGGCGGGGTTGACGTCGGTGGTGGAGGTGGAGGTAATGTTACGGACTAACGACTACGGACGTATATGCTTACTTTTTCACTTTTACTCATCGGCCCCCGCTTACACATATCGTATTATACTTTATTTCCTTTAGTATACTTCGCTCCCGCGCTGACTCGCTTTCCGCAGCTGTCTGACTCATTCCGCAGTCGTCTTACTCAGACGCACTGCCTTCCGCAGTTATCTTACTCAGATACACTGCCTTGCGCAGCACTGACTCATATGCTATCGCCTATAGTCAGTACCTATATAAACCCTTTGTACTATAGCTAGATTCCTTAGATTTAGCAATCACATTGCTCTTCGCCTTTCCATCTTCCTGCATACTCTGCCCGAACCTTGGAACGGTTTGTTACGCATAACAAGTTGCTAAATCTCGTTAGGTTCGCCCAGAGCGAAGAGAGCAACTACCAGACGAGTCAAGACGTCGCGCTTCTTTGAAGACTTCACCAGTAACCCATTCAGCACGCCAGAAGCCCGACAGGAGGAGCTAAGTCCTCGAGACAGTATCGATTTTACGCTTATCCAGCAGTACATCGAATCGGAGATCCGTCGCATCCTACAGCAGGTGCTTGACGAAGAACTAGACAACGACGAGCATCGCCCCCACGGCGAGATAGCAGAGAGCATCCATCTTGCTCGGCAACACCAGATCGCGCGTTACAACGCCCGACAGAACGAACTCGAAAGCTTTCGCGTTCAAGAAGGACCTCAGACAGGTCGGATCACAGAGATCAGAGAGTTTATCGGTGTCCAGACAACCGTTATCAGAAGATTGATTAGGACGCTCACATCGAGACGTCCCAGAGCCACATCATCACGTCCTACTCGAAGCAGCAGATCTACGCCCACTTCACCATCGAAGAACAACAAACCGAGTACAACCGTTGGGCACGAAACGAGAGACTTGACCCCTTCTCGCGACCAACAGACGCGCAGGAACAGAGATTCCTTAGAGATCTACAGAGGAAATACCCCGAACGTTTTGCCACCGATTCCGCCGACGAGTCCCCTGACGAATTTACTTTTGACTCCGCGCAGTCAGATACCGAACAGACGCCTAGAACAGGGACTGATTTTCAACCCCTACCTATATCCCGAACCCCATCTTCATCCCAACAATCCGACACCTCTCCTACTCCGCAGGTTCTAGACATGGCAGAAGCACCGACAGTACAAACAATGGATACATCCAAGATCATCAAAGATCCTGGGATGTTCAAAGACAGACACACCTTCGACGAGTGGTGGAAAGCCACCAAATTATACATCAGGTTCCAGAAGGGACTGTCCGACGATCAGAAGATTCTTGCGGTGTTATCCCGCATGATGGAAGGGTCCGGTAAACACTGGGCCAGCAACAAATTAGACGACCTTGCCACCGATGGCGAGAACATCACCTGGTTAGGATTCTCAGATGACATCGCTACGCGATTCTCTATTGCCAACAAGTCGGCAGCGGCCAAGGCGAAACTCGAAGTCCTGAAACAGGAGAAACGCACCATCGACGAATTCTTGGACGAATTCGAAGAGATCTTGAAGCTGTCAAACCTTGGCGAAGAAACTGGGAAATACATCCTGGAAAAGAACGTCAACCGCAAAATTTCTGAACAAGTGGCTAGCGATGGCAAGACGTACACTGATTACGCAAAGGAGATCCGAAACAAGGGACGACAGATGGAGGGACATGCATTAGTCATCCGAGGGGGTGGCGACACACGCACCGGATCGGGTACCACTTATGGTGGTCAAGGCAAAGCCATGGAGATCGACAAAGCAGGAGTAGCCCGTTGCTACAACTGTCAGCGCTTTGGTCACCTTGCCAAAGACTGCAAAGCCCCAAAGAAGAAAGATGGCCGTAAGTGTTTCAACTGCGACCAAGAAGGACATATTGCGCGCAACTGCCGCAAGCCGAAGAAGAACTCTGGAAAGATTAGGAAGGTGTCTGATGGAGATACCGATGATGACGATGAAACCATCACCATAGAGACCGATGAGAAGGATTTTCCCGAAGGGTCCGATTAAACGACGCTAAGTCGCGACCCTTATCCATTAAACGAACTCGCTTGCCTGGTGCAGTTACAGACAATATAACTTATGTTATCCCTGCAAAGCGAGCCGTTGCGTCAACTAAGATTGTCAAGGGAGATAAACCTCCGAAACGACGAGAGATCAAGCTGCAAGCTCAGATCAAAACACGACGAGGACCAAAGGCCATTCGACCCGAGGTCGATAGCGGATGTGAACGCACATGTATCCATCCCAGAATAGTACGTGAACAGAACCTTCCCACACGTGGAATAAAGCCCATATCAATCCTAAATGCGGATGGATCACCGAACCGACAACAGAAAGCAGAAAAACTTGCCGAAGTCAAGCTGGACTTGGGAACACACCAGGAAACCATGGAGGCAATGGTATTGGACATTGGGAGAACGGATATGCTTTTGGGACATGATTGGTTGGTGCACCACAACCCTACAATCAATTGGACGACCGGCGCCGTAACATTCAACCGATGCCCATCAACGTGTCAAACCAAACACTCGGATTTCAGGGTTAACCTTAATGGTCGCAAACATCGGGTTCGCATGGTGGAAATACGAGACAAGGACGCACCCAAGAAATCAGATCAAAAATGGAAGCCCGGAGACCCCATATTGGAAGCAGTTACTCCCACACCACCTCCCACAACCAAACGACCCTCATATGTTGAACGTTTTGCCCATCTTTTTGAAAAAGAAAACTTTGACAAGATCCCAAAGGAAAGGGAATGGGACCACGGCATCGAACTTACACCGGACGCACCAAAGGAGCTAGGGGGAAACACGTACCCTATGACCCAAAAGGAGCAAGAAGAACTGGACGAATTCATCGACGAAGGTCTGGCAACCGGAAAGATCCGACCGTCCAAATCACCTTATGCATCACCCTGCTTCTTCATTAACAAGAAAGACGGTTCCAAACGATTGGTACAGGACTATCGCACGGTTAACAAATTCACGGTTAAGGACAAATTCCCACTCCCACGCATCAACGACCTCTTGGATGTATTGAAGGACGCAGTCTACTTCAACAAAATGGACATCATGTGGGGATACAATAATGTGCGGATCAAAAAGGGTGACGAATGGAAAGCCGCCTTCTTGACCAGCCGAGGATTGTTTGAACCATTGGTCATGTTTTTCGGTCTCTGCAATTCCCCGGGAACGTTCTCTCGGATGATGGCCAGCCTATTCAGGGATCAGATCCGTCGGCGCATCTGTGTGATTTACATGGATGACATAGTGGTTATTGGTAAAACCAAGGAAGAACTTGCCCGGAACACCGAAGAGATCTTGCAGATCCTGTCGGACAATGACTTGTTCCTAAAGGAGAAGAAGTGTCTTTGGGAAGTAACGAAATGCCCCATATTGGGATATGTCGTGGGTGAAGGACGTGTCGAGATGGAAACTGAAAAGGTGGACACAATCCGGAACTGGCGAGTACCCACATCAAAAAAGGAAGTCCAGAGGTTCCTGGGATTTGCCAATTTTTATCGACGCTTCATTGAAGGATACTCAAACATCGCAAAGCCACTCACGACACTTACGGGAAATACAGCATTCACATGGGGACCAGCGGCGCAAGAAGCATTTGAAGGTCTCATACGGGCAATCACGACAGCACCAGTCTTGGCATTGCCCAAACCGGACGGACAGTTCAGGGTTGAAACCGATGCATCGGGTTATGCAATTGGAGCGGTACTCTCACAGAAACAAGACGACAAGTGGCATCCTATCGCGTTCTTGTCGCGGACCATGTCCGCGGCCGAACAGAATTACGAGATCTATGACAAGGAACTCTTGGCAGTCATGGAAGCACTGAAGGACTGGCGACATTATCTACTTGAAGCCAAGGAACGTTTCGAGATCTTAACCGATCACAAAAACCTGGAGTATTTCCGGCGTCCTCAGGACCTAAACCAACGACAGAGGCGCTGGAAGATGAAGCTACAAGACTATGACTTCGAATTGCGACATGTACCTGGGAAGACAAACGCGAAAGCAGACATCCTGTCACGTTTACCCTGGTATGAGACGGAACTCGAACCGCAGGACAGCGACCAAATGCTCAAGGAGGGGCTATTTTTGAAACGATTGGAATCAGAAGATGTGATACAAATGGAGATGTTCACGGAGGAACAATTCTTTGAAGGGGGTGAAACATCTGATTCCATCAAAATCGGAAACATCACAACCATCGAAAACCCATGGATCGTACGCATCAAGGCCTCGAATCGCATGGAAACAGAAGTAGCCCAGGGTCTGAAGAAGAATCCTCACTGGTACCAGCAGGAAAATGGCATCACCTACGCAGGAGAACGAGTCTATGTTCCACCAGACCCACAATTGCGCCAAGAACTGATGTTTGAAGCGCACGACGCACCAGTGGCAGGACATCCAGGACAGTATCGAACGCATGAACTTCTCACTCGCACCTACTGGTGGCCCACCATCCTACATGACGTAAAAAAGTATGTGAAAGGTTGTGACACCTGTCAACGCAACAAGATCAGCCGCCAAAGGAGACACGCCCCTCTGCACCCTAACGCCGCGCCAAGTCAACCATGGGAAGATATAGGGATTGACGTCGTAGGACCGATACCAGAATCTGATGGGAAGAACGCAATTCTGGTCATCACGGACAGACATTCAAAGATGCTTCATCTCATCCCGACAACCGTGGAACTATCGGCTGAAGGATTAGCCAAGATCTATCGGGACCAGATATGGAAACTTCATGGAATTCCCAAGAAGATCATCAGCGATAGGGGACCGCAGTTCGCCGCGAAGTTTATGGAGATACTTTGCCGCATGTTAGGGATCAAAAGAAATCTGTCCACTGCGTACCATCCACAGACTGATGGACAGGCCGAACGATCGCATCAGGAAACTGAGGTGTTCTTACGAAACTTTGTCAACCATCTACAAGATGATTGGGCGGAATGGATCGCAATCGCAGAATTCCAGTACAATGACAAAGAACATCAAGCGACAAAGTACACACCATTCTATCTCAACTACGGTCTGCATCCTTGGAAGGGAGAACTTGTGTTGGAAGACACCAATCCGGCAGCAAACGACTTCTTGAAAAAACTCAAACAGGCACGAGAAGAAGCCAACGCAGCACTAAAACAGGCACAGGATCAGATGAAGAAGACAGTTGACACACGACGAAGCCCGTCTCGGGATTACCGCATCGGAGACAAGGTGTGGCTGGAAGGGACTAACATCAGGACTGATCGTCCCTCAAAGAAACTTGACGCCCTCCGACACGGACCGTTCAAAGTCCTAGAGAAGAAAGGAGCTAGCGCATACCGTCTTGATCTTCCCAAAACCTGGAAAATGATCCACCCTGTGTTCAACGAAACCCTGTTATCGCCATACGAAACCCCGAAGTATGCCATTCAGAAAAAGAAGCCAGCCCCTGATCCGATCATCGTCGAAGGACGAGAAGAATACCATGTCTCCACGATCCTGGACTCTCGAAAATTCCGCGGAAAGATCCAGTACCTCGTCCAATGGGAAGGGTATGGCCCAGAAGAGAACACGTGGGAACCTCGGACTAATGTTCAGAACGCTCAAGACTTGATCCGAGACTTTCATCGGCAAAATCCATCGCGTCCACGATAAAAGAATAAACTTTGAGCCATTTTCCACATCGACTTCTGTCACATCGAGTTCCCCGCTCCAACTCTTCTCGCCCAACACGCCGTTCTTCTTATACCTTTCAAACATCATTTCTGCCATGTCCAACATCACCGCCGCCTCCACCGATGCTTCCGATATCAACCCCACCATCACCACCCTCATCGGCGAAGCGCTCTCCATGCGCGACCAGATCCATGCGCTCGAAACCTCCGTTGCCGACATCCTTCACCGGCAGATGCATATCCGCCTTCATACCCTTTCCGATTTGCCAACCGCCCCCACCGCTGAGGAGAAACTCATCCTCAAAAACTATACCAACACCCTTGCTGTCGAGAACCGACG
The DNA here is from genome assembly GCA_963565915.1 of Entoloma clypeatum. NCBI lineage: Eukaryota > Fungi > Basidiomycota > Agaricomycetes > Agaricales > Entolomataceae > Entoloma > Entoloma clypeatum. The sequence continues at coordinate 4,034,262 of OY751494.1, forward strand.
CCTTCGCCTCGCCGTTCGAGGTTTAGAGTTTGCCACGGCGGTAAACGATGAACTGATAAAGGATTGGGGTAACCGAGTTGACCCTGCCTGGGCCGATCCAAATGGCAACGATGGATGGGAGTAGGTAGTCTGTGAGGACACAGACCTTGAGGAGGTGAACATGTTACGGACTAACGACTACGGACGTATATGCTTACTTTTTCACTTTTACTCATCGGCCCCCGCTTACACATATCGTATTATACTTTATTTCCTTTAGTATACTTCGCTCCCGCGCTGACTCGCTTTCCGCAGCTGTCTGACTCATTCCGCAGTCGTCTTACTCAGACGCACTGCCTTCCGCAGTTATCTTACTCAGATACACTGCCTTGCGCAGCACTGACTCATATGCTATCGCCTATAGTCAGTACCTATATAAACCCTTTGTACTATAGCTAGATTCCTTAGATTTAGCAATCACATTGCTCTTCGCCTTTCCATCTTCCTGCATACTCTGCCCGAACCTTGGAACGGTTTGTTACGCATAACAGGTAACGATGGTGTTTGACATGGCAGTGAGGATGGTGGAGAGATAGAAGTAGAATGGGGTGGCTATATTGGGCAGGGAGAAGACTAGAGTGGGGAACTCGGTGTGTGGTTGACTGATGAGGTCGATGCTGCCATGGGTTTTGAGAACTCATCTTTTATCGTGGACGAGACGGGTTCTGCCGATGGAAATCACGGATCAAATCTTGAGCGTTCTGAACATTAGCTCGAGGCTCCCATGTGTTTTCTTCTGGACCATATCCTTCCCACTGGACGAGGTACTGGATCTTTCCACGGAACTTTCGAGAGTCTAGGATCGTAGACACATGGTACTCTTCTCGTCCTTCGACGATGATCGGATCAGGGGCTGGTTTCTTTTTCTGGATGGCGTACTTCGGAGTTTCATATGGTGACAACAGGGTCTCGTTGAACACAGGGTGAATCATCTTCCAAGTCTTCGGAAGATCAAGAAGGTACGTGCTAACTCCTTTCTTCTCTAGGACTTTGAATGGTCCATGTCGGAGTGCATCAAGTTTCTTTGAGGGGCGATCGGTCCTGATGTTAGTCCCTTCCAGCCACACCTTGTCTCCGATGCGGTAGTTCCGAGATGGACTTCTCCGTGTGTCAACTGTCTTCTTCATCTGATCCTGTGCTTGTTTCAGCGCTGCATTGGCTTCTTCTTGTGCCTGTTTGAGTTTTTTCAAGAAGTTGTTGGCAGCCGGATTGGTATCTTCTAACACAAGCTCTCCCTTCCACGGATGTAAACCGTAGTTGAGGTAGAATGGGGTGTGCTTCGTTGCCTGATGTTCTTTGTCATTGTACTGGAACTCTGCGATTGCGATCCACTCAGCCCAATCATCCTGTAGATGGTTGACAAAGTTTCGTAAGAACGCTTCCGTTTCCTGATGCGATCGCTCGGCCTGTCCATCAGTCTGTGGGTGGTATGCGGTGGACAGGTTCCTCTTGATCCCTAACATGCGGCAGAGTATCTCCATGAACTTCGCGGCGAACTGCAGTCCCCTATCGCTGATGATCTTCTTGGGGATCCCATGAAGCTTCCATATCTGATCCCGATAGATCTTGGCTAATCCTTCAGCCGATAGTTCCACGGTTGTCGGAATGAGATGAAGCATCTTTGAATGTCTATCCATGATGACCAGAATTGCGTTTTTTCCATCAGATTCTGGTATCGGTCCCACGACGTCGATTCCTATGTCTTCCCATGGGTGACTTGGTGCTGCATGGGGATGTAGCAGAGCATGTCGCTTTTGTCAGTTAATCTTGTTGCGTTGACAAGTGTCGCAACCCTTCACGTACTTCTTCACATCATGCAGTATGGTAGGCCACCAGTAGGTGTGAGTGAGGAGTTCATGTGTCCGGTACTGTCCTGGATGTCCAGCCACTGGTGCATCATGTGACTCGAACATCAATTCTTGTCGTAATTGTGGGTCTGGCGGGACATAGACTTGTTCTCCTGCATAGGTGATCCCATTCTCCTGCTGATACCAATGAGGATTCTTTTTTAGACCCTGGGCTACTTCTGTCTCCATGCAGTTTGAACCCTTGATGCGTGCGATCCACGGATTTTCAATAGTTGTGACGTTTCCAATTTTGATGGAATCAGATGTTTCACCCCCTTCAAAGAATTGGTCCTCCGTGAACATCTCCATTTGTACCACATCTTCTGATTCCAACCGTTTCAAGAATAGTCCCTCCTTGAGCATTTGGTCACTGTCCTGTGGTTTGAGTTCCACTTCATACCAGGGTAAGCGTGACAGGATGTCCACTTTTGCATTGGTCTTGCCGGGCACATGCCATAATTCGAAGTCATAGTCTTGTAACTTCATTTTCCAGCGTCGCTGTCGTTGATTTAGGTCCTGAGGACGATGGAAATATTCCAGGTTCTTGTGATCGGTCAAGATCTCGAAACGTTCCCTGGCTTCAAGCAGATAGTGTCTCCAATCTTTCAATGCTTCCACAACTGCCAGGAGTTCCTTGTCATATATCTCGTAATTCTGTTCGGCCGCGGACATGGTCCGCGACAAGAACACAATGGGGTGCCATTTGTCGTTTTGCTTCTGAGAGAGTACTGCTCCAATTGCATAGCCCGATGCATCGGTTTCAACCCTGAACTGTCCCTCTGGTTTCGGTAATGCCAAGACTGGTGCCGATGTAATTGCCTGTATGAGACCTTCAAAAGCTTGCTGCTCCATTGGTCCCCAAGTAAATGCTGTACCGCCTGTGAGCGCGGTGAGAGGTTTCACGATGTTTGAGTACCCTTCAATAAATCGTCGATAGAAGTTAGCAAATCCAAGGAACTTCTGAACTTCCTTTTTTGATGTGGGTGCTCGCCAGTTTCGAATTGTATCCACCTTCTCAGTTTCCATCTCAACACGTCCCTCACCAACCACATATCCCAATATAGGACATTTCGTTACTTCCCATAAACACTTTTTCTCCTTTAGGAACAAATCATTGTCCGATAGGATCTGTAGGATTTCTTCAGTGTTTCGCGCGAGTTCTTCCTTGGTTTTACCAATAACCACGATGTCATCCATGTAGATCATGCAGATACGTCGGCGGATCTGGTCCCGGAATAGACTAGCCATCATCTGAGAGAATGTTCCCGGGGAGTTGCAAAGATCGAAAAATATGACCAATGGTTCAAACAATCCTCGACTGGTGAGGAAGGCAGCTTTCCATTCATCGCCCTCCTTGATCCGGATGTTGTTATAGCCCCACATGATGTCCATTTTATTGAAGTAGACCGCTGATAAGGCCGCGATGCGTCTAGGCCTAAAATCTGCGCGTTTTGCACCCTTTCACACTATCTCTAAGGGATATAGAGAGTCCTAGATGAGCTCCGATTCTGAGGACTTAGTGTTGAAACTTTTCCCATCACGTAGATTAGATTTAGATTAGATCACATCACGTGACCATTACATATCTTTCTTACATACTTGTTTGGTTGGTACAAACAGTAGTACGGTATATAAGACCAGGAAACTGTCAATAACCAACAAGTTGTCTCTTGACTCTTAACCGCCTCCATCGCTCTTACCAGCCTCAACCGCTCTCACCAGCCTCACCCTCTCCAATCTATGTAAGTGGTCAGAACGGTATCGTAGAGTACTTCCACTGTAGCCGGTTGCTTCAGTACACTTGCGGCTAGCACCCAGGTGGAACTTCAACAGGTTATGGGCCCCGGATAGCAGAGGGACTTGGGAAACGCTGGCAACAGCGAGTACCTGCCCACTCTACCCTGGTTGGCAAAAGAACCGATCGAAAGATTTAGGTTCTGAGTCATACTTCTTCACATATGAACCTGGGAACGTCATTACGACAAGTACCTGTCATGAGACGTCCCTAAGGGGATTGACCTAGTACACTCCATGTGGAAACGTTAATCACACCTTATACGTTTCTGACATATAAAGGGTTTTCCCATGACCGCTATTCCTAAAGGGAATATGTCATAAGGAATCATTTAAATTGTTTTCTTGAATCATATTCATAACACATCACTGATTGGGAACCCTTTTTTAGATTCATCCACAATGTCTACCTCTCGTTCTGCCCTCGACATCATCACCCCCTTCGACGGTATCGACTACCAGAGCTGGGCCGAAAAGATGAAGTCTTACCTCCTCCATCAAGGAGTCTGGCGCATCGTCTCTGGCGACATCACCCGTCCCGTGATCGCTGACTTCACCACCACGGTCTCCACCCCTGGGGCCACTGCTGCTGCTCCCCCTGTGTTGACTACCACGGTCGACCAGCCCGGCTTCCATAAGGAAGAAAAAGCCTGGGTCAGGGACGACGACGTAGCTCTCGGGGCGATACGCCTGAAGGTCTCTGAGGCGATCAGACGCCACATCAAGGACAGCACCTCGGCACTTGACGCGTGGAAATCGCTGAAAGATAACTACTCCAAGGTATCCCCGGCTGTCATCTTCGGCGACTTCAAAACCGCCGCCACCTTCAAGCTGTCTGGACGCGACCCCGTGCCTGAAATCGAACGCCTGGGGTCTCTTTTCGCTCGGCTCGCTGATTCGAACTTTGTCGTCCCCGATCTGATGCAGGCAATGATCCTGGCCAATGCGATTCCCGACGCCTGGTCGTCACTCTCCACCACCCTATTCCAAGTCTACGACACCGACGATTTCACCTACAAAGCCGTCGCCGAGAGCATCATCTCGGAGTACAGACGCAAGTATTTGGTCGGGTCTACTCGTGCGTCCAATGAGCAGGCCCGGAAAATTTCCGGGACAAAGCGCAAGGGACAGGACCCTAAATGGGAAAGGCAGCAAAAGCCAAGTACCTCGCAGAACGATGCTGACGAGCAGCCTAACTCGACAGACCATAGTACCACTTCTGAAAAGAAGAAGGGAAAAGGACGATGGCACAATCAGAAGAAAAACGCCAACACTGCGGACAACGCGTCCGAACATGTGGAGGAAACGGTTGAGTTTGTTGCTCCCGCCATTCACTTCCCTCCTCTTCCGGCACCGTCCTTCACCACCGTCACTGGTCGCGGGAAAACGACAAGTACCGCCCAGCCCGATTCCGCAAGAATGCAGTCGCTCCTGCAGCGTATGAACCCGCCTCCATCACAGTACACCGGGCTTCCTTCTGGAAGACCATCCGTGTGGAAAAAGAACGACCATGTCCGCAAACTCGCGCGCGGAATTGGTGCTCGCCCCTCAGGGTCGAATCTTCGTATCCTAGATACCATCATTCCTGACATCGACGAAAGGCCGGCTAAACAGCGTCGCGTAGCCCCGTCGATAGAAGAATCGCTGAAGATGATGGACATAGACCATCAAAGCGAGCGGATGGGGCCGGAACAATTCGAAGATGGGCTGATTGAACTTGACGGTTCGTCACATCCTTCTCCCTCTCCTGAATCTGACCAATTAAGGAAAACTAATAACACCTCCTTTCAGACGTGTAAAATATTAGCTAGTACTAGTGCAGAATGTATGGATCATATTGACAGTGATCTATATAAAAAATATACAAAGCACTTTGCGTCATGCACACACTGTAAGGAGAAAGAACGCGCACAATGGATCTTAGACTCCGGTGGAGTTTGTCGCTCCCGCCATCCACTTCCCTCCTCTTCCGGCACCGTCCTTCACCACCGTCACTGGTCGCGGGAAAACAACAAGTACCGCCCAGCCCGATTCCACAAAGATGCAGTCGCTCCTTCAGCGAATGAACCCCCCTCCGTCACAGTACACCGGGCTTCCTTCTGGAAAACCATCCGTGTGGAAAAAGAACGACCATGTCCGCAAACTCGCGCGCGGCATTGGTGCTCACCCCTCAGGATCAAATCTTCGTATCCTAGACACCATCATTCCTGACATCGACGAAAGGCCGGCTAAACAGCGTCGCGTAGCCCCGTCGATAGAAGAATCGCTGAAGATGATGGACATAGACCATCAAAGCGAGTGGATGGGGCCAGAACAATTCGAAGATGGGCTGATTGAACTTGACGGTTCGTCACATATTTCTCTCAAACTTGACCAAATGGGAAACGCTAATAATCACGCACAGACGTTTGAATACATATTAGCTAGTACCGATGCAGATAGTATAGATCTCTTTAGTGATGATCTGTACAAAAAATATATCAAACATTCCGCGTCCTGCACACACTGCAAAGAGAGAGAACGCGCTCAGTGGATCTTAGATTCCGGCGCATCATTACACTTTACCCATGAATTCAAAGACTTCGCGTATTACAGGCCTCTCAAGGCTAAGTGATTTGTCCAAACAGCTGCAAAGGGAAAGAAACTGGAAATTCTCGGAGTTGGGGCCGTTCCAGTACGGCATACCCTAAATGGGGAAACTAAAGCCCATCTCCTACGACCGGTATTTTATATTCCGGATATGGACACACGTCTATTGTCCCTAGGCGTCTTCCTTAACCATGGTTACAAAGTTGATGGAATGCGTGGAGAAATTAATATCTCTAAAGGGCCAAACAAAATACAGTTTTCGCCTCATTTCATTGGACAAACCATTTACTGGCTAGACACTGAGATACGCTATGATCAAATCCACGCGATCTCTAGCGAAATCACTGTCGAAACCTGGCATAAACGCCTTGGCCACCCAAATGACCAGGCGCTCAATAAGATTCCCACCAGTACCAAAGGAGTACCCAAAATGTTAGTACGTGAGAAATCACAGGAAAGCTGCACGGGGTGTCTAAAAGGGAAAATGCCGAATCAGTCTTACCCTAACTCGATGACAAGGGCTGTCAAACCCTTTGATTTGATCCATTCGGACTTGAAGCAGATATCCACGGCATCGTACCACAAGTACAAATATTTCCTTACCTTTTTGGACGATTTTTCTTCCCATGTCTGGGTCGTCTTGCTTAGGAAAAAGTCAGGCGCCATCACAGCGCTGAAACAATTCCTTGCGATGATCCAGAATCAATTCGCCGCCACCCCTAAAAAATGGCGGGTTGATGGAGGTGGAGAATTCAATGAATACAAGGATGTACTTACCGATCATGGAATTCTGATCGACATCACACTCCCATATCAGCATCAGCAGAATGGTAGAGCAGAACGGATAAATCGAACTCTGTGGGAAAAATCTCAGGCATTGCGTTTCGACGCATGTCTACCGCCGATGTGGTGGGAATTCTGTTTGGAACATGCAGCATTTCTATACAACAGAACCCCCATGCAACATCTTGAATGGAAAACCCCTTATTCCAGGGTGACCAATGAGATCCCCGACATTTCCAGCGTCAGAGTCTTCGGATGCCAAGCATACGTATATATCCCAAAAGAAAAACGCAGAAACTCCCTGGAGTCAAGATCTCGATTGATGATTTATCTCGGATCAAAACCAGGGGTCAAAGGATACCGCTTCATGGATCCTGAGACCAACACGATTTTCATGGGTGGGAAAGCTATCTTTGATGAAAGCAAGTACCCTAGATGCCACATCGACCCTTTGCCAGAAAACCATCCAGAAATGGAAAACCCAGAGCCGGCTGATGAGTTTGAGGATCTCATTCCCGGCAGCAATGACGACGAAAGTCACAACAAAACACCTCATGACCCAGTTCCCATTGAACAGGATCAACCTGAATCAGACAACGAATTGCCTGCCAGTGAGCCTGATGACGAACTGCGAGTACCCACTCCGGAACCCGAGCAAGTACCAGATCGACCGATCAGGGAACGACGAGTTCGGAAGATGCCAGGAAGCATCTATGGGGAAGACACTCCAGCGTCTGATCTTGAAAAATTAGATCGAAGACGGAGATTGGGCGGTCAAACGGCATGGATGAATGACCTCCTGATGGAGGCAATATCAGTCCAAGTTGGCATTGTTGAAATGTCCCATAAAGACATATACCCTCTTCCAAATAAAGAAGACTGGTATGCGGCTGAACGTAAAGAGCTAGACATGCTCAAACGCCGCGGGGTGATCACGGAGCTAGTACCCCTGCCTCCAGGGAGGAAAGCTCTAAGGAACAAATGGGTCTATAACGAAAAGTCCGACGGGCGTCTGAAAGCACGCCTTGTCGCAAAAGGCTTTTCACAGGTAGAAGGGATCGACTTCGATCAGATCTTCTCACCAGTTGTAAGATATGAAACCGTCCGACTAATACTGGCATTGACAGCCCTTGAAGGGTGGTTCATGACACTTTTGGACGTCTCATCAGCCTTCCTCTATGGAACGCTCCGTGAAGTCATTTACATGCGACAGCCTGAGGGCTACATAGTAAAAGGGAAAGAACACCTCGTGTACCAACTATTCAAAGCTCTATATGGACTTAAGCAGGCCGCATTAGCCTGGTGGAGGGAACTTGATTCCTCCATGAAAAAGCTCGGCTTTGTCCGGCTTCACTCCGATGCGGGAGTGTTCATTCACAAAAGTACCAACGGGGAAATTGTAATCGCCGTCATCTATGTCGACGACTCTGCTTTTCTTGGCACAAACCGGGAATATACGCTAGAGAAAAAGAAGGCCTTCATGACCACATGGGAATGTAGGGACCTAGGGCACCTTGTGCCTAATGGGGAACCGAAAGAATTTCTCTCTATCCAAATAAGGCAACGCGGGAAACGTATCTTCATCGATCAAGTACCTTACCTTGAGAAAATACTTGAACGAATGGGGATGAGCGAATCCAACGCCACCCATACCCCACTTCCTACGGGCTACAAACCCATGGTGTCCAAAGATGAACCCAATGCAGAACTTCGATCAAAGTACCAATCCGTCATCGGATCACTTCTATATCTGATGATTGGAACAAGGCCAGACATCTGTTTTGCCGTGATCAAAATGTCGCAATTCTCCGCAAATCCCACCAAACGCCATTTAGAAGTGGCTAGGGATATTTGCAGGTATCTGAAAGCGACAAAAAATTACGCAATCATGTATGATGGTGACTCAGGGAAAGGAATCTATGCATTCACAGACTCCGACTGGGCGTCAGATGAAAACACAAGGAGGTCTACCACTGGCTTCTTCATATCACTGGCGTCTGGAGCAGTGACATGGGTATCATTGGCGCAAAAGACCATCGCCCTCTCTTCCACAGAAGCAGAGTATATGGCGTTATCAGACTGCAGTCGCGCAGCAACATGGCTGAGAAGCATGCTTGCCGAACTTGGAATGCAGATCGGATCAGTACCGATCTACGGAGATAACAACGGCTCCGTCTTTATCGCATCCAACCCTGTAACTGAGAAGCGATCCAAGCACATTGACGTGCGATTCCACTTCGTCAGAGAAAAAGTCTCCGAAGGGATAATTACGGTCGAATTCATTGAAGGAGTGAACAACCCTGCAGACCTTTTAACTAAGAACCTGGGGAAAATCCTCTTTTCCAAGTTTATCCCGTACTTCGGATTGATAAAAAACTAGGCGAAACAGAGTACCTATATATATATGTGGAAAAAAAGTAAGATGTATTTAGAAGTATGTACTAAATATGGGGGGGTGTTGAAACTTTTCCCATCACGTAGATTAGATTAGATTAGATTACATCACGTGACCTTTACATATCTTCATTACATACTTGTTTGGTTGGTACAAACAGTAGTACGGTATATAAGACCAGGAAACTGTCAATATCAACAAGTTGTCTCTTGACTCTTAACCAGCTCCATCGCTCTCACCAGCCTCAACCACTCTCACTAGCCTTACCCCCTCCAAACCATGTAAGTGACCATAGCGGTATCGTAGAGTACTTCCACTGTAGCTATGTTGCTCAGTACACCTGTGGCTAGCGCCCAGGTGGAACTTCAACAAACTTGTTGATATTGACAGTTTTCCTGGTCTTATATACCGTACTACTGTTTGTACCAACCAAATAAGTATGTAATCGAGGATGTGTAAATGGTCACGTGATGTAATCTAATCTAATCTAATCTTTGTGATGGAAAAGTTTCAACAATCTGATGTATACACATCGAGGGGGAGTGTTGAACGAGTTCTGCTTCCATTAGATGCGCCATGTGCTCAATCCCATGACGTACAAATAGTGTACAAATAAGTAGACTAGTATATAAGACTGTCCTTATTCTCTGTGCAATACAACGCTCTTAACAAGTAACCCCCACCTGCAAACACCTCTCAAGGTTAGTAGTAGGTTCCCCCTCTATCGTAGAATACATGATCCGTAGCACGTAGCATAGAGTATACTAGGACTGCAAGACGACACATCCGCTGTAATCACCTCCAGCATTGATGTGATTGTATGCTGTTCCAACATGACTCCGCACTCCTCATGCCCGACCTCAATTCAGATCCAGGATCTCCCCCTCGCCTTGCTGCGAAGCCAAAGGCGCAGCACACTAAACATGTCTGCGAAAATAAGGACTTTGAAGCTTCCCGTCATCTTTCTCGTCGTCCTGATGGCATGATCATGCTTCCCCGAGGCAAAGGACTCCTCCCCCTCCTCATTCATCCCCTTCAGCTACGAACCTATGTCGAGTTTGAGGCAGCCATGCAAATGGGGCAGCATCTTACCCATCTGCCACTGGGCTATACCGAATTTGCCGAGCAACTCAACGCGTACCATGCAGAATCGAACAAACGGACACGTTTCACGGAGTGGAACATTGCAAAGGATCGGCCTTATAACCTTTCTCAAATCACGGTCCCTGCCAGTGCTCTTCCCCTCGAGTTTCTCGACCCACGCTATGAATCCCTCCGCATTCTTGACATCCTACTCCCTAACGGAGAGGTTAACTCCACCGCTCTAACCCTCGTCCGAACAGCACTCTACCGACCATTTGCGCAGGCAGCTTCACAGGTTTCTGCGACTAGAAGGCGCATCGAGGAAACCCAAAATAAGAAACGACGCCAAGGCGAAACAGTTTACTATTCCGTCGCCGAATCTTCCCGTCCTTCGAAGAAAGTGCGTAAAAACAAACACCGTGCCACCCACGATGACATTGCTCCCACCGACAAAAACCCCGGCCCCTCCTCCTCCCATGTCGAGGCCAAAGATGGTTTTTTCGAACCTCGCGAACAGGACCATGACATGACGAACGGCGAATCGTCGACAACCCAACTAAGCCTTTCCCATACCCCCTACCCTGATTTTCGTTTTCGACACTCATTCCTCACCTCACCACCCATTCCTGCGACATCTCTTTTCCGTCGAGGTTTCTCTCACACCTCGTTCACGAAACCTGGAGGGCGAATGTAGCAACACGTCACGCCATCTACCTTTCTCGGTCATATTGCTATTCTGTGTTCACCACATGCCTCCCCGTTTCAGTGTCCTAATCAACCCGTTGCTACACTCCCTTTATTTATCATCTTGCTATTAATATCCTATCCTGCAAGACCTGTAGAACCACGTAGTTAGACAAGCTCTCTTGAATCGATAAGACTTACATCTGTTCTCTCGAGAGGTTCTTCCTTGTGTCGTGACTGTGTTCGTCACACTCCCGCCACATGTTGTTTGCTGTTCAAAACATGACTTCAACTCTAACATCCCGAAGCCTTTGTCGTTTACAGTGGCACCATGTCGCCCGTTCAGTATTCACTACGAGCGCGTCAGCTCCCAAAGATTTGCCACCCCCGGCGCCCGAGCCTCTAACACACTTCAAAATCACCCTCCGCCGTTCCGCCATCTCCCTCGGCGACAAAAAGCAAGGCACTTTGGTCTCCCTCGGCATCCACAGACGGCATCAGACTGTATACCACCGTCACTCTCAAGAGGTCGCAGGCAAAATTCTGAGTGTGAAGGAGCTGCTGGAGGTGGAGAATGTTCCCGAGTCTCTTGTGCGGACGAAGCAGGAACAGAGGATAGAGAGAAAGGCGGTGAGGGGGTATCGTGTTGTTGGCAATAAAAGGGAGGAGGCATTCATGAACGTAGGAACATAGGGGAGCTCATTGTGAGGTGTGTTTTTCCACTTCAATGAAGTAATTATGATAGATAATATTACTGCTAAGGTCCGACAGCAACGAGAAGCCAGTTACACAAAGGAGTCCATGTGAACGAATGTCACTTGCATTTATAAAGAACCGATAGGAGGGATGTGCAGTAGTTGAAAAGTCCAATGATGCAATATCTAATGACAGGTTTATAAAAATCAGCAAGGAGGGAGAGGGTTATAAATGATAGTCTATGATTCTGAAAGGATGGCGTCGATGGATCGATTCAAAAACTCTTTTTTAGAAGTAAGGTCCGCCTTGGGGAACCGAGCCAATATGGCCTCTCGGGCCGTTCTGTAGAAATCCTGTCAGCTCAAAGATCCACGCGAAGTCACTAACAAGAAACATACTTTTTGGTAACTGTCATCAGGTCTTGAGTACTCAAATAGTTGCGCAGCGCATTGAATAGTTCGTCGTCAGTCGGGTTCGTGCTATTGCTTGGGCCAGCAAACAGATTGGCCGTTGTCGCAAGCGAGAAAGTAGACAACGGCCGCTGACCACCCATCAAAGCCGGTGCAGACGGCGGTGCGAAAGCCCCTGATTGAGAACCGCTCATACTACCGCCAAACATGTTCGCCATAGGGTTCATTTGCATCGGTGGCAGCATGCCGTACATGCTTCCTGTGTTCTGATATCCCAACGGTGCCATCGGTGCCATCGGCATTGGTCCGTAATCGGAGCCTGCCGCGGAACCTGGACCCGTGTTGAACGGCATGATGGGCAACTGAGGAACTCCGTATTGGGACATGCCTGGCTGATGGTGCGACACATTGCTGTGTGATTGCTGACTACCACCTAGGCGAAGGTTTGGGTTCGAGCCGTTATTGAACGTGAGATTCGTGTCGCGATAGTAGTCGCCGGACTGAGACGCTTGTTGATATGTATGGGGAGATTCCGGGCGAGACCGTGGCGGGCGACGAGAATGAGGCTTGCTACTATAGCCAGTTTCATCGGAATGACGAGTCCCAGTCTCCCAGGCTTCCGCTTCGTACTCTGAGAGAGGCCAGTTATAGGTATTTTGAGGAAAAAGTCATGGATACGCACCGCTAAACTTCTTGAGAGGTATCATTGAGTCGTCAAACTTCTCGTCCTCGTTCATGATCACCTTCTTCTCCTTTCCCTCACCGACGACCAAGCGGGTGTTACCCCAGCTGAACTCATCCATGCACCAGAACGCATAAACGGGAAGGAAGAAACTGTAGACAGGGTATCTGTTCAACAGGCACTGATAAGACTCTTTCCCATGCGAGATTGACGGGGACATACGAGAGGATATAGACGACCATCCATCCACAAAGCATGAATTCTCTCTTAAGAATGAAAATGATTGCCTATGAAAATGGCGTGAATAATGGAGCAACTGCGGCAGTATGTACAAACCTGTAAACCGTACGTGACTGCAATCATGATGATAGCGATCAAAGGCAACGCAGATTGACCCGTAGATACAACGACGATGAGGTATACCAGCTAGCGAATGTCTATCAGCGCCAGACATCGAACCAATAGGACATAAACGTACATAAACGACAGTGGCTGGTAAGATCTAGAAAATCAGGATCATCAGTCATGACAAGATAGCAAGCTTTACCAGGAATCACATACTAGTGTACCCAGGAGATCAATGAACACGAAAAATCGCATCGAGAAACAACAGAATCCGAACAATTCTGGAAGCAGCACAAGCTCACAGAGGTTGTGGACAGTCGAGTTGATCCATCGCCTCCTTTGCGAGAACAAGATTCTCCACGACTCTGGTGCCATGGTATGGGCAAGAGCATCCGGACAGAACTTGGTCTTGAACGTCGGAAAGTGCTTCATCAACAAGGTGGTCAAGAACCGATCCTCACCCAAAGAGAAGAGGTTTTTCTTATGGAGGGTATCAACATTTGGCTCGGCGTATTCGTCTATGATGCGGTTGGAGATGATGATGGGTCTTCCTTTGTCGGCCGTACGGATACGGAAGAGAGTGAAACAACCAGGTAAACAAGTGACGGAGCCGAACAAACTCTCGAAGGCTTTGGACAGGTGGTGAGAAATATAGTATTCGTACACCTGGATCATCGTCCACCAAGAGCCTTCTTCGTTCTGAAGCTTGGTTTCTCCACAAATGCCAATGATGCTCGAATCGTCAGCGCTGGAAGCCACCAGTCGATTCAGTGCCTCGGGAGTAACCGTCTAAGTAAAGAGACATGTTAGGGAGGTTCAGGTCATTTTGATTCCACTTACTGTGTCAGCATCGACGGTAAAGATGTATTCATAGAAGGCTGGATCAATGCCAATAACGTTTCGCATTTGATGATAGATCTCGAGCTCCAGAGGCGACATGGCAGCATCGAAGTGAACTCGGTTCAAATAATGGAGAAGAAGAATTTGACTGTCTCGTTTGCCACGATTGCCAGGCTTCGAACGCTCAGTTGGCTTGCCTACTTTGACGACTACCATATACCTATGTGAGGGTCAGGCGAACCAAGTCAAATTCATTTGAGAGAGAGAAACGTACGGGACAACATGGCCCTCGAACTCATAAAGACCAGAGTAAACTTTGCCGTAATTAATAGCTTTTGACCCTTCGCCCACAGACTTGAACAACAATGGTTCCGGATCCAGTTTTGGATCAACGCCGAGAATGTCGAGAACGATCCGAGGTGTAGTCCGGTCATTTCCGCTCCCGATGATATTGCCATCACAGATGATGAAAATGAGTTTACGTTTATCATCATAGTTAAGCGCAGCCAACGAATCAATCGTGCGCCGTAACGAGTCTTCGCCTTCTGTATAACAAGGCACCTGGCACAAGACGAATTTGTCTTGCAGTTCCGGCCATCGTTTGCTACCGAACTGGAGGGCAGCGAGGACTGACAAGACGGTCAATGAAATGGATGGAGTCGATAAAAAAAACGGACGCACATTTCAAAGCTGTCGACGCAACGAGAATGCCGGACACGACAATCAGGAAATAATTCTGTACTTGACATCTTGCTGACTTCCTAAAATCAACCTTACCGATGTAGAATATATTCTTCAGACAGTTGATATTCTGCGCCCTCGTCGTCGAATCCAGAGTGCTCAACACCTTGGCGAGGGGCTTCGTAATATCTTGACCAGATCTTTGACTGAACATGTCCGTGATATCCGTATTCAAAAACTTCAGTCCACCAGGGTTGGTGGGATTTAGGTTTATGGACCAAAAGTAATCCGTTAAATCGAAGAGGTCACCCTGATAAACGGCCCAGATCCTGGTAATAATCAGCTGTGATATAACGTCGATCTATCAGTGAAATGCCCACTTTGCAATGCTAGTATCTGCCGCCTGTGCCTTGATAACTTTGTTTTCCCAAACCAACGGGCCTTTGTGGAATTGGTTCATCCTCTTGAGGAAAGTCTGGGTATACCAATTGGACTGGCCCAACGCCTTGGACTGTGCCTGCAGCTGCCCCGACACGTGCATGGCCTGAGGAATATTGACCGTCGCATTCTTCGGAGTCAACGACAATGTACCATCCGTCACCAACTCGGGGCAACCCAGGATCAACGGTGGAGGGAAATAATATGTCAAGTCTTGGCCCGCGAGCGCCTCAAGTGCATCGACACCATTACTTGGCTGTCCGATGATGTCGCTATGGTCTCCATGCACGAAATTCGACAAATCATACACCTGCCCTTGGATTGCGGCCCACCAGTCATTGTCACCTTGATGTTGCGCAACCTCGTTCACACTCCAAGCCTTGTCAAAATTGGGACAAAGCAGCCTGCCGAACTCCACGACATAGAAAATGACAAGAGCGTTGAGGAGAAAGACGAGCCAGAAGATAGTCAGCTTCTCTCTCCATGCAAGCCGAATATCAGGGCGCTTCATTCGCCCAAGCGCGCGCAACGCAAATGAGGGGATCATCCATGTGCACGCCCACACAAGCCACAACCACCATCGCCGGGTGCGGCTCGTGGGTACCTCCTCCACGGCATTGCGAGATTCTTTGACAGCAATACCGGTTTCATTCTTCAACCCTAGCCTCGGGGAATAGGGCGGACTATCCCCCTTATCGTCACCGACCCACGAATCACCTTGAGTAAACCCCTTTGCGCCGGCCCCAGGTGTTGCAAGCCCTCCTCCACCGTACCCTCCCTCGAGATTCGGGTCTTGATATCTCGTCCCATTTGTGCCCGTTCTTGTCAATAGCAAATTGTCTGCACTCTCGTTGAAGTAGCCAGAATTCGACGGAGGATGCAGACCCCCGCCATGGTGATCTGTGTGGGTGTACTCTGTGCCCTCATCCCCACCAACACTCTCGTTGTCCTCTCCAACAGGCATCTCGTTGGATTTTTTCCCTCCCTCTCGCTCCGCACTCCTCACCCCGTCCTCCACGGTTTTCCATGCCCCATACGCCAACCAGATCCGCTCCCTCCCAAGTGCAAACTCGACACCTTCCCTCCATCCATTCGCGCGCGCACATTGCAGGATCCTTTCTTCGTCTGAGCCGCGCATTGTCGGCACGTACCGCTCACAGAATTCACTCGACCTGTAGTCGACGACGTACTCCACGCTTCGTTTCGCCACCATGTCTGGAAGGAGCAAAGCGCGAACTTGAGCCTTTACCCGGCGTTTGTCGAACGAGTTGGAGGAACCGGAGTCATTCGGGCGGATACACGAGATGTGCCATAAGTGTGCTTGGTCCACACTTGAAAATATCTCTGAGAGTGTAAAGTTGATCTGGGACGTGACGGGGTAAGTCTTCGTGGGATCTAACCGCGGGTGCTCCTCTGCCGACGAGGGGAGTGTGCCGTCCGATCCGAAGATGGGCGTTGGGTGCCTTAACGGGAGAGAAGACACTTGGGCTTGAACAACAATGTTTTCGTCTTTTTGATGTTTTTCGGCCGCGAGGCTCGGTCCCGAAACGAGCTTGGTCACGAAGGGTTCAGCACTCGAGGTGCGGAGGAGGGAAACAAAGGCCGAGTCGACAAGGTCAGTGTCTTTCACGATGAAGGAGGAGATGTCATAGGAAACAGGGCCAGAGTAATGATTGATCCCGAAGAGGGACCGATTGGTCGAAGAAGATGTAGGATTGGCGATGAAAGAGGCATGCACACCACTCTTTGACACGAGCTCTTGTTGCATGTCCTCATCACGACGGTCGTCACCCTTTCCGGATTTATAGGATGAAGATGCTTTGTTCATGATACCTAGGATACCTCCCGGCTTTCGCTGCGATCGTTCATTGAGCTGAGCACCTCTTAAGAGTTCGATGCATGCACCGTTATCCATGGTTGCAATGGAGGGGAGAGCGACGCCGTCGCTCTGCATGCCTGCATTATAACCGACGTCACTTTCAAAGGTCTGTCGGAGCACGTATGACTGCAAAAACTCGTCCGAGAAGTTGATGCAAAAGTCGTTGAAGCCATTCTGGCCGTACACCGAGACAAGGGGCGCGCTTCCGCTGAGGGACATGGAGGATGTGCCAGACGGCCCACGGGTTTGGAAACCGGCCTGGTCAAGGAGAACAATTTGGGTGTGGGGAGGGGGGTCATTGGCGCTCGGAGCAAGCCTGTGATTTGCAGTTTCGACGATGAACGCAAAGAGGATGGAATACAAGCATTGTACACATTGGTCTCGTTGAATGGCGCTCTGTTCCGCATTGAGAAATACTGTATAAAGCTCCTTCCTGACGTAGTTGGTCTTGTTGGTCAGAACTTGAGTGAGGTCTTCGGGCGACACTCCTAACAAACGTGCCACATGGTCAAGGACCTGGATGTTTGTGATGTATGCTGAGACTGTGTGTGCATCTCCATTGCTGAACTGGAGGTTGCCCAGGAGGAGGATGGCAACGACCATACTGAATATAGAATGCATGTGCTTGGATTTGAAGCCGAGGGTGCGCATGGAGGCCCGAAGCTCGGACATGCCGACGGAGTCATCACTGAAGGGGCCGGAGGGAAGGCGATAGCACCCGGACGAGGCGAGGAGAGCATAGTCAGATGGGTCCTCGAGAGCGAACTGATCACGCTCGGCGTTGGTGGCACCAGCGAGGAACTGGTAGAACACGTGGAAGGAACGCTCTTCATGAGTAAGACGGGTGAGGCGTGACTTGTCGAGAGCATAAGGAAGGGCCTTGGCAGAACAAATGCGACCACGGTCATTGAAGTGAAGCTCGAAGTAACGGCTATGCCTAGAGGCATTGGGACTCATGAGGGTTTTAGCGTTGCCGAAGGCATCGAGGACGTTGATGAAGCATTTGATTTGCTCCGCAAGTTTAACCTCCCGCTTGGAGTGAGCAGACAGACGCAGAATTTGGTTAATGAATAGACGGAGACTCGAGGATTTGCCAGAGCCAGTGATACCCCTTGTAAAGTTGAGCTTAACTCAATGAGAAGATGATACAGGAAATGAACGAACCTTGCAAGAACGGCCTGTGAATGGTTTCTGCGCCTCATCATTAGATAGACTTTTGCCGCAAGATCGTAGACATGGGGCTGGAGAGGCTTTGGGGAATCTACCAGAGGCAGGCTGGTGTCGCGGTAGCAGCGCTCCTCGTATTCTTTGGCGCTAATGTCATTGACATTTGCGAGGGTCTTGTAAGGATTGACGACGACCATGTTGGCTGCGCCGATGGCGGTGTAGGGCAAGTCTGCTCGGAAACGGGCTTGGAGGACAGCAAGGATAGCATCGTCTGACGGGTAGATGGTTGCGGCGCCGGTGGAGGAGACGAGGTCGACGAGGTCGCCGCAAGCAATGGCCTGGGTTGTGTTGGCGGCCATAGCCGTGAGCTAGCTGACAGACGGTGGCCAAGCTGGCTGCTCGCTGTCGGGCAGGAGAGGAAACGATGAGTAACAGGGTCGACTCCACGGCCAACTTTCACCTCGGGCCACGTGACCAACCAAGCCAGTCCACGTTGACCCACCAACGACGACGATGCTCTTCGACGTGAATGTATGTGTTCCCCGCCAATACCACCTTCTGGACATGAAATAAACACTCTCCCAGCGCAAGCTCTTTTCCAGGTCAGACAGGGTCAAGGGCGTCGACTTCCACCCCACAGAGCCCTGGCTGCTCACAGGCCTCTACAATGGCACCGTTAACATATATAACCACGAGACAGGCGCCATTGTAAAGACCTTCGAGGTTTCAGAGGTCCCTGTCCGCTGTGTCAAATTCATCGCGCGCAAGAACTGGTTTGTCGCCGGCTCAGACGACTTCCAGCTCCGCGTCTTCAACTACAACACCCACGAAAAGGTCGCCTCCTTCGAGGCCCATCCAGACTACATCAGATGCCTGACTGTACATCCCACCACAAGTATAGTCTTGACTGGAAGCGATGACATGACGATCAAGGCTTGGGATTGGGAGAAGGGGTGGAAGAATATCCAGGTCCGTTCCTCGTTGCAACGCCGAGATCTCGTTTTCATCGTATCGATAGGTTTATGAAGGCCATACCCACTACATAATGAACCTTGCGTTCAATCCCAAAGACCCCAACACCTTTGCATCCGCCTGTCTCGACAGAACCGTCAAAATGTGGTCCCTTGGCTCCCCCCACGCCAACTTCACCATGGACGCCCACGAGAAAGGTGTTAATTATGTCGACTTTTACCCCGGTGCAGACAAACCTTACCTCGCTACCACTGGTGACGACAAGACCGTCAAAGTCTGGGACTACCTCAGCAAGAGCTGCGTCCAAACCATGGAGGGCCACACCAATAACGTCTCCTTTGCCGTCTTCCATCCCAATCTCCCCATCATCATTTCCGGCAGCGAAGACGGAACCGTTAAGATCTGGAACAGTGGCACATACAGGATAGAAAACACGCTTAGTTATGCTCTCGAGCGCTCTTGGTGTGTCGCCTTCCGCAAGGACGCAAACGAAGTCGCAATCGGCTTTGACGATGGTGTGGTCGTCATCAAGGTAGATGAACGTCGACTTTCCTTTTCTTCCCGTGATCTGACCTCATCCGCGACCAGCTCGGTCGCGACGAACCTACATTCAGCATGGATCCCTCTGGGAAGCTGGTCTACACGCGGAACCATGACGTCCTCTCCTGCAACCTCCAACTCGTCTCCTCCCCTTCCTCTCTCTCCGACGGCGCAAAGGTTGCACTTCCTCCCAAAGACCTCGGCTCCACCGAAATCTTTGCTCAATCTCTCCTCCACTCGCCCAATGGCCGCTTCGTCACTGTCGTCGGTGATGGCGAGCATATCACATATACAGCCCTCGCATGGCGGAACAAATCCTTTGGCACTGGTGTATCTTTTGCTTGGGCTCCAGATTCCAATACATATGCAGTTCTGGAGAACAAGGTGCGGATGAAGGTGTACAAAAACTTTAAGGAGCGCCAAGGGGCCGGGATGAAGGGCGTCGGGGGATGGTCAATGGAGGGACTGCACGGGGGCACATTGCTCGCTGCCAGGGGCGCAGGCTTCGTGATGTTTTGGGACTGGGAAAGCGGAGAGGTTGTGAGGAGAATTGATGTCGATGCGAAAAATGTGTGTATCTTACCTCAACATCTTATACAGGTTTATCACGACTCTTTCCAATAGGTGTACTGGTCTGGCACTGGTGCGCTTTTAGCCATCACGGCTGAAGACACCTTCTACGTTTTGCGCTTCAACCGCGAAGCATACGATGCCAAAATTGCAGAAGGCACTGACATCACAGATGAAGGGGTCGAGGAAGCTTTCGAAGTCATCGCTGAAGTTTCCGAAAGGTAAGCATATATCTCCTCCAGGGATACCGCACGCCGACAATCCTCGCTTAGTGTAAAAACAGCCAAATGGATCGGCGATTGCTTCATATTTACGACCTCGAATAAACTCTCTTACCTTGTTGGGACCGAGTCCTACACCATCAGTCCGTTTGACTCGTACGTGGTTCTTGTCCGACGTTAGAAACGACATTAATACCTCCCCACAGGCCCCTCTACCTCCTCGGATACATGCCATCCCACAACCGCGTGTACCTCTGCGACAAAGACATACACATCTATAGTTATTCCCTCTCCCTGCATGTCGTCGAATACCAAACCGCAGTGCTAAGAGGCGATATGGATGCCGCTGCCGAGATTCTACCCGAAATTCCAAAGGACCAGATCAACAAGGTTGCAAGATTCCTCGAGAGTAAAGGTAACAGTTCCATCTCTATGACTTTGAGACCTTACTCGATAGGTTCTTCCTTGCATAGAGCTGAAAGAACTAGCCCTTGAAATAACCACGGATCCAGACCATAAGTTCGACCTCTCCCTTCAACTCGATGATCTCGACACCGCACTCTCTATCGCACGCTCTGTTCCCGAGCTTGAGGCAGAACAGAAATGGAAAGCACTTGGCGACCGCGCACTAGCTATATGGCGGTTCGACCTTGCCAGAGAATGTTTTGAGAAGGCGGGCGATTTGGGTGCATTATTCTTGCTGCTAGGAGCTATCGGCGACGACGCAGGTCTCAGAGATGTCGCGGAGAAGGCAGGTAAGATTTGGTCTTCTTCTTTCGAGGGACAGCTTTAATTTGTCGTGTCGTGATTTAGAGCAGAAAGGTCAGAACAATCTGGCATTTGCAACGAGGTTTCAACTGGGCGAAGCGGGTTCGTGTGTCGATTTGTTGGTAAAGACACAGCGAGCGCCTGAAGCGGCGTTGTTTGCGCGAACGTACGCTCCAAGGTATCTGCTTTCTAATGCCCTATTTTCCCCCCTGAATCTAATTACTCCCTCGGGACGCATCAGCCATGCATCAAAAACAGTTGAGGCATGGAAAGCCGACTTGAACAAGAAGCGGCCGAAGATTGCGGCAGCAGTTGCAGATCCTGCGATAAATCCAGAGTTGTTTGAGGAAGGATGGGAGGATGCGCTAGCCGGTCCGTTGAATTTTTTTTTTTGGATTATGATACCGATGATAACGGAAGACTGTTAAAAGCGGAAAACAGCCAAGAACAAGCCGACGGTTCATAATCCAAATATTGTAACATCGTGTCATTTGGCTAATCTGAGGTCACCCCTTTGGTTAATTTGGAGTTACCATCAAGCTGCTGCTGTGAAAAGCGTTTGTTGCCGCCACTGGTAGCCCGCGTCGTAATCAGGATCCGTTTCACTCAGCCCAGAGGAGTCACCACGGAATACATTATCATGGAAAAGAGAACCACCAAATTGTCTCTGTCTGAATCAACTTGTCTGAGTCATGCACCTTGCGAATTGCCTGGAATAGAATACAATGGTAGCTTAACGATAAGTTTACACGTTTGAAGACCTCAGCGCTCGCAGATCGCCATTGCTACTTGGCCAAATACTCGAGCTCATTGGGACCCAGAACCGACCCAGAACGATGTGACAACCTAACACTGAACCTGTCCCGGCTATCCGAAGCCTTCGCGCGAACCACAGCATATATAGTTCCATGTGGATAGCGAGAACCGAAGATGGTGCGCAATGGCGCCATACCTAAAGGCAAGGAGGACCCTTGAAGCTGGCACGCGTCTTCCTTTCCTGCCTCCTGATCCCAATTGCATTTGCAAGATGGAAGATCCATTCCCTGTCAGACGAACTCCTTCATCAAACTCGAACTCTGATGATAAGGAGAGCAGTGCGGTTCCGCCGCCCCCTCAGGTGTCAGCACAAGGAGAGCCATTCTCATCTACAGCAAACGGGCTCTGCGCAAGATTATTTTCTGGCGTAAGGAAAGAAAATGTGACGCAGCGTGGCATGAAAAGTCGTCATCTCATGATGATTGGTACGTACGTACTTACTACTCAATGAAAATCGAGGACTTGCAATCCGAATTTGTTGGTCATATAGCTATCGGTGGAACAATTGGGACTGGCATATTCTTGAGCGCTGGTTCAGTACGACATCACTGAATGCTTGTATATTGCGACTCCTCATTTCTGAAATGTCTTTCCGATAGGCCATCGCATTGGCCGGCCCAGGTAGCGCATTGTTGTCGTACTTCGTAGTGGCGTTGTTCGTTTACGCCGTGGTGATTACATTGTGAGGATCTTGACTTCACGACATGTACAGCATGCTAAATCATATTACAGGGGAGAGATGTCGTCAATGTACCCCATTTCAGGAGCGTTCTCCACATTTGGAAACAGATTCGTCTCTCCTGCACTTGGGTTCACACTTGGTGAGTTGTATTACATCCAGTGAAGATAATTTTGCCTTAGATGCGCCTGAGGTTGGAACTATTGGCTCCAATGGTG
Organism: Entoloma clypeatum; assembly: GCA_963565915.1. Taxonomy (NCBI): domain Eukaryota; kingdom Fungi; phylum Basidiomycota; class Agaricomycetes; order Agaricales; family Entolomataceae; genus Entoloma; species Entoloma clypeatum. The sequence goes on from OY751494.1 coordinate 4,057,398, forward strand.
GGAACTCTAAAAATAAGCGACGCGAAATCTGAACTCTCTTTCATCATCAGGAGCCTTTCCATACGCAAGTCGAGTGTGCTATGATGAATAGGTTCAAAATTAACCTTTCCAACAGCCAGCGAGTTAACAGCGGCTGCAATCATTCTTCAAGTAAAGTGTAGCTGAAGAAACTTATTTATCCACAATCTGATTTTTGTCATCCCTACTAGTATTGGACATTGAAGCTACAGCCATGGCATTGGGCCCTTCTCATCATTATTCCGGTGTTTTTCCTCCAGCTCATTCACGTCGGGGTATACGGCAAGTCAATTCTGTTCTCATCATAGTGTATACAACTGAGGATTCATTCAGGCGAGTCTGAGTACTGGCTCTCGCTGATCAAAGTCCTATTGATTATTGTGTTCATCTTTGTTGGGCTGATTTATGATTGGGGAGGTGTCAAATACCGTCCGGGACCTGTTCGTTTGCCACTCGAGTCTCTCGCATTTCTCCCTGACATCGCCTTTAGGGCCTCTCAAATTTCCAGAACGGTCAGGCTTTCGTTGGCGGCTTTTCCGCTTTTGCCCAGACCTTTGTCTACGCCTTTTACTCGTTTGGTGGCATTGAGCTTGTAGCAGTGGCGGCAGGTGAATCGGCCGAGCCCCACCGTTCTGTGCCTCGCGCGATTAAAGCAACATTCATTCGAATCTTGCTATTCTACGTCCTCACCATCTTGACTTTCGGGTTGTGCATAAACTATCAAGACCAGACCCTTTTGACTGCGGCTTTTGGTATGTCGTCATCCAGTCAACTGGTTTACACAGAAAGTGTGATATAAACAATTAGATTCGGACGTTGCTGCTTCCCCAATCACCGTCGTGTTCGTGCGTGCTGGGTTCGGCGCAGCTGTCCATGTTGTGAATGCTGTTCTTCTGACCGCCGTTCTATCGGCAACAAATTCATGCTTTTATGGAAGCTCACGGATGCTGTTGGCTCTCGCACGCCAAGGCCACGCTCCACGCATCTTTGGGTGGGTAAATAGTAGAGGAGTTCCCGTGCCAGCGCTCATGTGAGTGATTTCGAACACGGTTCACGCATTCATGAAAATAATCAACCCTCTCAGCTTGGCATTGGCGTTTTCATGTTTGACTTTCTTGACGACGATCTGGGGCGAAGGCATCGTTTTCACCTGGCTTCTCAATATTACTGGCATTTCAGCGCTTCTTGTATGGACCAGCATCGGATTAATTTCGTTGCGCTTCCGCCAGGCATATATCGCTCAGGGTCTCTCCCTCTTGGACCTTCCATATCGCCAACCTTTGTACCCCTTCCTACCGGTTGTAGTGATTATTCTCGGGACTCTCATGTTCATTGCGGAAGGTTATGCAGCCGTGCGACAGGAACCGTTCCAGGCAAAGGTATGTATGTTGAAATTGACTCCGAGACTATCTTTGAGGCGTACGTTTTTTTTCTAGAATGTCATCGCCACCTACATTGGGGTCGCGCTGTATATCATTCTCTACACGACCTATTCTCTGTATGAGAAATTATATGAGAAAAAACTTCACCATTTTGTTCCAGCCCTTGAGGTTGATTTTGAGACGGACGCTGTGTGGAAACCAGGAGAAGGAGCGGCTATTCGTCAGCAGGAGAAAGAAGAAGAGAAAGCGAGGAGTTGGAAAATCTTTTATGACTGGACGAAGCGAGGTATCTACTAGAGCAGTTCATAAATATGAAGTTCGTGGATGTGATGTTATCAGCGACCCTGAATTTGTACGACTGTATTGCTCTTCATGACTTCACTCGGGAAAAGAAAACAGGACGTGTTCAGTGACTCTCCAGTTGCCAAGAAACCGAAACCAACGGAAGATCAAGCAGAGCTGTCGTTGCAGAATCTGCTCGACTTCACCCCGCTGACCACAGCTACTGATATATTGGACCGTTTCGATGTCCTGGCGCGTGCTCTTCTCCATGACTTTCACTTTGTCGTGCGGTGTGGGACCGTGGACACGCACTTTGAGATCCTAGAGCTCGAGTTTTACTTTCAAAGGGCTGACTACCATGAGGACCCGTTCACCCATGGGAGTGAAGAGCAGAAGATCAGTGGGAGATGGTGTGTTCGGTGTACAGCCGTCTGTCGTTATCCAAGTCTCATATCCACTTGGAAACAGGTACTTTCACAGAGCTCCGAAACGTTCATTGGATTCTCACCGCAGCCAAACTAGTCTCACTGGATACAGAGGTGGAACACGCAAAGGTCTTGATTTGACATTTGGAGCACCTTTGACCCCTCCACCTGCCACTGCAAGTCCTTATTTCCCTTCCCTACCATCGGCATCGACACCAGATACAACTACGGACGCATCTGATGCTCTGCTTCCGCGTGGTGGCGTTCTACTCCGAAGCATTCGCCGTGTGTCCGATTCAAAGATCACCTCCGGCCCGTCCCTTCTCGTTGACCAGGTCCTGTCTGTGAGCAAAACAGCGAGCATTACCGACCTTGTTTCCGGGAAATGGGGAGGAAACACGTCTGCATTCTTAAACTCTAGGACAGACAATCCTGGAACGCGCTTGTTTCTGCAACCTAGAACTGGGACGTCGTCGAACAAACCCGATGTATACTGCTCTCCACGTATTGGGCTCGACCTTTCTCACCCAGGAACAACGACGATTCCGACCCATCCACGAGTGGTCTTTTTACCTCGTCCGTACCGCTACTTTGTACATCCGCACCTCTTGACGGCGAATGGGCGTCCGCAAACCTTCCTTGGCGTTCTGCGAGCCTGTCTGGATTCTGGGATAACGATGGGGAGTACGAAGCTCGAAAGAGAACTGGTGCGGGTCACAGGTCTGAAGGAGCCGAGTGTCCAGAAGTATCTTGCGGATTACCAAGGAGGCATTGGCAATGGTAGCCTCAAGGCCTTTGTTGGCCCTGCAGGAAAAGGTGCTTCGAGTTCTCCTACAACCTATCTCAGAATGATGGGGATCCTCGAGAGGTTAAAAGAGACCAGAGAATAGCCAACGTGATCAAGGTGTTCTCTTCTCCTTCATTCGGGCAGCTGGTGGAATCTCAACTTGCACAACTTACACCGTAGATCCGTGCGTCAGGAGTCTCCCCAAGACGTCTTATAGGATTCGTTCATTGATTGGCTGTGTCAAGAAAATGAATGGCTTTGCTAGTCTTTCCGAGTCAGTTGAGGCCATTGCTCACAGTGAAAATAAATTAATAATGCGTGACGCGCCAATTAGACGCGGATGCCCCTCTTGCTTACCTCCTAATGTCCGAAATCCTCATTCACCCTTCAGGACAGATCGTCCCGCTCTCCGTCAACTATTTCCCTCACCGCCAGTGCAATTATGCCTGCGGTTTCTGCTTCCACACTGAAAAAAACTCTGAGATCCTCAATTTCAAAGATGCGAAGAAGGGTCTGAAGCTACTCGCGGATGCTGGTATGAAAAAGATCAACATTTCTGGGGGCGAGCCCTTTCTTCAAAAGAAATTTATCGGAGATGTCATCAAATACTGCAAACTCGACCTCGGTCTTGAGTCCACTGGCATCATCTGCAACGGATCCAAGGTCACAGAACAATGGCTCGATGAATATGGCCGGTACTTGGACATCATGGGGGCATCTTGCGACTCGTTTGATGAAGATACAAATTTGAAGATTGGGAGAAGCGAGAACGGAAAGGGGGTTCACTCGAAGAAAGTCGCTCAAGTCGCGGACTGGTGCCGCGATAGGGGCATCATGTTCAAGTTGAACACTGTCGTGAACCGTTACAATGTTGACGAAGATATGAATTACGACATCGAGGAAATTTCACCTTTTCGATGGAAGGTGTGTATGGTTTCATGACTTTCCAGTAAATGCCGCCCATTACACTCACGATCTCCCACCTTGTTTATGTAGGTCTTCCAGGTGCTCTTGTTAGAAGGCGAGAACAAAGGCCCAGAAGCCTTACGCAGGGCAGAGCAGATGGTCATTACGCGTGAAGAGTATCAAACCTTCCTTGACAGACACGCGTCCCAAAAATGCTTAGTCCCAGAAGACAACGACGCGATGGAAAACTCATACCTGCTACTGGACGAAAAAATGCGGTATGCCACTCGAAACTCAAACGGAGGTCGATATCTGATATGCATGTCTGAAGTTTCTTGAATTGCACGGGCGGGAAAAAGATACCAGGGAGAAGTCTCCTCGAACATGGTGTACAGGCTGCGTTGCAAGATGCGGGATGGGAAACAGAAGCTTTTATTGACAGGGGCGGTATTTTTCCATGGGAACGCTCTCGTCCCGAGGGGAAGGAATGGTGAGAATGATTGGATAGGGGGGAACAGAGTCAACCACTCCATTGTATTCTTTTTGCGAAAGAGTGGCGAGACGAAAAGACCATAAATATGCAAGTACAAATAGTGGTGTACAAGGGTTAGATGATGTACATGACGGAAGATAGGATGACGTCCTCACGACCCGAGAAGCAGGAGGGAGGTGCTCAGCACCCCTGCAAGCCCACCGAGAACGCCAACAACTGTCCACCTCGTATTGTCGTCAAAGGGACGCATGGGCAGCAGTGGATCTGTGGAGACACCACGGAAAGAATACAAGACGACGCCGGTGATAAACCCGATGATCGCATATGCGAGGAAGACAAGTGGTAACGACAGAACAAAACTACGTCTCTATAAAGACCGGGTCCCATCAACAGATGCCGAGAAAGGTTGAATGAAGAGATCTCACCGAGAGTAACATCAGCCCTTCCATCCCTACAGCCGCTGCTGGGCGCTCCAAATCCGACTTGAATCTGAATACGGCAACCGCCGTGGACGTGATGGAGAACGATGCGCACAAAATTGCAACAAATCCCGCAATGCGCGCCAGACTGTCCAGCCCTGGTAAAGAAAGGAATGTTACAGATGCACTCAACACAATTGCCGCCTTTAACGGAGAAGGAACCCGTCTTTGAGGATCGATAATCGATAGTCAAGTGATCTTACTTACGATGAGACACGTGCATGCACTGAGAACGAGTATGGGACCTGGGCTGCGCAGCCCTCCGCTTTCTTGGTCAAATCGAACTTGACGGTGGCGCTCGAAGAAGAAATATGGGATTCCGAGACAGAGGCAGGAGATGACAAAATCAAAGACAGCACGCGGGAATGGTCGGCGGCGTTTGGGGATAGGAATGCTGTTATTACCCACATCAGTCGGGAGGGGTTTATTGGGACGGAAGAACTGCTGTCGCCAATGGGCTGAGGTGGATTGGGCGTGAGCGAAAATCAAGAACGGCGAGATATAGATACTGACCGACTCTCAAAAGAATCCGAGCAATGATTCGTGTATGCACAACAGCCTGGAGACCAAAGTCCCCCTGATCCGAACCGAAGGAACGGAGAAGTGACATGAGTTCCTGACATTCGTCCTGCGTGAACGGCGCAGGGACGGAGCGATGAGAAGGAAGCAATCGGTCTGGAACAAAATGAGTTATCCAAGAAAAGTATGATCCAAAGATGGCCATACCTGTCCAGGCCCAAGTCAACACATCCAAAGCTTCAGCTCTCGTGTTGGATGGAAGAGAAGTGTGTGCAGGGTGAGATTGGATGAACGACCAGTAACGGTATTCGGTGTCAAGGGCTGATGTAGAAATGGTCAGTATTATGATGCTCAGCAAAGGTTTGAATCCTCACGATCATCCTCCGCATTTTTGTTCTTCCTCCCGCGCGAGTTAACATCCCCGTTCTGTCTTTCGTGGTGAAGCACAACAATTCTTCGACCATGATCAACCCAAAAGATGATTGGCGCAAATCTCTTCTTGGTAAATTTCCCTTCCCTGATCCAAAGCTCCATCCCTAGAGGTACCACGGTTGCTCTGTGATGTTCCAAGAAAGCCATGACTGCGTCCAACTTTCTGTCGTCTCTCAAGTCGATATCGGTCGTTACGCGCCGCGTAGGATGTACGCAGTATACAGTGCTATCTGGGAGCTGGTACTCGATCCAGCCGAGTTCGTGCAGTCGCGGGATAGAAGAGGATTGGAGAGTCCATGCAGATGATGTCGCGGGTTGAGCACCAGCTAGAGGCGAAACAGTAACAACATGAGGGGTCGTATTGCTGGGGGGACGGAGGTAGGTGCCTTTCGGAGAGCCAGGTCGGGACAATAGAGGGAGGGTCTCGCTGGAAAGAGGAAGTGTAAGTCGGAATTGGGGGTAGACAAGAACAGATGCCTTACTCTGTTTCTATACGGTTCTTGGGGGTGCGAGGGGAGTCATGGAGAGACCTGGGTACAGGTCCGATTGTGAACAAAAAGGGTGGAAGAACAGAGGTGAAAAGTATACCTTGAAGGAAGAACGTTATGAATGGGGGGTAACGACATGACAATCCCGACGGGGGTGCTTCCATTGCTGTGCGCAGCACTGGCATCTTGCGTATGTGGATCTATGACTTGAGGTCTATCACGAGGATGAGCAAAGCCTTTGCATAAGAGTAAAACTTACGCAGGCATTGATGGATAATCATAATCGGCATCTGAAACGGTAATTCTTGGAGCGATAGGGTCAGCAAAGGGATCTTGGTAGACCACACTAAATGTTCGAAACCGTCAGTGACCGATCTTCTTTTTGATGATGAAAGCGACCTACGGAGCATCTGACTGTTGAGGTTCAAAGCTTGCATCTCCATTTCCAATGGATCTCGAGTAAGATCCGTGGGCGGGTTTGTTCGGAACAGCCCACACGTCCTGGCTGGAACCCACGTCGAAACCTGGCATCGACATAGGAATCGGCAAGGGAAACACTCCGTTGAGAGGCAGCGTGACAGCGGGGTCATGTTCAGGCTCTGGCATCACCGCAGGGAGAGGGGCCGGCTCATCCTCCACAAGAGTAGGCGGTTGAGGCTGGGCAGGATCTTCAAGGAGAAGTTCCCTCGAGGTCTCAGCAGGTGCTGCTGGCGCGGATTCCACAAGGAAAACATCCTCTTCCGCGGCCTGTTTAAAGGCATCAGATGTGGGTGAGAGCTCTAGATCGTCGACCGGTTCGTCGACGAGGGGGATATCAAAGTACGATCTGGGCTCAGGCGTCGCGGGTACTGTTGGAGCAGGCTCCGGGGCTGCGGCTGGTTCGGGGAGTGCAGCTGGTTCGAGGAGTGCAGCTTCTGATGTCGCAGGTACGGTGGGGGCAGGCGCAGGAGGCGCAGCAGTTGGTTCTGGGAACAAGACTGGTCCAGGTTCGAGAGTGACAACTGGAGCAGGAGCTGAAGCATCATCCTGCTGCGAAGGTTCTCCGAGGGCGACGGTTGGGGGCTGCGCAAAAGGGTCGTGGGCAACTTGTGACTGGGGAAGGTCATCAACATCGTCTGTGAAACCTCCAGGTCCAGTGGCTGTAGAATCAATCAAAGGTGGAGGTGTGTACTCTTCTAGATCGGACTCTGACGCAGGAGCGGGGGAGGGGTCGGAGACTGGGGCGGAAAGAGGGATGGGTTGCACGGTCTGGGACTGGGAGAGGGGAGAAGCGGCGGGTGGAGCAGGGTCGTCCCTGGTTGCTTCGTTCTCTCGTGCAGGAGACTCTGCGATGGGGCTGGGAGCGAGGAGCTTGGATGGCAAAAGGTTTGTAGCGATGCCCTTGATAGAGCTGGCCTTGATAGAACCTTTGATAGAGGCCGAGTCTGCATCGCGGTCAGAGCCTGAGATGGATGGTGGCTTGGTGGCAATGAGGACAGTGGAGGCACGGCGCACAGCACCGCGCATGCGGGACCAGCTGGACTTGGGAGTTGGAGGGGCACTCATGGAGGGTCAGAATAGGTGATAGCGACTGTGCTGTCCACATATTTCAAGGGGATGCCAGCAGGTTCCATCGAGGCGGGACGCGATCTGCGGCGTGTTTGTTGGCGACGCCTCATGTTGATCATCAGCATGCGTAATCTCCTCACTTACCACCGACCAAAACTTCACCTCCCCATCCCAGCTCTTCATCAAGAATCTAAACGGTGTTTCCATCCATCTATCTCCTTGAACCCAACGCTGATTCCCTCTCTAGGTGCCTCCAGAATCTAATAGCATACCGCCTCCCCCAGCCCCTTATACCCTTTCCACGATCAAGAAGCGCTGCCGTCCTCGTCGCCCTGTTCGTCGGCCGTCATGGTGACCTTTATGTTCTGCTCAGCCGGTCAGTGCTAGGTGTCTTGCACCGCCTTCGTACTCTAACCATCTCAGCAGTCGTTCCGAGAACTTGAGGATGTACCCTGGCGACACCGCGCTTCCTGGAGGAAGGACAGATCCTGAAGATGGGAGCATGGAGGACACTGCTGTGAGTAAGATTGAATATTACTTGCGAGAAGCGTCCCTAACTCAGGAGTGTAGCGCCGGGAAGCTTTCGAAGAGGTCCGATGCAACAATATTTCTCTCATCCGGTTCTGACCATATTCAGTAGATTGGCCTCCCACCAGACAGGAAAAAAGCTCCGCTCCTCTGTATTCTCGAGCCTTTTGTAGCGTCCAACGGTACCATTGTCACTCCGTGAGCAGCCACCCTCCCTCAGTCAACCGATCAGTACTCAGTTTCGTTGGCCCTCAAGTGTCGTCGTCCTCATCCTTGATAATACCCTTCGCGTATGTTCCCCTCCATCCCCACCATTTGATCAGACAAAACAATATAACCCCAGCCAATACTCAATGATGCAGAAGTGACAAGCCTTTTTTCGCACCCGCTTGCGTCCTTTCTCACCACAACCCCGCCATTTCCAACCGAATCCGAAACCCTCGAAGTCCCCTATTACTCTTACATGGACTGGGACACGGTAGCGCCAAACAAGAAGATCTGGCATTTGCGCACACATCGGTTTCTTACTGGTAGAGAAGCGGGAGGTGTCAAGCCTGTTTTCGGCCTCACAGCGTATGTTGTCCGAATATTTCTCAGACCAGCTCCATCCTCATTTGTCTCGAAACAGAAGCATTATGATCCACGTAGCAACAATTGGTTACGGCCGTCCTCCAGAGTTTGAGCCGGACCCGCCAGAAGCACCTTCTCGTCAAGTCAGACTGGCCTGGACATTGCTTAGCAAGCCTGAATACCGAAAAGCATTTGAGAAGGAAGGCGTCAAGGTCGATTGGAGGTATATGAGAAAGTTAGCAGGAGTTGATGAGAGAACCATGCGAGATCGAAAGCACGTTGACCATGGTCGCCCGAGGATGGCGAGCTCCGGACGACAAAGGAGATCGAGTCAGACAAGTAAATTATGACCGCAAAGATGGACGTAGACGCGGGTCGCGAAGATTTTAACCACAAATCAAACATGCACTCAGATCGATCTGCGAACAACGCATTGCGGGACTTTGAATTAAATAATTAGGCATTGAACATTGAGGGGCTTGGTAGAGGCTAGTGAGACCGGGTCCAATACATAAGACATGCCGCATCCTGCAGACAAGAATTAGGCACACGCAGATCACGGATGCGGAGTAATAGTGTCTGAAGCGCCCATTGCCCAACGCTCATCTCCCACCGTTACTTGTCCTTGCTAAACACCAAGATGCCTGGTCCAGCCATATACGTCGTGGCCATCATCGGAGCCGTTGCAGCGAGCTTGGCATTTAAAGAGGTGTGAAGTGTGGACATCATGTCTAACATGCTCAACCCCCCTGATCTGCACACCTCTGCATCTCTTCTAGTTTGTTTATGAGCCCCATATTGCGCCAAAGATTGAGCAATGGGCAGAAGGGTTCCTTGCGAAACGTCAGGCACGTCGTCGACGATCAACTGCAGCCAACCCTGTCGCCGCAGTTCCCCCGCATGGTGAGGACGAGGAGGCATTCTTGCCGAGAACAGACAAAAAATATCGTTCCGACGATGATGGGTCCGAAATGAGGCAATCCATTGAACTCGAGAACCTCGTTGCGAAAGAGGTTCGCGAGTGGAGGTCTGAAGTCGATCGCAGTCAGACGCATGGTCGAGGGCTTCGACGCCGAGGTAATGTCGGTCGCTCAACCTCAAGTGCTCTTGACGAAGTATGTCATCATCTTTTCGAGCCCCCTACTAGAAAATCATTGATTTCATTCCTTCAGCCCAATCATCACATCCCTCCTGTGCCCCTAAGTCCGACTCAGATCGTCTCCAAGTCTCCTTCCACTAACGAAACGGCCACTGAAAGCTATGGCTCGTCTCGAAACACACCTCTTAGAGATGAGACTAGGATCCAAGCAACACTTCCGACTCCTGACGCCACCAGTATCTCTTCCCCAGATCCTCTACCCCACAGACCGCTTTCTTCTAACTCAATTCCGAGTCTCTCCCAATTCTACCCTTTGGAACTAGATCAAGAACACGGACTTGAACTCCTATCTGCGCCTTCGTCCCGAGGTGAATCTCCGTTCTCCAATTTCTCTCACCCTTTGCCTGCGAGGGAGACCACGATGACGGCACCGTCAAGTGACATGACCAACTTCCTTTCGTTGGCCTCCGTCGGCGCCACGTCTCCTGCGGGACGCCCACCCTCGGGGCCCTTGTCTGATCTAGACTTTTTCTCGGACATCGGAGACCATGAGCTTGTGGATGTGATGTCACCTCGCTCGGTGGTGTCCGACGTTTCCACGTTTGATGACGACATGAGAAGTGAGAGGTCTGGATCAAGCTGGGCTAGTGGTACTGATGCTCGCAGTCAATGAGGATCGCTGTGCTCTCTCGGTTGATGACAGGACGAACAGCTATTTTTCAGGGTATTCTCATCTGACGTCTTGGTTACTCATATCTTGTAATCCCCAATATTTTTTTCTGTACTACCGCCACATCCATAGTGTTGTATTTGTAACTACTGCACATATTGTATTTGACGTCATGCATCACTTGGTTTTCTCACAAATATCACAATGGTTCCATTGACAACATCGCGCTCGGCAAGGGAGGATACAGCAGTACTCTCTTTAATCGACGAGGAATGGAGAACCTGTGGATCAAACCGTGAGTGAATGGCCTCTTCTTTTTCTGATGTAGAGCCCTCAGGCAGCAGGCTGTTATTAGTCCGACTGGCTACTTACCAGCCCTACCAATTCGCTTTTTACCTGTTCACGTCGACGAATTGGCAATTGATTTCCAGCCCATCTCCAGCTCGACCTCTCTTGACGTGTACGCGGCAACATTCTCGACGCCCTCGCACCATAGATGTCCACTGCCTTACCTTCTGCGATGCGCGCCACCCGAGTTCTGGCCTCACCTTGACTCTCCGCCTCAGCTTTCCGAGCCTGTGACACAGGAGCTTTCAGTGCAAGTAGGAATCCCTGAGCTTCGAGCACCTGTCTTGTACAAATCAATGGCACAATAGGAGGATCTTTTGTCTCCTACTGCACTTCTACGCAAAAGCCGAATCGATCCTCTACTGATGGACTCGGGACTTTTGCTTCTCCGAGGTTCCTTGAGAGGGTATTACTAGGATTGTATATCGACGCCGCAACCGCCTGGATAGAAAAATTCAATCTCGCCCAAGATCAGGATCTTGATTGCTGAACTGGAGGCGAAAAAAGCGCACTTTTCTTGGGACTGCAGCCTAAGCTATTCTTACCACGACCCGGCTCTCCTTATCATTGTACACGGAACCAGGGAAGATGTGAAACGTACCCAATGGCATCGCACATCCGTATCCGAACGTCTGCGGCTCGTGGCAGGAAAACTGGGCATTTTCCTCGACGTTGGTGCACGTCCATGTTCAACAAGCTGCGTTCGTTCCGGAGAAAAAATGTTCGATCACATAGCTAGTTGCCCTTTCTTGCCCATCCTACACTGCGAGACGTCATCTGGATGACTCGCAGATTGATTCCTAGCCAGGGGGATTTAATTTTCAACGATATCCGCCGGGTATTCTGCCTTAGGTCCGTTTCCGAACAGGATATGAATAATAAAAACTGCGACTGAATCGGAGCGTCCTTAGGTATCGTGCGCCCAAATGTGTTCTAAATCGCCATGGTGCACGGTGGAGGCTGCGTCAGCTTGGACTTTGTCCGGGGCTGTTATCTGGAAGATCGATGATCTGGGCCGCCATTCACCGCCGAGTTATCCTTTCAATCACCAGGTCATGTGCTAACCTGAAGCGGGTATCATGCTTGCGCAGATTGCGTAGATTGCTCGGGCTACTTTCGCGGGGATAGCCTGCTTCCAATCTCGGTCAGATTCAGACCCGCAATCGCATAAATCGATGTAAAAAGCTTGCATCTCATCGGCACCCCTCAACGCCAAAATATTATTGGATCACAATCTGGTGGCGTGGAGATCCGGGAAAAGCCTGTCGAATTGTCTTTGGACTTGAAAGAACAATAGAATCTATGTCGAAAATCCGGCCATCTGATGGAGGAGAGGTAATCCCTCTCACCCCTTGAGATGATGATGGGCTCCGACTCCTGGGAAATAGTAATCATAAGGGACTATGTACGTCGCCCCCAAACTTTGAGTTTCTTGTCACCCTAGATCTTGGAAGTCTCACGTTCGAGGGACGATGGGGATGTTGCTCACTATTGAAGGTGTTTTTTTTTCTTCTTTGTGAAGTCAAGCCATTTCTCCTTGACTTGGTCTTTATCTCAACTCAAAGGTCGACGCACAAAGGGAGAGATGGTTATTTTCACTTGACAGCAACCAGTGGGTGGCTTCCTCTATGTTGCTCAAACCCGAAAAATAATTCCGCATCGGCCTTTGTGCTCACCTTGCATTGATCGGATTCAAGGGAAGTGGAAACACTACGGAGAATTGCACAGGGAAGTACGGATGGATTTCGATAGATTGCGGGAGGTGGACAGTGGATTTACCGGTCAATTTGTGGCGCATCCACGATTGGATTGACATCTTGTGTCTCTAATTGCCGAAGACGCGACCTGAAGAGACTAGCCCACACGTGACGGTCGAAAAAGGAAGAATGATTTCTGCATTCGGAAATGACGTAACGCGTTTCATCGGAGTGCGAAAGTGCAAGGAAACTCACGCCTGCCGTCCTGGACTCCATTCTTTCCCATCTCGCTTGTCTTCATTTATTCTCGATCGTCAAACAACGCGCTCATGGTTATTGGTCAGCATTCTCTTGGAATATATATACCCAACATGCCCTCTCTTCCGCTCCCATCTCTTCCGTCTTCCCCCCACCCGACTATCCCCGCCTGAGCGACTTCGCAGCGACGCCAGATCATCCCCTACGCCCCCACTCCCACTCGACACAATGGAAACTATCACCTCTTTCTCTGTCTCTTGGTTTTCGCACAACCTGTTCCTCATCACGACCTCCATCACCTTCGCATTCATACTCATTCGCGCTATCTACAATCTTTTCTTGTCCCCGCTTAGCGCCATCCCAGGTCCTTGGTATGCGGCTATTTCCGATCTATGGATCACAACGCATGTCCTCCGTCTCCAACAATGTAAAACCATCCACGAGCTTCTTGAAACCTATGGCCCGGTCGTCAGGATAGGTCCTAACAAAGTTGTCTTCCGCGATCTGTCGACAGCCCGCAACGTCTACTCCGTGCACAAATTCGACAAAAGTTCCTATTACAAGGGTCTACTCACGTACGCTGCTTTTCATTTCGCCATCACATAGACCAAACTCAAGTTTGACTGTTGACAGCAACGACAATGATCATGCGTACGTATTACGGTGCATATATGCGTCTTTTAGACTCACTCTATTGCAGAATGACAACTCTAGAGCATATCCCCCACTCCATCCGGCGAAAAGGTTATGCACCGCATTACAGCCCATCCAATATTGCTCAGTTCCAGCAGGAGATGCACGAGGTCACCTTGGAGCTTGTTGAAGTAAAGTTATTTATCAGTCCCATCGTGAGGCCTATTGACGCTAACACACCCTCAGACCCTCGATGGCATGGCTGGAAAAGCGTCACTGGATTGTTTAGCCGTTTTCCGCCACCTTATGGTCGATACCGTTGTCTTGTCCTCCTATGGATATCGCCTCGGCGCCTTGCGCAAATGGGCCGTGGATACGGAAGATGCTCTCTCCACGGCGATAAATGATTTTCCCAAGAGAGGAATCATCGTAAATATGCAACTCGTGCTTCCTTTTGGTCATCATTGTTGACTACTTCATACTTTCGAAGCGGTGTACACTTCCTAATTGGGTGTGGAACCTTTTTAGTCGGATTCCTCATAAGCGGTGGAGGCAGATGTGCGATTCTGATAAGATCATGGCCGAGGTGAATTCGTTGAACTTTTTTCTGACGTCGATCGTGTTCAACTCACCCCACTACTCAACAGTTTGTCAGCGAACGTGTCTACGAGATGCGAGCGCAGATGCTTTCTGGAAAAATGGGTGAAGCTGAGAAGGTGCCGATGCTTCAACGCCTACTGAATTATCGTTATTCCACAACGAACGACCTCATGCCTGACCACGACATAATTTCTGAATGCATGGGACACCTGTACGTCATATGGAATAAATCCTTCTCTCATCGCATTCAACATGCGCCGATCTTCCAGGATCGCCGGTTCTGATACTACTTCTACTTCATTGTCGTACTTTTGTTGGGAGCTCAGCCGCCGTCCGGACGTAATGAAGAAACTCCAATTGGAGATCGACGAAGCGATGCCTAACACTGGCGTTTTTCCTGACATTGCTGTCCTTCAGGAATTGCCGTATCTTAATGCTTTCATCAAGGAAGGTTCGTGCGCTCTCATTCACTCGTTGAGGCTACCAGCATATGTACTAAATACGGTCAGGCCTTCGACTCTACTCTGCCGCTCCTAGTCTTCTTGAGCGTGTTGTTCCTCAATCAACGTCCAAAAACTGCTCTCCAGATGAGATTTTCGACCTGATGGGTTATGGTTTACCACCAGGGACGATCATCTCCACGCAGGCCTGGTCAATGCATCGTGATGCTTCGGTATTCACTTCTCCTGACGCTTTTCTACCTGAACGCTGGCTTGAAACGACGACCAATGCGGGTGACCTTGCGCGAATGGTACAGCATATGATGCCGTTCGGTACGGGAACTCGAGTGTGCGGAGGCCAGAACCTTGCCCAGTTAATGATGAAAATCACAATCACCGCCATTGTCAGGAATTTTGATGTAGTGGCACCGCTGGAGACGAACGAAAGGAGTATGGACATCAGGGATAGTTTTGTAAGTGCTTTTTCTCGTGAAATCTCCAACACCCTCATCATGATCATGATCATTTTCAGGTCATCTTCCCGGCGGCAATGGAGTGCAAGCTTATCTTCAGGCCTCGTCAAAAGTAACAGCGCTACCTCTCTTTCCATCAGTTGTACTTTGTCTGTCTTTCGTCCCATCACATTCTCTTCCATCGCTGGGTCGAAACATATCTTTCCGTGTCGACGCGCTATCCCAATGCACTCAATCGCTTTCAATACTTTGTTTGCTTCCTTGTCTTATGTTTCCTACTCTGGCATTTGACATCCCTTTCCCTCGTCACGGATACTCTTACCCGAGTCTCATTTGTGTATTTCGCACCTCCCCTTCCTCTCTCGTCACTTTAATTGAACGATATTCGACGCGTATAGATTAGGTATGCTAAAATCACCGCGATGCCCTCATAGTATGGCACTAGGTCTCCAATTGGCGGATACTTACGAAGAACAGCCTACCTTTTTTTCGATGTTCCTGATGATACACACCTCTATGTTGAATGTATGTAAATCGCAGTTTTTCCACCCTAGGTTCGTGAACGCGAGCACTAGACAGTTCATGGTGTGTCCTTGCTCTACGCACCAGCAATCTTCAAGGTCGTCGCAGAATGCATTGATACTAGAAGTACTTTGTTCGTCGTAAATCTGAGATAGGGAAAAGTTTCATAGTGTATTCGACGTGCGAAGGAGATCGGCGCAAACAAGAAGCTGGTATTCAGCATATTTGAGTCAAGTGTGGTCCTCATCATTGATGCTTCTGCCAGACGCCACCATGACCGAGATCGATCTCACCTTTCATTTGGTGTGTTCGGCTCATCAGCCACACCACTGATATGACAGGGCCTTTCTATCAAATGGAACGCCCCCGTTCAACCTCGGCGCTTGGCGAGTTATTCGGAAGGATGGTGGCAGGAACTCGACAAGGACAGAGCTCGGCGAGAGCATCGACCTTGCATCGATTCCAACATGTAACCTAGCCTTCAATCCGAGTCCACAAACCAAGCGCCTCGAGATCACCAAGTTTTGCCCAATTACTTCGTCGGGCGGGGCAGTAGCCAGGTTGAGGCAACGTGACTCTGACGTCGGTGTCGTTCCGGTTCACTGGACCTCGTCACCTTGCTCATACACCCAAATATCCATGGCGAGACTTCGCCGCTCTGCCCTGCCCTATCCTTCATCATGCGACTCAGACCTGCCTTTTTGATTGTGATCTTCTTAACCCTGATTCCCCGTGTTCTAGCCATCTATACACCTTTGCACGAGTACCGCGGTGCCACTTTCTTCGATGGCTGGGATTACTGGGGAAATGTCGACAATACGACGTGGGGTGAGCTTTCCGATTTGTGGAAGTGCACTTGCTAAACGCTACCAGGAAACGTCACCTACGTTGGCCATGCCGACGCCAAGGCTCGTCAGTTAACCTATGTCAATCCCGTTGGAAACGCCATCGTCAGGGTGGATAACTCGACGACCATTGCGAATGTGTCTCTCGTCAATAGGCTCTCTGTGAGCACACTTACTAATGTTCAACTAGATATTTACATCATTCGATCACACCGCAGGTTCGAATGACATCACAGTATAGTTATGGTGTCGGAACTCTTTGGATAATCGATGCAGTTCATCTCCCATACGGATGCTCGGTATTTCAGTCATGATTCATTGGCTCAGTTGAAATAGCTGATCTTTTTACTTCAAGGTGTGGCCCTCCTTCTGGTCCTTGGGTGCAAACAAGGAATGGCCGTACGCAGGAGAAATTGACATCATTGAAGGCATCAACCTAATGGGCAATAATCAGATGGCGCTCCATACTACGCCTGGGTGTGTGCAAGCATCGAACAATGGCCAGACTGGAAACACGATAAAAAACGACTGCTCCGTACCACAAGGATGTGTTGTTGCAGAGACCAAGCCTAACAGTTATGGCCAGGGATTTTCGCAGGCCGGAGGAGGAGTTTGGGCCCTGCAATTGGACATTTCAGGCATTTACATATGGTTTTGGAGTGTGAGTAGTCTTCGATCATCTTTGCACTCAGAGTGAGAGCACGCTCTGTAGCGCCTCAGCATCCCGCAGTCCATTCAAACTGCGACCTCTCAATCTACCCTGGATACTGCTACGTTTGGCTCACCGTCTGCCTCGTACCCTGCTTCTGGCTGCAACATAACAGAATATTTTGGACCTCAGAAGATGATCATTTCCATTACCCTGTGTGGGGTCTGGTATGCTCTATTAGAGAGACTGTGCCTCGAAGCTTGCCACTTATCTTGATTGTTTTCAGGGCCGGCGTCCCAAACATCTATAGTCAGACTTGCCCGGGAAACTGTGTAAGTTCCTTCACTTGTCCCCATCTCTCCTCTCCCTCATAGATTTGGTTGAACACAGATCTACAACAACATCATTGGTCCAGGCTCGCCAACATACGACAATGCATATTTCGAGATCCCATACATCCGAATATACAATCTAGATAAACTACCGATGTCGTCAAACCTTCATACAGGGCCGAATACACCTTCGACCGTTTCTCTGGGAACGGCGGTAACAGTTGTTACGGAGACCGCAACGCCGACTGTCAAGGTTCCAACTTCCTCTGGTTTTTGCAAACTCCCGGAGGACTTTTCAATCTTGCTATTGAGGACTGCTGCAGTGGGCTTGGCTGCTATAATTTCTGAAATATTGTAGGCTGTTGATACGAAGTAGTGGACTCTGCTTTATGAAAAAGCTGACTTAGTTCAGGACTTAATAAAAAAAACGTGAACTGCTTTATGCCTTTTCAACTTACACGGCGTAAATGAGTGTTTCGTTCATATAAAATCCCGAGGGAATCCATGCCCTGCGGCTTTGTCCGTCCGCGTTTCAATCCATTCAGTCATCTGAGCTGCTGACCTTGACCCTGACCTCAATATGCATATGGCCGACAGCCTCATCAAGTATAAAGGTGTAGGCGACATCCTGGTTGCTGCGATACTTGCCGTGCGGCCGAGCACCATCTATGGTTCACTCCCAGCCCGGGCGCTCTCGTCGCTCACAGGTCTAGTCAGCGAATGCTCTTGTCAACGGTTCCATCAGACTGTTTCAACTTCATTTCCTAGCATTTATCCGCAGCAGACACGGCCCCAGGCTTCAATCAAGCAATCGCTTGTATGGTCGCAGCCATTGGTATTGGTCATGTTGTTGCAGCTCGACAAAGAGTCTCTGCCCAACCGACGATACGTGCGCGGTAATCTATGTCTTTGAGAGAGAATGACGCTCACTCTCGCATAGTTGCCATGAACTTGACATGGGCGGTGCTGGGGTTTTTGACATGCATATTGACGCCGAGGGAGAAGGAACTGGGCAGTGCAACTCTACTGATGTCAAGCCTCAACCATGCGGCTTTCAGTACGGCATTATACTTGGCTAGGGGTCGAAAGTAAACCCAGGCCTGGTCTCAAGTAACCCAGACAAACGGAAATCCCAAATGGATTAGATATTACATAATAACGAACATGAGGAACCCACGCTTGACCATAAACTGGATGCTCACCTGGAGCTCATATCTCCCTCAACATGCCCATTATCTACAGGCGACGCTCTCAGTCCTTTTCTGATCCAGACAGCGATAGTGAGAACGTTGCACCAGTGCCTGCCGACGCCGACGATTCGATAGTCCTTTCAGACCTTGTTCGGACGGGCGAGGCCTCAAGGCTGAGGCGCAGAGGAGCAATGAGGCTCGATCACGGACACACAGGCCAAACCATTCATCCTCAGGTCTCCAGCCCAACCGTTATCGTCGTTGGTTCTCCTTCGTGGGATTCCGAGCCAGAAGAATCTCAAGCAGGACCCGTCTTTTCTCGCGAGCGGCTACGGAATATACGCCGGCCTCGCAGACCGGCTGGCGACGAAGAACTGAGCTACACGTATACCATTTTTTGTGGGGCTGAGGACGAAGACGAGGACGAGGACGAGGACGAGGAGTTTGCGGATCAGCCTTGTACCCCACTCGAGCCGTCACTGCTTCCCCTCTATCCTCCGTCATCCTCATGCGCGCCATCACTCTCACCAAGGAAGAAGAAGTCCAATGGCTGCGGAGCCGTCTTGCATACAGCAGCCGCGCCGCGGCAGCGCAAAAGTACTTGGTTAGCCAAAGACGATGCCACCGGCGTCCTCGTCCCCATGGACTCCAGTTATTTCGACAAAGACACTGCATCAAAGATCGTGAGGAACCCTTGTGGTTGTATTCGGGAGGGCATTGGCTGCGCTGTATGGTGAGCAGCGGCAAATTTATTGCCGGTCATTCCTTCTAACACTGTTATAGTGGTAATCCCATCGGAATTCGTTACAGAGGCTGTAAAGCTTCAGGCGACTCAACGACGCATCTTCGTCATAAGCCATCTTCGTCGACTCCCATCACACCAGAAAGTCCTCGATATTGGCGCGCGCCCAACAATCATCATGGCAGTCCGCTTTACACATATACTTTCTTCGCCAATGCTGTCTCGTCACTGCCACACAAATTCCCACCCCGGCATCAGGCCCGTTCCTCAGTTCCTGCAGAAGGCATGGCGGTCAATCCGGAACGAGACAATTACGGCAACGATGGCCTACAACCAACGTACAATAACACCATTTTCGACCGCATCATCACCGCATCCCCCACCCCTTTGTCCGATCTTGGCGAGGACGAGCGCGGCACCCCTTACCGGGTTGATCCCACCATGAGGAACATACCTTCCATCCCCCCACTTTCTACTCAGGGGCTCCGCTGGTCATCCGCATACGACCCAGATGGCGAATTCACGTTGGAGGCAGAGCCGAATTCGCCGGACAAGACGAACGAGTTTATGTTACTGTTTCCTGAACGCTGATGTCTCTTCGCAACGTGCACGCCCCCCGCAGGCGCAGGCTTTCCATTTCTCTTCCCCTACACAGCATTCCTGTTCTGCTCAGTTTTGGACAGGTGCTTCTCGTAGACATCTGCATAATCATTACTTGTATCATATTGGTTTCGTTCATGACGCTGCGCGTGTCTTACGCTTGTTACTTGTATCATATTAGTTAGGAAGTGCACCACCGCCATAATTGTTTCAGGGAATGTTGTTCGACATACATGCTTGAGATGGTTCTCGCACGATCAACGCATAATCATTGGCTGAGGCCGAGGGTCCACTGGAGCGAACGTGCGCTCCGCCTTCTTTAGGCGCCTGTCATGAAGGAGTCCCATTTTACAGCCTTGGACAATCCAGCTTGTTATTGTTCGGCTGATCACGGACAGGACGAGTCGGCACCGCTCATCGACGGAATCATTCACCAGCAGCAGCCGGTAATCAACTTGAGGAGGCTCTTCGTTGGCTCGGTCGCTTTTTTGATCCTCTTCGTCTATTATACTGCGGGAGGCGGATCGTCTGGTCAAGCCATCAAGCTCGTACCCGCTTTTGAGCTGCAGAAGTGCTGGGCTCAGTATTCCCCGTACTTCCCGGTTGGAGATTATGTGGGTCCCCCAAAGGGTTGTCAAGTCATCCAGGTGTGCGTGAAAGCAATATTTCCTTGGCCTTCTCTAACGAAACTCTAGGCAAACATTGTGCGTTGCCTACTTTCGCGATCTATTGGGACCTCAATAGAGGGCGCTATAGCTCCAAAGGCATGGTGCACGGTATCCTACTTCCGGAGCGTCAATAGCAATTGTTGCAGCCCTCAAAAAGCTGCAGTCGGTCACGAACTACACCGATCCTGGTCTCGAATTTTTAAAAACATACAAGTATAATCTTGGGACAGATGATCTTGTGTCTTTTGGTGCTCAAGAGTGAGAGACCGTCGTAACGTGTCCACGGAATCTGGATCTGATACGCCTTCCAGGGCTCTGGACGCAGGAAAGAATCACTTCATTCGATATAGTCATCTCGTCAGTCAACAACAATTGCCGTTCGTCCGAGCATCAGGCTCCGACAGAGTTGTCTTCTCCGCGACCAATTGGACAGAAGGTGGGCTCTTTTGCACCGCCATCTTTTATCTGAACCGAGGTTTGAACAGGCTTTGCTATCGCAAGCCGCCATATGTACCGGCCAAAGTTGGCCTTGATTTTACTCGAACATGTAAGGATATCAATGAGGAAGTTTGCCCTCAGCTGACCGACACCCTCCTGTAGCTTAACGATACCCTTGACGATCACATGTGCCCAAGTGCCGGCGACTCGGACGAGCAGACGACAGAATGGCTTTCGCTCTATGGACCTCCCATTGCTGCTCGCTTAAATGAGCAAGCTATTGGTGCAAATCTAACAGCGTCAGATGTCTACAGTCTCATGTCCCTCTGCCCATTCGAAAGTATATCGACCATGACCCTGAGCCACAGCTCCTTCTGCGACTTGTTCACTGATTCAGAGTTCGAACAATATGAATACTCTGGTGACCTCGACAAATACTACAAAACCGGGTTGGTGCCAACAACCCCACCGCTTGCTTTTCGCCGAGACTAATGATGCTATAGATATGGCCAGCGTCTTGGGCCTGTTCAAGGAGTCGGTTATGTCAATGAGCTTCTTGCTCGCTTGACTGGAAAGCCCGTACGGGACAATACCCAAACGAACCGCACTCTGGACGCTTCCCCCTCCACTTTTCCTCTTAATCGCACGCTCTACGCTGATTTCTCACATGACAACCAGCTGATAGCCATCTATGCTGCGCTGGGCCTCTTCCGTGAGCGAGTGCCCCCCGATCCCTCGCGGCCCGATCCCAAGCGTAACTGGCTGGCATCGCATCTTGTCCCGTTTTCTGCTCGAATGGTCACTGAGAAGTTGCGCTGTGGAGCAAGGGAACATGTGCGAGTCTTCGTGAACGACGCGTTGCAACCACTCGAGTTCTGCGGTGCCCAGGACGACGGTTTATGCGCGCTCGAGGACTTTGTGGAGAGTCAAGCGTATGCACGGAACGATGGATTTGGTGACTTTGAGCATTGCTTTGAATGACGGATAATAGATGAATGATTTCTACATTCGAGCGTTTGGGTTGAGGGGTATAACCATGAATTTACACTACCCATCCTCGCGTTCAAGTCGAGTCACGTGGCAGACTCGGACGCGTTCCTTTGTGCCACCACTGGCCAACACATGTCTTGCACCCTCTGTCTGCTCGGGAACTCATACCTATTGAGGGAAACTTCATGTCTCTTACTCACGCCAAGCTTTCATCCTCGGGCTTCTGTAACTCGGCACACCTCGTGAATAGGTTCGCGAATATTCGTCTCTACCGATCAGGTGTCATCAACGCGCGGAAAAAATAGCGATCACCGGAAGGGCTTCCAATCCAATTCCTCTTACCTTAAGCTTCCTTCTCGTTCACTACTGAGGTCCATCTGGCTGTTTCACATGATACCTATACGCAAAGCCTTCTATTTCTTACCATCGGGTATAAGAGGCCTACGTTCAAGTGATGGTCTTCACCCTGTCAGCCTTGCCTTGTACTTCACGCGCCGCGCTTCCGACGCATCAAGGATTAACTGGAGTGAGCGTGTGCTCCACCCTTCTCTCAGGTGCCTACCATGAAGGAGGCCCATTATGTCGACCCCGCAACCTCGGACAATTACCTTGTTGAAAAGCGCTACGTGCAGATCCTACCTATAGATAGGACCACTCCCCGAAAGCGAACAGTAATCAACCTGAAGACGCTCTTCATTGCCACGCTTGCCCTGCTCGTCTACCATGGAGACGGATGGTTTGGCCAAGCCGCCTGGTTTGCATCTGCCTTTGAATTGCAGAAGTCTTGGGCGGCATATTCTCCGTACTTCCCGGTTGAACATTATGTGAAGCCCCCAAAGGGTTGCAAGATAGTCCAGGTTCGCCTGAAAACACCATTCTCGTAGCTTTCTCTCACGAAACTTTAGGCAAACATTGTGGGTTGTTCCTGTCATGACTTGCTTGGAATATCAACAGGTTTATATAGCTCCAAAGGCATGGTGCGCGGTATCCTACCTCCGGAGCCTCAAGAAAAATCATTGCGGCTCTCAAAAAGATGCAGTCGGCAAAGAACTACACGGATTTCCGCCTCAAATTTTTGAAAACGTACAAGTATAATCTTGGCGCGGATGATCTTGTGTCTTTTGGTGCTCAAGAGTGAGAGACTGTCGTAACGTGTTTACGGATCTGGATCTGATACGCCTTCCAGGGCTCTGGACGCAGGAAAGAATCACTTCATTCGATATAGCAGTCTCGTCAGTCAGAAACAATTGCCGTTCGTCCGAGCATCAGGCTCCAACAGAGTCATTTCGTCGGCGACCAATTGGACACAAGGTAGGCTCTTCACTTTATCGTTGTCGTCTGTATGAACCATGGCTGGGACAGGGTTTGCTATTGCGAGCCGCTATAGGTACAAGCCGAAGCTTGCCTTGATTTTACCTGAACACGTGAGATCCAGAGTCATACCGCCTTCTTCAACTGACCGACTCCATTCTGTAGCTCAACGATACCCTCGATAACAGGTGCCCAAACGCTGGTGACTCTGGCGATCAGACGACAGAATGGCTTTCGCTCTATGGACCTCCTATTGCTGCCCGCTTAAATAAGCAAGCTATTGGTGCCAATCTAACAGCGTCAGAAGTCCAGAGTCTTATGTCCCTCTGCCCATTTGAGAGCATATCGACGACGACTCTCAGCCACAGCCCCTTCTGCGACTTGTTCACTGATTCAGAGTTCGAACAATATGAATACTCTGGTGACCTCGACAAATACTACAGAACCGGGTTGGTGCCAACAGCTTGCTTTTCGCCGAGACTAATGATGCTATAGATATGGCCAGCATCTTGGGCCTGTTCAAGGAGTCGGTTATGTCAATGAGCTTCTTGCTCGCTTGACTGGAAAGCCCGTACGGGACAATACTCAAACGAACCGCAGCCTTGACGCTTCGTCGTCCACTTTTCCTCTCAATCGCGCGGTCTATGCCGATTTCACGCATGACAACCAGCTGATAGCTATATATGCTGCTATGGGTCTCTTCAAACAGCGACTACCTCCCGATCCCTCGAGACCTGACCCTAAGCGCAACTGGCTGGCATCGCATCTTGTCCCGTTTTCTGCCCGAATGGTTACTGAGAAGTTGCGGTGTCGAGCAAGAGAACATGTGCGAGTGTTCGTGAACGACGGACTGCAACCGCTCAAGTTCTGCGGCGCGAAGGGAGACGGTCTATGTACGCTCAAGGACTTTGTGGAGAGTCAAGCGTATGCACGGAACGATGGATTTGGGGACTTTAAGCATTGTTATAACTAAACCTACCCTGATTCTGTTCTCGTACAATGATGTTGGCGGAAAGGTGATCAACTTTTGAAATTCGTGCCGTCTGCCACGCAACATTTCAGGTAGTTCAGACGTTGTTGTCATTCGGCAAATACAAAGACTAACTAGCAAGGACGAACCCCGTTTTGAAGACAATCGCGTGCCATCACGGTATCCATCGTCCTGAATCCGAGTCGGAAGAGAGATGGTACTGATACATATACTTGAGATGACGCAATGGGGCGAAGCATCCCAGGTTGAAGAGCACCAGCGGTTAAGCCATCAGAAACGTTGGCATTCTCGGAGTCAGACGAATTGTTCATGGCGGGGAATGATGATAGCTTGGTTCATGAAAGCACGGGCGGAACTGACAAAAAGACATGGGTAAGGAGGTGGAAAGATCCTGATCGATCTTTTTTTATTTTATTTTTTCAAGTATGCCGACATCCGACGTTTCTACCATCCGGCGATCTCGGAAGGAAAGTGGATTGTGCGTCATGATCGGACGTGCAGATGAAGTCGCTACACGTCGTGGCATCCAATATTAGGTTTAATCTCCCCAGCTGAGGACCATGACGCCGGTATCCTGTAGGTTGAGAATATCCTGCGAAGACTATGGAAAGCATGTGAATCAAGGTGACAAGAAGTAAATGGACAACGTACGACATGATTGGAAGGCTCCTCGGGGGGATTTGATGGACGAGGAGTATGATCTCTGATGGGGTCGTCGTTGTCGTCGAGTTTTTCCCGGCGGTTGTTTCGGCCGCGTCTGTCGGTGAAACCGACAAGCCTGACATTGAGGACTGTGCGAGGTTCTCTGTCTGGAGAGGGGGAGCGGGAAGCGCCGGTGATGGCGCCGTAGTTTGTGGGGGAAGAGGAAATGAATTGGGGGTAAGGGGTTGGTGGGTAGGGGTCTTGTTCGTAGTTTATATATCGATGAGTGGGAGTGAATTCTTCGTCGATGGAGTCATCAAAGTAGCCTGAAGAAGCGGATGAGGGGGGAATAAGGTGGGGGAGATGGGGAAGAGGTTGGTTGTGGAGGTTGAAGGGGATACGGGAGCCGACGTTGACCATTTTCCTGCAGGGAGTGAGTGGTGTGAGAGAGGGATGGGATGGACGCCAACTTTTCTTTTGCTCGGACGATTGTGCCGAGTCTTTCTTGTAGTCGGCGATGGTTGAGAGAGGGCGGGGTGGGGGAGGACCTGGATTGAGAATTATGAGAAAGAAAAGGGGGAGAGTGTGTAGATGATACACTGAGTGTGGTATGAGGCGAGATGATTCATCCTGGACGTGTTCTGGTTCGAGCTGGGCGCAGGAGCAGAGAAAGTTCTTGATGAAAGTCAGAGCCATGAGGTCATCGTCGTCGTCCCGACCACGTCGCGACCGGACCAAAACAACCTTCACCGCACAGGGTCATATGGCCCCCCGCCCTCTTTTTTATCTTCCACCAGATGACCATCGGCGTCCCAAACCTCGATGAGGTCCTCAACGGCCAGATTTACATCGGAAAGTCAGTCATCTTATTACCTATCCACCTCCTTTATACTCACCCAACCCAGTTTACCCGCCGCCCACTCCCTCGACCTCCGCAAGATCCATTCCATCACACACGTCCTCTCTGTATGCCCAGACTATCCATCCACCGGCCCCAACCACCTCTCCATCTCTGTCGAAGACACCGAATACGCCAACCTCCTCGTCCACCTCCCCGCCGCCTGTTCTTTCATCCACGATGCCCTGACCCATCGTGGCAGGGTCCTTGTCCACTGTGTCATGGGCATATCCAGAAGCACCACCGTCGTAGCTGCATATCGTGAGTCGCTCTACGCCATCGCGAGATCACTCCATCAACTCGTTCCCAAGTCATGAAGACGCGTCAAATCACCAGACAAGCTGCCATACGCTTCATCAAACAAAGTGAACACTTCCCATTCATCCATTTCCAAACTTTTCCCATCTCTTCATCACAGAACGTCCCAAAACACACCCCAACTATGGCTTTATCAAACAACTCGACGCCTTTGCCGACTGTCATTACTCACCATCTCCCGCCCATCCCGCCTACCTCAAATGGAAGCGCCACCACGTCCGCAACGTCACCCGTTTCCTCAACCAGATGATCGACACAACACCCATCATTCCTCAACAGCTTCTCCTCAGCAGGTCAGCTCAAAATCTATCCGCTATTCTCACTACTCATAAACCAAATATTTTCTGTCCAGCGAATTCCCAACCGACCCTTGCCAAGCTGAATCCCTCCTCCTCGATTCAGGAACCACACATCTCCTCACTTTATCCCCCGCTCGAGTCCCCCCCACCTGTTTTGGTGTCCTCGATCGTCATCACCACATCGAACTTCCCGTCCGCCGAAAGGACGAATTGTTGCTCGCCCTCCCCGAAGCATGCAAATTCGTCATTGGCGCCATCGACGACGGAGGTCAGGTCCTTGTCCATTGCCCTCTAGAGAGTGTCGCTTGTGTCGTCGTTTGTGCTTCTTGTGATTTTTTCTCTCTTCTCTTCCTGTATCACCTTCAGAATTTCACCACTTTTCAGTGATGACCATGCGCCACATTTCTCCAAAAGAGGCGTATACCCACATAGAAGCTGGCAAGTAGGTTTCCATTCAACTTGAGACCAGCCGTTCATGAACTTCAACAGCGCTTCCTTTGTTCAATCCAACGACAAACTTTTATCGCCAACTGGATTTATTTGACGCTTGCCGACACAAACCTGCCTCTTGACCGCCGCGTCCATCAGAACCTTGAGATCACTGATTATTTATACTAACCAGAACAATATATATTCTTGTAACTATCGGATAGAGCTTCGTACTAATACACTCAATCTCAGCTCTAGAGCGCACCGGTTGATATTAGTAAGGGTATGCAATGCGAGGCTAAGAATACAGCGGGGGGATGTTGCAGAGTGAATTCAACCAAGGTTGGCAATGACATCCGCTTGCCAAACATCATCGGATATGTTGTGAATAGCCACCAAAACCAGGTGTTCAAAGCGGATTCCAGTATTTCCCAACCGCCATTCTACAGACCTGGGTGATTCGTTTCGACATTTCTGAAAATCAGAGAGATGAGATCAAAGCCGATTTGAGACGGAAATGAACACGCCTCGACGAACCGCATGAAACTAAAAGAGACAGCTGCTCCAAGTCTAGAGCGTGTGGGTGCAGAGGCGAGATCTATAGGGTGCATCCATTCCAGATGCTCATATCCGGGCCACTGCACGAGAACGATCAAATCCAAACGATTCTTGAAATCGCGCAATATTATACTTACCTTGATACGAAGCATCATCTGTCCAGCTGCAGAACGTATGTTCACCCGCTCATCCGCCCTGTCCACCATCTGAGCGAGCGCCTGCGTACTGCGCGCGACAAGGTCCTGCATGGGGACACCGTGACCTTTCCCAGTGAAACCGAGATAGTCAAAGGAGACGGGGCTTTGGAGTGACGTTCCCGCGACGGACTTCCAGGCGGGCTGGGGGACGCGTCGGCGGGATGTGGGCGTAGCTTGCGGGACTGCACCGCCGAGGCTGGAGAACTGGGAGCGGGAAGACGAGGGGACGGGCGGGTGCAGGGGGTTGACGTAGGCCATATAAAGGACTAAAGGTTTTTTCGAGGCGACATTCTGACTGCTTTTTATACATCGCCTGCTCCAGGGAGGGATGAAAGACTGTCAGAACCCCCATGGATCGATAAAGGCCGTTCAAGTCTTTGTGCTACCAGCATTGCGATTGAAAGAGTATGGGGTCGGTGGGTGAAGAGAGCGAGCACGAGACAGAGAACCTGAGCATCAAGGTGATAATAACGAGTGGTGCCGCTTCTGTCCCTCACAAAGATGGCCTCGTGGTTTGATTTCGCGGAATTGGAGAGTGTGTGTTCACATGATTTCGCGAGTAAAGGGAATACAGCAATAGCCTGAGGATATCTAGTCGAATAGTTCTAGCGCGAAGATGTCTTGTTAACTGCATGGAGTGAGGTTCAGGTGCCGTGGGTGTATGGGTGACTTTATAGAGGGAGACTCGCTGATGCGAAATTTCTGCCTTGTGCATGTTTTCGATGCAACGAAAGCTGAAAGGAGACATCGAAGCCCCAGCCTTGGCGTACATTGTCGTATCGTTCGGACAGAGCGGCGTGCGTTGATAACATTTGAGCGCTTTGCGATGTACTTCTCGCGCCAAATTAGACAGGACCTTGGATGAACATTATAGTACCCATTGGTCAAAAAAGTCAAATCGAGAGATAGTTCCCCATGATCGCGGCTGCCGTTGTGCTCACTCGCATGAGTGCCAGCCATACGCGATGCGTTTGTTTTGACATATTTTTTCGACATCCTCACGTTGACATCCATCTCACACCGATGTCTCCTGGTCCCTCACGTCATCACCGCCTCAGGTTTCTCAAACATACGGATGTAGCCGGTCCGACTCCCCAGGAGAGGTGTGTTATTTCAGATCCTTCCTTCTCTGGTCTTGACCACTTTGAAGGGCAGTGCCACCTGGGAAACGCCGGCCTATGCTCACTCGCCAGGAACGTGCCCAGATCCGGATACTCACATTACATCATGTACCCAAGGCAATAATCGCAAACCGCTTAAGCTGCTCGTCCGGTACTGTCGGTAATGTAATCAAAAAGATTGGCAGTGGACGGAACGACAAAGACGACGACTATCTACATGTTGATGAGAACTTCAAAGCACAGTATCCGCCGCAGAAAGTGTGTATGTCCACCCTAAAACTATCCTTTTGCTCACCTACTTTCAACTAGGATGTCGAAGTGAAGCTGGAGGATGAGAAATTTGAGTCTGATGACTCTTTACCCTCGGTAATCGTTCAGAAGGTTCGTCAAGCCCACATTTTATTTCCTGCTATGATTTCGTAAACCTTCTTTCCCAGAAGCATAATTTGACAATTCACCCACCATCCACCAGCCCTCCGAATACAACTGGACCTCACCATCGTACATCACTCATCAAGAGCACACGCACCACACAGCCTGTGGTGAGTGGCATACATATGACCGTAAAATCGAATGATAATGAGCCAGGTCCTTCTCAGAAGCAGCGCAGTTTGCAATCGCGGCGCCAAAAAGAATACATTGACCTAACTGGTGATGTCGAAGATACGGACATGCAGGTCGCCGACTTTCTCTCCAATCTCGAGCATGATTTATCTTGCGTCCTACCTGCCCTCAAAATACAGGATCTCGGGAGCCCGCAGCAGTTGTTCGCGCTCGCCGGTTGGAGTGAAGACGATCTCCATATGCTGTTCAAAGAAGCACTTCCGAACATCACCATCACTCAACGATTCATCCTTGTCAAAGGACTGAAGAAGAGTTCTGATTTTAGCATGCTGCAATCCTAGGAGGGTCCGAGGTTTTGTTGTAAAATATTCTTCTATCCACAGGGACATGTACATATGTATCTAACATGCATTCCGAATTAAACCACCACATGAGTTCGCTAAACCTATCCAGCGTGCTTCTTATGATCCATGGCAAATTTTGATAAGGGAATGTCGAACCCGGTGATTCAGCCAATGAAGGGAAAAGGTCAAAGCGGCGCCGCGGCTGGTTATGCGCAAAGATCGTCAATGATACGAATCTCAAACATGATACGGAAAGGTTTTAGAGACGATGAGGCGAGTTCAACATAAATTTTGCTGAACAACGGTTCTGTCACCTCAAGCTTCCTGCACAGGTACAAAGTGATGAATACAGTGACGAAGAATACACAACTTGGCAGCGCCCCGCAAAAACTGTGTTCTCCCATCGTGCAGCATCCCAGCCGAAGATCAAGAAGCCTCATCATGCCTCGGGAAGCAGAGACATTGAACTCTACTCAGCTGATGGTGATTTGGGGCTCACTATGTGAGAGAGAAACCATCTGACTGTGTGTAATTACAGGCCAGCGCTGGGAATCTAGTGCGGCAAAGATATTCATTCCAGCACGGCAGCAACCGAGCCCATAGTGTTGTCTCGCACTTGGGTGCAGGGTAGAAAGCCTTGTCCCAATCACTGATCTCCTTGAGAAAGGCTAACTTTTTACGCGATGCCGCTGTTAGACCAATATGTGTGTGAGAGATACTTCAACCGTCTGACACCTTTGTCTCTTTCTTCCCCCCATGGCATCGGTCGACCCGGGGAACGCAGTTGCAACTGATTTAGTAGCCAGCATCGGGCGGGAACTTACATCTGCTAGGAAACGTATTGAAGGGTTCGAAAAAGAAGCATGTAATCCCGTTTTTCTTCTCTGATCCCTCTGACGAATTTCATTGCACAGAAAATCTTAGCAGAAAAGGTGTGCCCATTCTTGTTGTTGTTCTGACACACCAACACATGACTATTCGAGGGTATGAAACGAAGCATAATGACGCTTGAAAGCGAAAATGCAAAATTGGTTTGCCCTGCGTCTCCCCAGTCGTCGTCCAACTGCATATAGTTGACCATGTCCATATAGCAACTTCAAGTTACGGCGCTTGAGGGAGGTCACAAAGCTAATCTCAAACGCGCACAGGCAGCTGAATCTCAGATTCGAGTATTGCAGTCCAAGCTCACCCTCGCGGTAAGTTTGATGGATCTACGCTTTCTCCAGGAACCTCGTAACGCCTATATAATCCAGGACGAATCAGAGAAAGTTCAAACCGAGGTTTCTCCCTTCATCCACTCCTGCAAGCCTTGAGCCGTAACTCATTCAGGGTTCAGAAAATTCTCGGATTGGAGAACAAACTCTCTGTATTGCAGGACGTGCATAGAGAGCAAATGGAAGCCCATTCCCAATTACAGAAGGTGATTCCTTGTGTCGTTGTGGTCCTACCGCCCCCGTTAATGTATCACAGACATGTGGAGGGCTTCGAATAACAATGAAAAAGCTGGAAGAAAAGAACGAGGAGATAGTACCGTCGTCGCAACCTGGTGAAGAAGAAATAAGCAATGTCACTTTGGGTGTATGTGGCTCCCTGCCAAGTGGCCCAGTTCATATTTATTCCTGACACCGAACCCTCAAGGAAAAAGTGGTAATATTGGAAAGAAGTCTCAACGAAGTCAAAGAGAAGTACAATACAGAACGAGATGCGGGGGGGACTTTGCGTCAGGTGAGAGTGTGCATGATTATTCGAATGTCTCTTTCATTTGATCCGCTGTCTATAGGACTATAAGAAGCTGAAGGCTAACTACGATAAGCTCTCGAGTGAGCAAACTGCTCTGCAACAGGTCACGAATAAATACCCTATCGATCACTAAATCAAGCTGATTCTGGTGATCTTGCAGGCTGGTGCCAAACTTCAACACAGGCTGGACAAGATTATGATTGACAGAGAAATACTCTTGAAAAATGACCGTGAACATGTCAGTTCATTTTTACCCCTCTGTTACCCATTCCTATGACGAGCAATTATCACGATAGGTTGCGAAGAACGAGGCATTGGCAGCCCGTTGTCTCAAACTGAAAGAAAAGAACGAAGCTAAACGAGCCAAAAAGCTTGCGCTTTGTAATGTCGGTCGTTCGGTTTCCTTCGTGTTTTTGGTATTCACGCCCATTCAGGAGAAGGAGGAGCTGAAGCGCCAAGTGAAGGAATTGTCAAGCGAGAAGGACACAATGTTGCAGGAGCTAAACGGCCTGCAAGATTCCAAACAGGTATAGCCGCCTTTGTTCACGACCTCGCAAGCTAATCACACAATCGTTTTAAGGCCCATCGAAAAACCGTAAAACGGCTGCGAATAGTGGAGATGGAGAAGGAACACCTTTTACAAGAACAAGAAGCCTGGGTTTGCGGCTTTAAACATTCCGTTCTCATTTCATCCTCTGATATGTCCAATTGGTTACTTTATGATCTCAGGCAAAGGGTCTGTCGCCCGAAAACCCGCTGATTAGCGATCTTCAAAAGGTAGATTTCGTCATGTCTTGCTTGTACTCTGAGTCATATATCATTAGAAAAATACCGAGCTAGAAGAGCGGTTGAACGAGGCTTTGCGCAAGAACGACAATATACAACACGAACTGAGATTGCAGGTTGCACCGTTTGTGAGTTCCACAACTGTACCCAACTAGTGCCAACTTCTGATGAGGCCCAGATTGGAATGGGGAAAGTCAAATAAAGTGAAAGGCTACGTTGTTTGAATGCTGACGATTATTAGGGTATTTCCAACGATCTACTCAAATCTCGCACGGTATGCTTACAATTGGGTCTTCTTTCCGCTATTCAAGGTCTCAACCTCAGCGTATAGTTTTACATGTCACCAACATTTGAGAGATATATATCCACATTACCAACACCGCCGGTCCGGCCTGATTCACAATTTCTACGTGAAGTAGCTTCTCACACAGCAGATTTGGGTCCTTTGATGACTTCGGTGAGATAAGCCCCCCGAGACTTAGTTCTGCATCACTTCCAGGTTGATCATTTTGGAATAGGACGTAACACTAGAACGGTAAGCCTCAACCCTTCTTGGGCTTCCGCTGCCTGAAAATAACTCTGCAGATATTCGCAGAGCTTTATACAATTCTCAAACCGCCTCATTATATGGCATGGTAGTCATGGACTAGTGTTTAGTCCCTCACATGTGCATGGAGCACAGGAGAGTTCGTGGGCTGAAAGCTTGGATTTGTCGTCCCTTTCTGGACAGACACGAGAACTCTTTATCCAAGATGGTTCCTCAGTCTTATATACTGGGACTTACCGTTGCCTTACGAGTCGTTCCTGGTCAGAGGATGGAGTTTTTCTGCCGAGTGCTATAGTGAGTATTTCTACCTCCAGAGTGCCGTATTATTGAAAAGCAGGATTAGCCCATTGGCGCTGTTCTTACTGCCACCCGGTTGCATGATGGTCTCATGACTCAGAATCTGGGTGACCTCGCAAATATGTATCGCGTTGGCGAACTGAGACTGGATTGCATGATCCTACAATGTGTCGATTTCAATCATGTATTATACAATCGACTCCTACAGCTCCACAACAGTCCAACAGACACGCGGTTGAAACGTGGACTGGAGGATACACCTGCATCAAAGGGAAAACGGAAAAAGGCCAAGACAAGGGATTGTGCTAATGCTTAGCGGGTGAGTGGCCAATTTTCTCCCATAGACTGTGTTAACAATCACCGGCGTAATGAAGACGAGTACCGTTACAGGCGCTAGCTTGTTTTCTTTCTTGGACTGCCAACCAGAAGTGCAAACAGAGGGGAAGTCATGCGAGTCGGACTACCTCACGTCAGTAGATTATTGCTATGTCGTTGCCAAATCCTGTATGGATGAGGTGTACTACTAGGTCGGATTACGTATGACAGAAATTATGTGGGGCAAGCAACTGGACCATACTTCGTTTCAAGACCTTGCTCTGGCATCAAGTACATGGACGTTGTTCGAGAAGATGCCGAACTTGCCTCGGAGCTGGTTGTCATTCTGGGAAAAGAATTGGGAGCAGCGAAAAGACAAATTGATGACCTCAAAACCGAACTCCAACTTGCTCAAATAGTCAGTTCATGGCACCTTGCACTGCCTGTTTGTTTTCTAATCTATTTGAAGGGAGATGTCAGAAAGGTTGAGGAGCTCGAACGACAAGTGGCAGAGCAGGTCAGGACTACGCCCAAACACCCTCAAATCGTCTGGTCACTCATGGAGGGTCGCGAACCTGGTTAGCAACAGCAAATATCTGAAACCCAAGTTGCGCGTAAATACGATGTTAAGCGGGTGGAAGAATTGCAGATGAAGCTTGACGAGTTTGGCTTCCAGAATCGTTGGTTGCATACAGAACTCAACCGCGTGGCGGGTGTAAAGAAGGTTGATCCTGTTTCATACTTTCGGAGCACAGATTCATTGATAATATTTTCCTACAGGAAGAGGGAAACGGTATCGCATTGCCGCCCGTACCATCTTTTAATGGCAATCCGGAACTCGTATGTCATGTTTACAATCATGTCAAGAATTATCTTGTTCATTGTCCTTCTTCCGGGTGCTTTATAGTTGACTAAGATAGGGACCCTCGAGGGCGAATTGGCAAAGGCTCACCAAGAAGCCGGAGATGAGAGGAAGGAGAAACTAGTGGCAATTCAAGTATTATCCGGCTTTCCTAGCGTCCGCCATATTTTCTTACACGTCTACCTGGTCTACCTGCAGAAATGTGACAATCTGCAGGCACAAGTCGCGGATTTACATCAAGAAAGAATGAACCTCATCGCAGTTTTGCAGCGGCTCGAAGTGAGTGTTTGAATCTGGTGAAGCCCTCTGGTGGGTTCATGCCCCGAACAGTTCAAAGCAGAGGAACCATCCAGCCATGCTCCAGCCATGCCGAGAACAGGAGGAAATCTCGATTTCGGTGAAAAAACAACGGGCGATAATATATCAAATACGGTCCGCAAAACCGCAAAACTCTTTTGATTTCTTTCTTAAGCAAGACTTCCAGGCTGTTGATGTATACGAAATCTCTTCAGAAGATTCAGAAGAAGAAAACGACAACTCTGATACATTATCGCAGAATCTAGAAGAATCTGCATCACTAGTGATGGAGTCTGAAGATGATCCATCGGTGTCGTCTCTTCACACAATACATAACCCAAACTTCAAGCGCTTCATAACGTGTCTTCCGGTCCCAAAGTTCCGTCCTCAAATCGCGGAGCTCACCGCCATATGTTCATCGCCGAAGCAATTAACGCCTCAACTGGCTTCGGTAAGCACTCTCACACAATCCAGTTTAACGTGGTGCGACCATAACTTCCTCAGGACTCGATGTCAGATTTCTTTTTCACCATTAGCCTCTGTTAGCTAACTTCCACATGCTCATTCAACAGAATTCGGCGATACGGCTCATTTCTCTACTTCCCCAGGCGTACGTTTTGGCAGGGTGGCCAGAACACTCATGCAGTGGTTTTTGGGCCGCTTGAGGTTTACAACCAAAGCGGCCTTTGGATACGATCCACCGAGTTCTCTTTGCTTCATGGCCATGTTTTTCCACTGTTCTATGGAACTACAACTGTCTATTATGTCGGGAACTACCGATGTCACCATGCTCACGAATGGTTTCCTGACGGCATAGCGTCCCCAAAACATATCGTGAGTCAAATTATATTTCATGTCTGTCAGCGTCTAAATAACAGCGACCTCGTTCAAGTCAAAACAAGTTCTTGCAGATCTTGTCCTCGAGAATGCGGGACCATTTGGGGCGAACTCTGGAATCCAGAGTAAAAGCCAACTGGTCGCGCAGTATTCTCAAGGACTGCTCAAGACCGACTGCCTCGTCCTACAATGTGTCGGGTTCGATCGTGCTCTATACAACCAATTGCTGACACGCAAAAAACCTTCCAAACGCAAGCGTGGTTCGAACTATAATCCTGGTCCAAGTAAAAAGGCAAAAAAAGTCAAAACCTGGACTCGGAGGAGCGAAAGGCAGTAAGCAAGCAATCATCTTAGAAGGCATCCGAGCTCAACAAGAGAAAGCCTGGACTGAATTGGGGTCTTTCCTGAACATATTCTGCTGTCCGTTTCGTTGTGCTGTACTCTACAAGTTTCTCGAACATGACCGGACCTGTATCCGATAAACCCTGGCGAAACATGACCTATGCTTGGGCAGAACGACAACTTGAAAACTTTTTCGGCCAGTGAATAGTGCTCACGGGTAGCGATCGAGAGCCGCGACGCTGCGTGTTCATTCTCTTTCTAGAACCCGTCGTCGCAAGCAATAAAGAACGACGAAAACCGAAGTGAGAGCCTCGAGAAACGGTATACAAGTGGATTTACCGGTCGCAGTTTTCAATGCCTATATCAACAATCACGCAAAACATTCCCCTATCCGGTGTGACTCCGTCCCTCATAAACAGTCATTATCAACTCACGTAGGGATGTTCAACGAGAGACGTAAAGCGGGGCTCATCCTTGGCCCACTTTCGGGAACCTTATTTCGCATCGGAGGAAATCAATCCCGAGTTTACACCACATGTGGTTTGAATGATACACATGATGTCGGACGTGATCATGGCCTTCGAGACACTCATCGTCATTTAAAGCTGGAATTCTGCAGCTCAAGAGTTTTCTTTTTGTTTAACACATTTTGTCCACCCTGTTTAACCGTTCTTGGCGCTCTTTACCTTATCTTCCGAGTCTCTCACTTTCCTGCATTCGACGCTCATGCACTGTCTCTTGATGGTCATTTCAGCCACCTTTATCCACCCTCATGGCGCATTCGCTGGTGCCATTGTCGATCGTCCGTGGTGTGCGGGGCATCTCGAGAGTATCAGGTTGAAATGGAAGAGAAGCTGCCGATGGGGTAAAGAGGTCTCCTCTTCGCCTCGTTTCCTGACTAATTTGGTGCTCTTGACATTCTAGGAGATCGTGTGATAAGTACATCATGGATTTTACGTCGTTGGCTGGGCCATTCTGAAGAGCTATTTGAGCCTTGAGCGTTGAAGCTGATGTCCTGATTTTCGCATCATTACGAATGAATGTAAGCACTAATCGTTAGAACAAGACTTGGAACTTACCATTCTTCCTTATAAGTTAACTTGAAGGGTCACCGGTCATGATTCATGACGGCAACGTCGCGGCGCCGACTTCAGCAAATGCTGACACCCCCATCACCCTGGCGGCCGCCGATGCTTGTTGGCTTATTGATTCGGACATGAGCTGTAAATCGAGATTCGAGGCTGTGTATCGGAAGTTTGAATTGCGAATTTTGTAAAACAAGGAGATCTCAAGAGTAGTACCCGAAAAATCTAAATGTCCCCCTAGGCTCTCGGTGTCTTCAAGTCGACAGCTGTAAGTCCCAAGCTTCCCCTCGCTTCACAGGTAAGCGAGAGGGAAGAGTGCATGCTGGTACAGGGGAGGACTAGAATCTGAAAAGAAGCAAGCTGTCCGCAACATTTGTTATCCTGTTGGTTCTGTCACGACCACGCTCCTGGTTAACCGAACACTCAGCGAGGTTTTTGTGAGGACGGCAAATTCATCTATACTCACAAGTCTCATTGCTGTCGACAAGGTTCTGCACAAATGAGCTTTCGGGGACGGTCGTTCATGATCAAAAACGTTCCAATTCCGAGTCGGGGACATGAAATTCAGAGCCGAAATTCTAACTGCTTTAGTGGGGCTCGCGAACTGGTGTCTGATGGATGATTCCTTGAGACTATCGCATAAGTAGAAATACAATCACTTCAGGATCCGTTGAATCTCTGACCGTTTGAACGCATCTTATGATGTTATAAAACACTGAGTTGCGATGACTTGGGTTAAGATAACAGGTAACATGCGCAGATTACTCATCTGACGACTAGAGTCGCGGTGACGGAATTACAAGTATCATAGGCCTAGAATATATCATCATGATCCATCCACCTCCATCAAACTTGTTTCCTCTGCTGGAGGTGTCCGTCTTTGATGCCCCTCCCTCCGGGGCGCTTCACTTGGGGTTGGCGATGGCTGTTGGGAAGATGGTTGCGGGGAAGCTGAAGGAGAACGCCCTCGTGCCCTTTTTGCATTGTACGAGGGGTTGAAATGGTGGCATTTTGGACAGAGGTACTCTGGATTGGTCATTGCGTCAGGACTCCTGCCATCGGATTACGTAGTAGAAACGAACGGGTGTCTGCCCACAGGATCTCCTTCACCAGGCCATTGTGCGCAAAGCACTTCTCACAGATTAACGCGTAGCGGGACGTAGATGCGCTCGGGGTATGATCATCATCTCCAAGCACGGCATCAGCCAGTTTATCAAACCATTGCTTGCGTGGCGACATCGAGGAATGGGGCACCAGGGGCGATGCTGAATGGGCAATTTACTGAATTTGCAGAGTTGTAAAGTAGAGGGAGCGGCGTACGAGATATTTGAGGTTGAGACGGGTTAGGAGTCTGGATAGAGTTGGCGTTCAAATGCATGACTTGTCGTTGAGGGGTTATTGGCTGAGATGGCATGCTGAGAGGTCTTAGGTGAACTGGGGTGGTAGGAGATTCGTATCTTTGAATAAGGTCACGAGTCGATTCAAAGTTAGTCTTTTTCTTGATTTCTGCCACTTTCAACTTCTGTTGCTTCATGAGAGCTTGGAGTGTCTTCTCTAAAGTGAGGAGTTCATTTCGTTCTGATTGATAGCGCAAAGTACACACCTTCGGCGTCGCCTTTTCTCTTGTACCATATTTGGATGATTCTTCGGATGAATAGGATGCTATGCCAGAATCAGCATCAGTGAGAACCAAGGATGAGACAACTCACACAATGGGACCCACTACGACCGGTGCACCCGTTATAGCCTTGCCAATTCTGCCTCCTCGCCGTACTTCATACTGATTCGGAAGGAAACCCATATACCACATGCTAACATACGCCACCCATCCCGCCAAGGTGTACAAGGTTACGAGGAGAGTCGCTCTGCGTTCTCGTAAACGAATTTCAGAGAGCTTGACGTGGCGCTTCTGTATGTCTTGCGCCAAAGTGGACAGAATGGTTTCGTAGTCCTCCTCTTGCTTCTGCCAGGACTGGGGTCAAAGGAGATTTGTAATTTGAAAGAATATCTCGCACCTTTTGGAATATCCGTGCGATGAGGGACATTCTGCTGGACCAAACAGTGAAAGAGAAGAGGAGGGTGTGGTGTACTGTGGCCTGCTCACGATACTACTGGCATGGCAGAGTCGTGACGTGGTTTTCACACACCCACGTGATAGAACGATGCCGTTCAATGCGCGTGCGCCACTAAGCGCGCCCGGTATCAAGAAGGCAGAGCACAGCTATGCATTCGAAATAGGCAAGACCATCTAAACTACAATCTTCGAACTCTGGAATCATCAACATCAATTAACACAGCCTCGGATACCATATTCCAAGTACCATACGCTCGTATTGCCAGTTTTGCAGCTGGGATGTTCTTCTTAGCCTGAGCAAATGCAACCGCGATAAGTGAATGGTTAAGGAATTCAAAGGGAACAAACAACAGCATAACCCTCCAGTGACCTCGGCATTCATTCTGAATTTGCAAAGGTCGCGTTGTTATAGCGACAAATTCAACTGTCACGGTTTGGTAAGAGTGTGATGACACAGCAATTGATGTTCACACAGGCTTACAGCCTACTTTGCATGATGTATGATGAGGCCTATGACGCGCCTGGCTCTTGTCCTCTTATTCTCGAACGGATCCTTCCGTGCCTGTCCATGTGGAAGAAAGGCATGGGCGTTCGAGTGGGTATGCTATTCAAGCTGCGAATATGGGTTCCAGTCTATAAAATTACTTGTAAGACCATCGTTGACTGCTGCTGACCAGCGTGGATGCCGAGCTGTTGGAAGCCTATCTTCTCGGAACCGCTGCGACCTGTTAAACTAATGTGAGTAGAATGTTCCAACACATATTCCACATTTCGACCGACACAGCTTTCCATGCGATCGAACGCACCCGGCTGACGCCACTTGACAGTTGGATGAATATGAAACAAAAGAAAGATGGTCGGGGCTCAGAAAGTTGTATGATGTATGTTGAAAAACATTGCTGCCACGGACTTACGTCATTAAGTAAACCGCATTTGCGGTTGTCCGATTTTAGCGAAACCCAGTTTGCAGTTGCCATCAAGATCGAAGAGCAAGTCTCTTATAAGTACCATCCAGGCTTGGAGATTGCCACCATACTACCGGCACAATTCCCCATCGAGGTCCTCCGATCTCGCCATGACTCCTACATAAACGCGCTTTCTCGGCGCAAAACTTAAATCACGTTCTCGGCTCTTACTCCAATGACCCAGCATAATCCCACCACCTTCAACGCCTTCACCAACAAGCACTCTTCTTACATCGCCGAGAGCCCCCTCGGTTCGTTTCCTGAAAACTCATCACAATATCCAGTCGCAGTTGCACCTTGGAGTGAGTATACATTATATACCTTGATTAGATCTTCGCTCATACATACCACCACAGACTCTAATCTACCGTCTCATCGTTCGCCGGCTTCCTTGGCTTCTCACTTGTACCCTTCATCTGGCGGGTTAAACCTCTCGCAAGCACCCAAAGGCTATAACCAATACATCTCCTCGGTCTACTCCTCACCAGTGCCGCGATCGTCAAATTTTCACGGCTCCTATGATCGGCATCCGCATCCATCGAGCTCTCGACGTCGAAGCGAGCAAGACATCGTTTACCCAACGCATGCATACACCCATTCTTTCAGCACCCAGAGCATCTCGATCGCCCCGCATCCTAGCCTGCATTCCGAAAGGCAGCCCGCTCAATGGCATGGTTCCTCGCGCAGCCCGCACTCCTCCAGCAGTGGTGGTGTGGCGTCGTTAGGCTGGACGCCACCTACTCCAGAAAACCAATATCTCAGTCTCAACCCCCATTGGGATGAAACCATATCCCCACCTCAGTCTCCGGAGATGCGTCTCTACTTGCCATCGGCGGGGTACAACTTTCCTCATGAGGCACCGACCGCTCAATCCTCTCACACCGAAGCCAGTCATGATGCCCGTCGGCGGATGTCTCCGGCATCTAGCGTTTCCACTGCATCCCCACCCGCATCGCGGAGAGGGAGCGTTGATCAATCTTCTTCAGGTGGAAAAATCTGCTCCCATTGTCATGCGACTTCCACCCCGCTATGGCGACGTGAACCTCATACATTGAAACCACTCTGCAATGCCTGCGGGCTGTATTTTCAGCAGCGGAACAAGCACCGACCACAAGAGTTGATCGACGCCGATGCTGCTGACGACTTGTCTGAGTCCGATGGCGACGCATCAGGACCCGAATGCAGTCATTGCCATACTCATCACACATCTGTTTGGCGGCGGAGCAAGACTGGAGCACAACTATGTAATGCTTGTGGAGTATACTCCCGTCTTCGAGGGAGGGATAGACCACTTTCGCTCAAGCGCAATAGAATTAAACCGCGGACTAAACATAATATACCGAGGTGCGCAACGAGAACCGAATTCTTATTTCTGTCGTTAATTTTTTGATTCTTCTAGAATCGAATAACACCTAGACAATTAATGGAACTTGTTAACGTCTTGTGTAAATTACGCATGGACCCCGGTGGCCCCCAGATCCAGTCGGGTCCCGCCGATCAACGGACTCTATCCTGGATGGCTGGGCACGAAAAATGCGAGGGTAGGGAGCGTGTTCACAATATGCCGCCGATCCAGACATCTATGCATTAGCGGTGGCGTCAGCGTTGACGACGAGAAACACGGCAAATTTTCCAACAAGTCAATGGAATTGTGAATATTCTTCGTTAACTATAAAGTGGGGTATCACAGGCCCTTTCAATTGATTGTTTGCGCAAAGGCGGAAATATCTAAGGAGTGAGAGTATATGTAGTGAGATGATGAGCCGAAAAATATTTGAGAACAAAGGCAGTGCTCACCACATGCAGCAGAACTCTGATGAAGGGTCACGAGTGCGATTTTGGGGTGATCATATAGAGAGGAGAGTTCAAATCAACAGGCCGATGATCGGCCGACCAGTATACATATTCGGGCCTAAGTCGGTGTTTTTGTCCCCTCACTTTCATGCCTCGGAGCAATGAGAACACGGTGAATACTGACACAAGTGAATGCATGCATGATGTAGCTACTTGACTGTACATAGCATGCAGTGATCCAGTGACCTCGTCAGGGCGCATGGGATTTTATGGTCCTGTATATGTCGGTGCTATAGAAAAAATACGAAACCCTTGGACTTGCGGAAGAATGGGAGTGGATGGACGGATGAGTCGAATTAGAGGAAAAGTGTGCTCTGATTGGTGGCACAGCCACGCGATAACGATTAAGGCTCCGCTCTGGACAAAAATTTGGATCTGATCGATTTCTGGTGACTTTCTGCTTGATCGACACCACCATGGCCCCGTCTGCCTCAAAACAGAAACGCCTTGCAGAGAAAGCCGCAAAAAAGAATGCTGGCCTGGCCGCTTCTTCATCCACGAGTACACCCATGACCGGATCAGCCAATGGTAGCGAGGCCAATACTCCCCTCACAAGCTTGAGCGCTGTTAACAGCACCGACGACCTCACAACTTCAATGGCAAAGCTCAA
This sequence comes from Entoloma clypeatum, assembly GCA_963565915.1. Classification (NCBI taxonomy): domain Eukaryota; kingdom Fungi; phylum Basidiomycota; class Agaricomycetes; order Agaricales; family Entolomataceae; genus Entoloma; species Entoloma clypeatum. Next base: position 4,099,732 of record OY751494.1, read on the forward strand.
AGTTGCCACAGACAGGTATGCTTATCTCCGATCGCGTGCGCTCTATGTTGACAATCGCCACAGGAGTGCATCGGGTGTCTTGGTATCCGATGTCAAAGCCAGAGACATCAAAATTGAATCGTACACGCTCTCTTTTCACGGACGCCTTCTCATCGAAGGAGCAGAAATAGCCCTGAATTATGGACAGAGATATGGGCTACTTGGCGAGAATGGGTCTGGCAAGGTGAGTGTTCTCATGTGATACGTCTTGTCTCCAAACGAACCTGAACGGATCGTGGTAGTCGACTTTCCTCCGATCTATCGCGGAACGTGATATCGAAATTCCACCTCACATCGACATCTACCTCGTCAGCGGAGAGGCAGAGCCATCAGATATCAATGCCATCGACTTCATCGTCGCCTCTGCCAAGGAAAAAGTGGCCCGACTTGAGGCTTATATCGAGGAGCTTTCCGTCTCAGAGGATGTGGATGAGGTGGCATTGGATGTGGCGTATGAGGAACTCGAAGAGATGGATCCGAGTACGTTCGAGGCCAAGGCCGGAAGCATTCTCCATGGCCTGGGATTTTCTCAGGCTATGATGAAGCGGCCCACCAAGGACATGAGTGGTGGGTGGCGAATGCGTGTCGCTCTTGCGCGAGCACTCTTCGTCAAGCCTCATCTTCTTCTCCTCGATGAACCTACCAACCATCTCGATCTCGGAGCAGTTGTCTGGTTGGAGGCATACTTATCGACCTACAACCATATCTTGGTCATCACATCTCATTCGCAAGATTTCATGGACTCCGTTTGTACAAACATCATGGATCTGACGATGAAGAAGAAAATGATCTATTATCATGGTAATTACACCACCTATGTCAAAACCAAGCAAGAGAACGAGGTGAACCAGATGAAGGCGTATCATAAGCAACAGGAAGAGATCGCACATATAAAAAAGTGCGTACATATCTGTTCCATCAGAGCGATACTCACCAATCTGTCTTGTTGCAGATTTATCGCCTCCGCTGGTACATACGCCAACCTAGTTCGTCAAGCCAAATCAAAACAGAAGATCATTGATAAAATGGAAGCTGCTGGTTTGATCGAGAAAGTAGAAACGCCTAAACCCCTACGGTATGATCTCGCCGACTGGTCTTGATCTTTCAAGACATCCAACATATATCTTAGATTCAACTTTGAAGATATACGAAAGCTGCCTCCTCCGATAATTGCCTTCGACGAAGTCGCTTTCTCTTACTCTGGTAAAAAAGAAGATTATCTCTACCGAAATCTTTCCTTCGGTATTGAGTAAGTCGTCTTCTATGCTTGCGATAAACACACTAATAGGTGTTTCAGTATGGATTCCCGTATCGCCATCCTGGGTGCCAACGGTACGGGAAAATCCACACTCCTTCACCTGATCACCGGTGCCCTTCAGCCTTGTCAGGGCTCGGTCTCCAAGCATTCCGCTCTCAAGCTTGCAAAGTACTCTCAACATTCCGCGGATCAACTTCCATACGATTCCAGCCCGATCGAATACTTCCAGACTCTATTTTCAGAGAAGTATCCCGACAAAGATCTTCAGGTACGTGTTCCATTTTGCAAATCTTTGGCCGAGATCCTCATTGGGTTCTACAGGCATGGCGGTCACAGCTAGGACGATTCGGTCTATCCGGAGCTCACCAAACTTCACCCATCAATCATCTATCTGATGGTCTGCGAAATCGGTGTGGACTGAGCTGGGTTGGACTTGCATTCAAACTAACCCTGCCGCGTAGTGTCGTATTTGCTCAGCTGGCAATGGAGCACCCGCATATCCTTTTGCTCGGTATGTGACACCACATTCGCGGGAAATGGCTGCTTAACTGACGTCTGAATTTAGATGAACCGACCAATCACTTGGACATGGCATCTATCGATGCTTTAGCTCAGGCTATAAAAGAGTTCGAGGGTGGCGTCGTTATCGTCTCACACGACTTCCGTAAGTTTCTTTCGTATTCCTTTCGCGCGGCGTCCTACCTCATTACATCTAGGCCTCATTTCACAAGTGGCAGAAGAGCTATGGGAAGTAGCAGATAAGACGATTAAAAACCTGACCAAGCGGGAGATCAGTATAGTTGACTACAAGAAGAATCTGATCAAACAGAGTGCGTTGCTTCCTTTCCGGGTCAATTAGCAAGTTGAGCTCAATTCTTCCCGTGCAGGTTTTGCTGCGATTGAAAAGGCGAAATTGTTCTCCAAGACGGCGCCCAAGGGCAAGACGTAAAATAGGTGGCGGTGATCCTTTCTGCTTGACGGTCTGCACCTGGATTCCTTAGAGCACTCCATGTCTCACCCGTGTTTCCCTGCATACCATCTTCATCATCAACCATCCGCATCACACACCTTCATGTTTTACATACGCATAGATCGCAGCCTTATTTTCTGGATAGATAGATACCTTTGTATATGTTCTATGAGAGACTCGCGCGCCGTTTATGTCCTATACGTTGAGCCTCTTTACATAACTAGGATATGACAGAAGAGAGTATATTGGGGGTAAGATGTTAATCGCTACAAGGGTGTCGATGCAGTCCGTGTAAGTCGCTACAATCCCAGAGGGAGTGAGGTGTTAGCCGTCGCCATCCTCAAATCTGGCTATAAAAAGTAGTCTGCTGGGGGCCGTTTCGCTGGTATTGAATGGACATCCTGGAATACAAATCGCATACCGTCAACAAAATTGACGCAGTGTTGTCTGTGGCCAGGGGACACCTACCAGTGGTGCATGTTGAAAGACCTTGTAATCTTGTGTAAGGTGTTCGTCTAGTTGGAGGATCGACGCAACGTTCCCGCACCTATCGGTGAACCGAAGAAGAGAAGACGGCAAAGTTAATTATTCCATCGACAGTGCGAAGAACAATAAGGAAACAGGAACCGCACGATTGATGAAAGCCAATCTTACGCCACAAGGAAATGAGCCAATCCGCTTATGGAAGCAGCATTGGGTAGTGTTTCCCAGGTGAAGGAAAACGGTGAGAGGCGAGGACTGACCGATAGCAGTAATTTGGAGCACTCCAAACGGTTACAATAGTCCGATCAAACATGAGCTTGTACCCTTCCATGGCGAGTTGGTGTGCCCGCGCGATGAGATCGATAGCGTTGTGATGTGCAAACGTTTTTGTGATATCGGCACCAAATAGAAAGCCTGCACCACGAGGTGAAAGACCCCAACCGGCTATATCTGGGCAAAGGTAGTTTCACGGTCGGGATCAAACCTTGTAATGAATGAATGAAGGCCGCTAACCATCCGGGTCTGACCACAGGAGGTCGCACATAGGTCCATCATGAGGGACCTCCTGCTTTCGATCAATAGCGCGTATCTAACAGGAGATACCATTTAATTTGTTTCGCGTAAGATGCGGCGGAAAAAAACACAATTACCTCATCGATGCTGTGAAGATTGGGACTCAAGCCGCCATGGACGCAGAACACTCGCCCGTCGACGATGGCGCCCAGGGAGAGGTAATCGAAGACTTCGCAGCACCAGCGCCAGACATTCGAGCTGCCGTATTTCCGCTGGCACTCATCGTAGAAGCCATACACCTGTGTTATCTGACGCGACTCGTGGTTTCCTCGAATGAGTGTGATTCGTTCCGGGTAGCGGACCTTCAGGGCCAACAGCAGAAGAAATGTTTCGACGCTGTAGAACCCCCGATCAACGAAATCGCCTATTCAGTTGAAGATGACGAAAAATCCAGGGTATGTCGACCAGCGAGGGTTTGATACACGTAAAGGGAGAATTCAGTTGTGTAGCGCAGTTTCGGGGACAATTCCCCGTGCAAATAACGTACCCATGAAAAGATAGTTTGTTTCTGGACAGAATCCTCCGACTTTGAAAAGTTCCATCAAGTCGAAGAATTGGCCGTGAATATCTCCACATATCTAGATGATAATTTAAAAAGAGGAAAGTCAGGGACCGAGAGAGTGTCGATGATTCAAGGGGTCCGCACCGTCACAGGAGAGTCGACCACCTGAACGTTGCCCTCTTCGATCAAGATTTCTCGTGCTTTTATGCATAGCCTTTTCACTTGCTCTTCCGAGATTGGTTCACAACGTGTTAGCTGTTCGATCTGTCTGCGCATTTCCCCCGGGTACGAATGTTCGATAACAGGTTGAAAAACATCGTTGATGAGGGATCACAGAGGGAGAAGAGAGATGAGCATTGCTTTGATTGGTATCCGAGGCGGCTCACCTGTCAAGGTCACTCGACATCCTTACAGCAAGGAAAATGTTCGAATGGTAGAGGAAGCAATTAAGTTGGTAGTACTGAGTAGATGGCTTAGAAAACGAAACCAATAAAGATCACCTGATGATAATACACGGCACTAACTGTATGTTACTTTCGGAGGTAGTGAGTGGGTAATTGACGCGACGGTGAACCTTTCATGAATACATAGGAACAAGCGTCGGGTCAAGGGATTAAGTACAACAAATTACAGTGCATGTGCATGACGAGAGATAAGATTGACGGAAGCAAAGGAAGAAATTCAACTTCAGGAAACCACGACCTCAGTAAAACTTGCGACATGGAACAACCTCTGTGCTTCTGCTATTGAACGAGAGCCCCCAAGCCTTTGCGGATGCCACTCTCAGATTTCCATGGGCCATGGCCCAGCGTGATCGACTGATGGTACTGATAGTCATTGGACATGGACTGGCTGTTGTGGTGAAGATAGGACGCGGAAGAGTGAGAGTCGGAATGCCGGTCATCTCGGCGGTTGTAACGGTGCTCCTGGATGGGGGCAAGGATTGGAGGGGGGGAGTCAAAACGCTGATGGCTCGGAACGCCGACGACAGAGGAAGGGTAGCTGGTTTGGTGGTGGGGAAGATGGCCGTTGGAAAGGCTGGAGTGATCATTGACGATAGCGTTGCCGTGGTGGTGGTGGTAGCCGTGTGGGTCATCGTGATATACATAAGAAGGGGTGGTGGGACCTGATGTGGGGGAATGAGAAGAGGCGGGCGAGGCGGGTTCAGCGCTGGATGACTGATTTTGAGGATACGACTGGGGATGGGAAATGTGAGAGATGGAATGACGGGAAGAAATGGGAGTCGGGTTTGGGCTGTCATGTGGGTGCTGGAGTACGGGCGAGGAAGTGTTGATATTGGGAAGCGAATTGCCGAAGTTGTTGTGTGGGTTTGAATAGGATGAAAAGGAGCTAGCGTTGGAGCTTGATGAGGGATGGGGTAGAGGGGTGGTGTGGACGTATGTGTAACCTGCACCCTGAGACTGGTCGTGATAGGTGGACGTGTTATTTCTGTAAGAATAGGACTGGGAACCCTGGCTGGGACCCTGGGACGAGATCGTGACGAGATTATGGCTCCCTGAGGGGTAGGTGGCCTCAGGTGAGGACGAAGATCTGCTGGAACTGGTGGAAGGGAGATGGGCAGTGGCAGGGAGGGTCGCCTGGGCCAAAGGGGGCGGGGAATCGGGGGGCGGGGAATGCTGGTTATAGACACGGGCTGGTTCCAAAGCAGGGGGGGAGGAGAGGGGGGGCGGAGACATTGGAGGGTCCACGGTGGAGGAGGCAGAGTTGTTACGCTTTGGGGCACCGGCTGAACTGTTCATGGCACGGGAAATGGCGGAGCGGGTGGAACTCCTACGTGAACCAGGTGAAAGATGGATGCGGTAGCTGGGAACGAGTGAGATGAACGAAGGGCGTGGAAGGCAGGAAGAAGACTGACTGCTGCTGGAGGTTGTCTTGTCGGGAACATCGCGTCTCACAGCCGGGAAAGGGACACTTGTGGTTCCTCTCACCGGTGTGTACGCGAGAATGGCGCGCGAGATGGCCGCTGGTGCTGAAGGGGCGATCACATACGGAACAGACGTGTTTTTTCTTCTGGGGAGGTGCGGAAGAGTGAGAGGGCTGTGGTGGGGAGGGCTGTGGGGAGGGACTGGCGGAGTCGGGCAAATAGTGAGCATAGTACTGGGAAGAGGGGTGTTTAGAATCTGCGCGAGGCATGGTAAGCAAGAGAGGGATGAAAAAAGGGACAACGGGCTGTGATATGTATGAAATTAGCTTCCACTTATGTTCACGCCACACATGTACGTAACACGTGAACTCGTCCCAACTCCGATTTTCCGGGACCAATCCTCGAATAGTCTCTCGCTTCCCGTCGATCCCACCACCCCAAAACCGTCCTTCTCTCCTCCGGCCCCATCTGTCACTTTTAACACGTAATCTAGCCCACACTACCGCCGTTCCCTTTGAAACAGCTCCCACAACTTCATCAACTCCGATCAGGCATGCGCTTCTTTATGGGCGCCATTCCAGATTGATCTAGTCCTATCTCTTACGGAACCGGTGATGCCTGCATCCTCCAATCACTCTCAAACGGACACAGACGGACATCCATGCGAAAATACCTCGTTCCCTCCTTTTGCAAATCCACAAGTAAAAGGGTCGAGCAACAACCAAGACTCTGATCGGATAAGGGTGCACCATAAGTAAGTAAGGGTGCAAAGAAAG
>OY751494.1:4106417-4161417 GCA_963565915.1 Entoloma clypeatum
GGTTTAAACCTCCTCGCAAGCACCCAAAGGCTATAACCAATACATCTCCTCGGTCTACTCCTCACCAGTGCCGCGATCGTCAAATTTTCACGGCTCCTATGATCGGCATCCGCATCCATCGAGCTCTCGACGTCGAAGCGAGCAAGACATCGTTTACCCAACGCATGCATACACCCATTCTTTCAGCACCAGAGCATCTCGATCGCCCCGCATCCTAGCCTGCATTCCGAAAGGCAGCCCGCTCAATGGCATGGTCCTCGCGCAGCCCGCACTCCTCCAGCAGTGGTGGTGTGGCGTCGTTAGGCTGGACGCCACCTACTCCAGAAAACCAATATCTCAGTCTCAACCCCCATTGGGATGAAACCATATCCCCACCTCAGTCTCCGGAGATGCGTCTCTACTTGCCATCGGCGGGGTACAACTTTCCTCATGAGGCACCGACCGCTCAATCCTCTCACACCGAAGCCAGTCATGATGCCCGTCGGCGGATGTCTCCGGCATCTAGCGTTTCCACTGCATCCCCACCCGCATCGCGGAGAGGGAGCGTTGATCAATCTTCTTCAGGTGGAAAAATCTGCTCCCATTGTCATGCGACTTCCACCCCGCTATGGCGACGTGAACCTCATACATTGAAACCACTCTGCAATGCCTGCGGGCTGTATTTTCAGCAGCGGAACAAGCACCGACCACAAGAGTTGATCGACGCCGATGCTGCTGACGACTTGTCTGAGTCCGATGGCGACGCATCAGGACCCGAATGCAGTCATTGCCATACTCATCACACATCTGTTTGGCGGCGGAGCAAGACTGGAGCACAACTATGTAATGCTTGTGGAGTATACTCCCGTCTTCGAGGGAGGGATAGACCACTTTCGCTCAAGCGCAATAGAATTAAACCGCGGACTAAACATAATATACCGAGGTGCGCAACGAGAACCGAATTCTTATTTCTGTCGTTAATTTTTTGATTCTTCTAGAATCGAATAACACCTAGACAATTAATGGAACTTGTTAACGTCTTGTGTAAATTACGCATGGACCCCGGTGGCCCCCAGATCCAGTCGGGTCCCGCCGATCAACGGACTCTATCCTGGATGGCTGGGCACGAAAAATGCGAGGGTAGGGAGCGTGTTCACAATATGCCGCCGATCCAGACATCTATGCATTAGCGGTGGCGTCAGCGTTGACGACGAGAAACACGGCAAATTTTCCAACAAGTCAATGGAATTGTGAATATTCTTCGTTAACTATAAAGTGGGGTATCACAGGCCCTTTCAATTGATTGTTTGCGCAAAGGCGGAAATATCTAAGGAGTGAGAGTATATGTAGTGAGATGATGAGCCGAAAAATATTTGAGAACAAAGGCAGTGCTCACCACATGCAGCAGAACTCTGATGAAGGGTCACGAGTGCGATTTTGGGGTGATCATATAGAGAGGAGAGTTCAAATCAACAGGCCGATGATCGGCCGACCAGTATACATATTCGGGCCTAAGTCGGTGTTTTTGTCCCCTCACTTTCATGCCTCGGAGCAATGAGAACACGGTGAATACTGACACAAGTGAATGCATGCATGATGTAGCTACTTGACTGTACATAGCATGCAGTGATCCAGTGACCTCGTCAGGGCGCATGGGATTTTATGGTCCTGTATATGTCGGTGCTATAGAAAAAATACGAAACCCTTGGACTTGCGGAAGAATGGGAGTGGATGGACGGATGAGTCGAATTAGAGGAAAAGTGTGCTCTGATTGGTGGCACAGCCACGCGATAACGATTAAGGCTCCGCTCTGGACAAAAATTTGGATCTGATCGATTTCTGGTGACTTTCTGCTTGATCGACACCACCATGGCCCCGTCTGCCTCAAAACAGAAACGCCTTGCAGAGAAAGCCGCAAAAAAGAATGCTGGCCTGGCCGCTTCTTCATCCACGAGTACACCCATGACCGGATCAGCCAATGGTAGCGAGGCCAATACTCCCCTCACAAGCTTGAGCGCTGTTAACAGCACCGACGACCTCACAACTTCAATGGCAAAGCTCAAAGTTGCCACAGACAGGTATGCTTATCTCCGATCGCGTGCGCTCTATGTTGACAATCGCCACAGGAGTGCATCGGGTGTCTTGGTATCCGATGTCAAAGCCAGAGACATCAAAATTGAATCGTACACGCTCTCTTTTCACGGACGCCTTCTCATCGAAGGAGCAGAAATAGCCCTGAATTATGGACAGAGATATGGGCTACTTGGCGAGAATGGGTCTGGCAAGGTGAGTGTTCTCATGTGATACGTCTTGTCTCCAAACGAACCTGAACGGATCGTGGTAGTCGACTTTCCTCCGATCTATCGCGGAACGTGATATCGAAATTCCACCTCACATCGACATCTACCTCGTCAGCGGAGAGGCAGAGCCATCAGATATCAATGCCATCGACTTCATCGTCGCCTCTGCCAAGGAAAAAGTGGCCCGACTTGAGGCTTATATCGAGGAGCTTTCCGTCTCAGAGGATGTGGATGAGGTGGCATTGGATGTGGCGTATGAGGAACTCGAAGAGATGGATCCGAGTACGTTCGAGGCCAAGGCCGGAAGCATTCTCCATGGCCTGGGATTTTCTCAGGCTATGATGAAGCGGCCCACCAAGGACATGAGTGGTGGGTGGCGAATGCGTGTCGCTCTTGCGCGAGCACTCTTCGTCAAGCCTCATCTTCTTCTCCTCGATGAACCTACCAACCATCTCGATCTCGGAGCAGTTGTCTGGTTGGAGGCATACTTATCGACCTACAACCATATCTTGGTCATCACATCTCATTCGCAAGATTTCATGGACTCCGTTTGTACAAACATCATGGATCTGACGATGAAGAAGAAAATGATCTATTATCATGGTAATTACACCACCTATGTCAAAACCAAGCAAGAGAACGAGGTGAACCAGATGAAGGCGTATCATAAGCAACAGGAAGAGATCGCACATATAAAAAAGTGCGTACATATCTGTTCCATCAGAGCGATACTCACCAATCTGTCTTGTTGCAGATTTATCGCCTCCGCTGGTACATACGCCAACCTAGTTCGTCAAGCCAAATCAAAACAGAAGATCATTGATAAAATGGAAGCTGCTGGTTTGATCGAGAAAGTAGAAACGCCTAAACCCCTACGGTATGATCTCGCCGACTGGTCTTGATCTTTCAAGACATCCAACATATATCTTAGATTCAACTTTGAAGATATACGAAAGCTGCCTCCTCCGATAATTGCCTTCGACGAAGTCGCTTTCTCTTACTCTGGTAAAAAAGAAGATTATCTCTACCGAAATCTTTCCTTCGGTATTGAGTAAGTCGTCTTCTATGCTTGCGATAAACACACTAATAGGTGTTTCAGTATGGATTCCCGTATCGCCATCCTGGGTGCCAACGGTACGGGAAAATCCACACTCCTTCACCTGATCACCGGTGCCCTTCAGCCTTGTCAGGGCTCGGTCTCCAAGCATTCCGCTCTCAAGCTTGCAAAGTACTCTCAACATTCCGCGGATCAACTTCCATACGATTCCAGCCCGATCGAATACTTCCAGACTCTATTTTCAGAGAAGTATCCCGACAAAGATCTTCAGGTACGTGTTCCATTTTGCAAATCTTTGGCCGAGATCCTCATTGGGTTCTACAGGCATGGCGGTCACAGCTAGGACGATTCGGTCTATCCGGAGCTCACCAAACTTCACCCATCAATCATCTATCTGATGGTCTGCGAAATCGGTGTGGACTGAGCTGGGTTGGACTTGCATTCAAACTAACCCTGCCGCGTAGTGTCGTATTTGCTCAGCTGGCAATGGAGCACCCGCATATCCTTTTGCTCGGTATGTGACACCACATTCGCGGGAAATGGCTGCTTAACTGACGTCTGAATTTAGATGAACCGACCAATCACTTGGACATGGCATCTATCGATGCTTTAGCTCAGGCTATAAAAGAGTTCGAGGGTGGCGTCGTTATCGTCTCACACGACTTCCGTAAGTTTCTTTCGTATTCCTTTCGCGCGGCGTCCTACCTCATTACATCTAGGCCTCATTTCACAAGTGGCAGAAGAGCTATGGGAAGTAGCAGATAAGACGATTAAAAACCTGACCAAGCGGGAGATCAGTATAGTTGACTACAAGAAGAATCTGATCAAACAGAGTGCGTTGCTTCCTTTCCGGGTCAATTAGCAAGTTGAGCTCAATTCTTCCCGTGCAGGTTTTGCTGCGATTGAAAAGGCGAAATTGTTCTCCAAGACGGCGCCCAAGGGCAAGACGTAAAATAGGTGGCGGTGATCCTTTCTGCTTGACGGTCTGCACCTGGATTCCTTAGAGCACTCCATGTCTCACCCGTGTTTCCCTGCATACCATCTTCATCATCAACCATCCGCATCACACACCTTCATGTTTTACATACGCATAGATCGCAGCCTTATTTTCTGGATAGATAGATACCTTTGTATATGTTCTATGAGAGACTCGCGCGCCGTTTATGTCCTATACGTTGAGCCTCTTTACATAACTAGGATATGACAGAAGAGAGTATATTGGGGGTAAGATGTTAATCGCTACAAGGGTGTCGATGCAGTCCGTGTAAGTCGCTACAATCCCAGAGGGAGTGAGGTGTTAGCCGTCGCCATCCTCAAATCTGGCTATAAAAAGTAGTCTGCTGGGGGCCGTTTCGCTGGTATTGAATGGACATCCTGGAATACAAATCGCATACCGTCAACAAAATTGACGCAGTGTTGTCTGTGGCCAGGGGACACCTACCAGTGGTGCATGTTGAAAGACCTTGTAATCTTGTGTAAGGTGTTCGTCTAGTTGGAGGATCGACGCAACGTTCCCGCACCTATCGGTGAACCGAAGAAGAGAAGACGGCAAAGTTAATTATTCCATCGACAGTGCGAAGAACAATAAGGAAACAGGAACCGCACGATTGATGAAAGCCAATCTTACGCCACAAGGAAATGAGCCAATCCGCTTATGGAAGCAGCATTGGGTAGTGTTTCCCAGGTGAAGGAAAACGGTGAGAGGCGAGGACTGACCGATAGCAGTAATTTGGAGCACTCCAAACGGTTACAATAGTCCGATCAAACATGAGCTTGTACCCTTCCATGGCGAGTTGGTGTGCCCGCGCGATGAGATCGATAGCGTTGTGATGTGCAAACGTTTTTGTGATATCGGCACCAAATAGAAAGCCTGCACCACGAGGTGAAAGACCCCAACCGGCTATATCTGGGCAAAGGTAGTTTCACGGTCGGGATCAAACCTTGTAATGAATGAATGAAGGCCGCTAACCATCCGGGTCTGACCACAGGAGGTCGCACATAGGTCCATCATGAGGGACCTCCTGCTTTCGATCAATAGCGCGTATCTAACAGGAGATACCATTTAATTTGTTTCGCGTAAGATGCGGCGGAAAAAAACACAATTACCTCATCGATGCTGTGAAGATTGGGACTCAAGCCGCCATGGACGCAGAACACTCGCCCGTCGACGATGGCGCCCAGGGAGAGGTAATCGAAGACTTCGCAGCACCAGCGCCAGACATTCGAGCTGCCGTATTTCCGCTGGCACTCATCGTAGAAGCCATACACCTGTGTTATCTGACGCGACTCGTGGTTTCCTCGAATGAGTGTGATTCGTTCCGGGTAGCGGACCTTCAGGGCCAACAGCAGAAGAAATGTTTCGACGCTGTAGAACCCCCGATCAACGAAATCGCCTATTCAGTTGAAGATGACGAAAAATCCAGGGTATGTCGACCAGCGAGGGTTTGATACACGTAAAGGGAGAATTCAGTTGTGTAGCGCAGTTTCGGGGACAATTCCCCGTGCAAATAACGTACCCATGAAAAGATAGTTTGTTTCTGGACAGAATCCTCCGACTTTGAAAAGTTCCATCAAGTCGAAGAATTGGCCGTGAATATCTCCACATATCTAGATGATAATTTAAAAAGAGGAAAGTCAGGGACCGAGAGAGTGTCGATGATTCAAGGGGTCCGCACCGTCACAGGAGAGTCGACCACCTGAACGTTGCCCTCTTCGATCAAGATTTCTCGTGCTTTTATGCATAGCCTTTTCACTTGCTCTTCCGAGATTGGTTCACAACGTGTTAGCTGTTCGATCTGTCTGCGCATTTCCCCCGGGTACGAATGTTCGATAACAGGTTGAAAAACATCGTTGATGAGGGATCACAGAGGGAGAAGAGAGATGAGCATTGCTTTGATTGGTATCCGAGGCGGCTCACCTGTCAAGGTCACTCGACATCCTTACAGCAAGGAAAATGTTCGAATGGTAGAGGAAGCAATTAAGTTGGTAGTACTGAGTAGATGGCTTAGAAAACGAAACCAATAAAGATCACCTGATGATAATACACGGCACTAACTGTATGTTACTTTCGGAGGTAGTGAGTGGGTAATTGACGCGACGGTGAACCTTTCATGAATACATAGGAACAAGCGTCGGGTCAAGGGATTAAGTACAACAAATTACAGTGCATGTGCATGACGAGAGATAAGATTGACGGAAGCAAAGGAAGAAATTCAACTTCAGGAAACCACGACCTCAGTAAAACTTGCGACATGGAACAACCTCTGTGCTTCTGCTATTGAACGAGAGCCCCCAAGCCTTTGCGGATGCCACTCTCAGATTTCCATGGGCCATGGCCCAGCGTGATCGACTGATGGTACTGATAGTCATTGGACATGGACTGGCTGTTGTGGTGAAGATAGGACGCGGAAGAGTGAGAGTCGGAATGCCGGTCATCTCGGCGGTTGTAACGGTGCTCCTGGATGGGGGCAAGGATTGGAGGGGGGGAGTCAAAACGCTGATGGCTCGGAACGCCGACGACAGAGGAAGGGTAGCTGGTTTGGTGGTGGGGAAGATGGCCGTTGGAAAGGCTGGAGTGATCATTGACGATAGCGTTGCCGTGGTGGTGGTGGTAGCCGTGTGGGTCATCGTGATATACATAAGAAGGGGTGGTGGGACCTGATGTGGGGGAATGAGAAGAGGCGGGCGAGGCGGGTTCAGCGCTGGATGACTGATTTTGAGGATACGACTGGGGATGGGAAATGTGAGAGATGGAATGACGGGAAGAAATGGGAGTCGGGTTTGGGCTGTCATGTGGGTGCTGGAGTACGGGCGAGGAAGTGTTGATATTGGGAAGCGAATTGCCGAAGTTGTTGTGTGGGTTTGAATAGGATGAAAAGGAGCTAGCGTTGGAGCTTGATGAGGGATGGGGTAGAGGGGTGGTGTGGACGTATGTGTAACCTGCACCCTGAGACTGGTCGTGATAGGTGGACGTGTTATTTCTGTAAGAATAGGACTGGGAACCCTGGCTGGGACCCTGGGACGAGATCGTGACGAGATTATGGCTCCCTGAGGGGTAGGTGGCCTCAGGTGAGGACGAAGATCTGCTGGAACTGGTGGAAGGGAGATGGGCAGTGGCAGGGAGGGTCGCCTGGGCCAAAGGGGGCGGGGAATCGGGGGGCGGGGAATGCTGGTTATAGACACGGGCTGGTTCCAAAGCAGGGGGGGAGGAGAGGGGGGGCGGAGACATTGGAGGGTCCACGGTGGAGGAGGCAGAGTTGTTACGCTTTGGGGCACCGGCTGAACTGTTCATGGCACGGGAAATGGCGGAGCGGGTGGAACTCCTACGTGAACCAGGTGAAAGATGGATGCGGTAGCTGGGAACGAGTGAGATGAACGAAGGGCGTGGAAGGCAGGAAGAAGACTGACTGCTGCTGGAGGTTGTCTTGTCGGGAACATCGCGTCTCACAGCCGGGAAAGGGACACTTGTGGTTCCTCTCACCGGTGTGTACGCGAGAATGGCGCGCGAGATGGCCGCTGGTGCTGAAGGGGCGATCACATACGGAACAGACGTGTTTTTTCTTCTGGGGAGGTGCGGAAGAGTGAGAGGGCTGTGGTGGGGAGGGCTGTGGGGAGGGACTGGCGGAGTCGGGCAAATAGTGAGCATAGTACTGGGAAGAGGGGTGTTTAGAATCTGCGCGAGGCATGGTAAGCAAGAGAGGGATGAAAAAAGGGACAACGGGCTGTGATATGTATGAAATTAGCTTCCACTTATGTTCACGCCACACATGTACGTAACACGTGAACTCGTCCCAACTCCGATTTTCCGGGACCAATCCTCGAATAGTCTCTCGCTTCCCGTCGATCCCACCACCCCAAAACCGTCCTTCTCTCCTCCGGCCCCATCTGTCACTTTTAACACGTAATCTAGCCCACACTACCGCCGTTCCCTTTGAAACAGCTCCCACAACTTCATCAACTCCGATCAGGCATGCGCTTCTTTATGGGCGCCATTCCAGATTGATCTAGTCCTATCTCTTACGGAACCGGTGATGCCTGCATCCTCCAATCACTCTCAAACGGACACAGACGGACATCCATGCGAAAATACCTCGTTCCCTCCTTTTGCAAATCCACAAGTAAAAGGGTCGAGCAACAACCAAGACTCTGATCGGATAAGGGTGCACCATAAGTAAGTAAGGGTGCAAAGAAAGGGTGCAAAGGGTGCAAAGGGTGCAAAGGGTGCTTACCTCCCTCTTATTCACCAGCTTCAGTTCTCCCTCAGCTCTTTCTCGCAAAGCCCCAATTCTCGCCGTCGCCGGAATTTCTATTTGATGTTTCGAGGCTTGACCTCCGAATCGGAGACTCTCACGCACCTTCCTTTGAATTGAAGATAACACCATAGGGTCAACCAGGTTGTGGGGTTGATCCTTCCTTTAGATGACGTGAGTAAGGCACCCCAGGTAGCGGGAAGAGCCGACAGCCCTGGATGGAGTACTCGCTTCCACAACATCATGTCTGCGACATTCTGCCTTTCGTCTCCCTATGTATCTATGCCTGCGTTTTATTGACACCATATACAGACGACCAAAAAGACACATTGGGAAAACAGGAATGCCTGCGGCGAAGGAAAATGTACATCGAGTGAGTTGAGCCACAATGAGAAGTAAATCAAGTCATCAATGTCGGAGAGCTTTGACAGGATTCCGAGCCACGGACGGCAGGTATAGCAAGGGACAGCCTCGTGACTGCTTTTCTCAACCACCTGCATCATTGGACCCTGGCGAACCCTGAACCTCGCAAGAGGTTGGATTCTGCGTGCCCCGTCACCGTGGCTGTGTCGATCTCGAACTTGCCAGACCCTTTGGACGCCGTTACGGGCAGTCGAAGGCGCAGGGTGGGGGACGCGTTGTTGGGATCGTTGTTGGGATTCTTGTCCGACCCCAAACTTGCTCTCGGCGGGCAGATTCTTTGGTGCGTTGAAGTTTCTTGCCACTGACCACTACTTATGTCAACAGCCTCACCAGGCCACAATCCGCGGAAATATCGAGATCGATCGCACAGCTGAAGTGACAGCTGGGGCGGGTTCAACGATGTACTGTCACGGCACATGTGTCACCCAGGCTGTTTAGAACACAGCGAAAGTAAGTACGAATGTTACTCGTCATCAAGTTGTCTTGATCGTTGCGGAGGGAAACTCATGGACTGTCCTGTATGAGATACATGCCGTTCGGCAGTACTATAGTTCGCGTCCACCACTGGTTCGCGTTGGCTCAATATCTCACGTATCCCTCCACCGGTCACTCTCGGATTTTGACCTAGTCTTATATACCTATGACGGAGTACATTCCATTGATAATATATTCCAAAGTTTGAGGATGAGAAGTCGGCCCATTTTGGTGGGTTGTCACGCCCACCAGCCTGCCACGTCGGACTTCAAGTGATCTGTTATTACGTTATCATCCAAGTTCGCCTCAGGCGACGCGAAGGTGTCAACTCAAAGGGGAAGAACGATCAACGCGATCAGCTGGGTGTCAATTCTGCCAGGGGTCACATTGTGACAATGCGAACCACTGGTGGACATGAACTACTGGTTGATGATAGTATAGGGACATTTTATGACATCTCTCGTGGTTGACATTTATGATTTCGGTGAGGCTGCAATCTCCCCAGAGGGATATTCACTACATCAGCAAATCTACACATTTCTCGTCAGCTCGTTTACTCGTCACCAGCTCATGAGCCCACGCGCTGACGAGTGTTGTGATTGGCATGACAACACTCTTTGTCATTCTCAGCATTTCACACTCTGCTTGCCTGCGAGGCAGATAATCAGTAGTACTTACCTAATCAATTGCTGTGTGTATGTATTCCAATACTGTAACAGCCTATTTTTGAATCTTTCGGCATGAACCAACGACTGCGAACTGGATGTTATGTTGCTGAGTGCAGGCTCGTGGGCTCGTCGTCGCTTGTGGCAATGGTTGCCATTGATGGCTCATGAAAATTTTGTTTGAATCTTGCTGACTCGTCGACTCTTTTTTTTTTTTGTCAACAATCTATATAGTGGTATACTAGTACAGTCCGCTTGACATAGAGTAAACTACATCGATCTGAGGATCTACATATGCATGAAGAACAAGCGGCGCAAAGCTCTGTCGAGCTGATAAGTCCTCACGCCAGGACAGGGGAGTCTGTTGTAAACAGACGTGTTAGTGTGCCCGCCTGAATAATCGGCGGCGTGATACAGGAGCACTCCAACCTTGCAAGGTTGGCCATTGACGGCGCTGGGGGGTGTCTGCGCCCTACCCACCAAGTGCCTGTGCGGTTCTTACCCTTCAATCACGTTCGCTTGCCAGAGGGGGCTGCACCCCTTTGTACCCAGCGCGCTACCACGCGACTACCGCCAACAGTTGTGTTGGGCATTGGACGATCCCTAAAGGCAAAGGCCCCTGGGTTGTCCATGATGAGTTTCCCGAAGACGTCCCAGATGGGAGTGTTCCTTGAGAAGGTGGGCATGTCTGGGGGCCTGGTGGGGTGGTGCAGACATTTGTAGAATACATGGGCAAAGTCCTCAACAGACCTCGATCCACAGTCACATTGTTCAATTTTGTCACCAATATTGAACCTATGTCTATAGTGGCCAATTGGAGTGTGACTGGTGAGGCCGCAAACTATTTGTGCAGTGAGGGATTGGGAGTGGCCCACATCCTTAAGCCATGTGCCGCCCTTGAGGTGGGATGGCTTCATTCGTTTGGCCCGAGCATGATCCTGGCGTCTGACGCATGATCTCAGGAACTGGTAGTGATGGCCTGTTGAAGTTCCACCTGGGCGCTAGCCGCAGATGTACTGAGCAACACAGCTACAGTGGAAGTACTCTACTCTACCGTTCTAGTCACTTACTTGGTTGAGAAGGGTGGGGCTGGTGAGAGCGATGGAGCTGGTTAAGAGTCAAGAGACAACTTGTTTGTATTGACAGTTTCCTGGTCTTATATACCGTACTACTGTTTGTACCAACCAAACAAGTATGTAAGAAAGATATGTAATGGTCACGTGATGTGATCTAATCTAAATCTAATCTACGTGATGGGAAAAGTTTCAACATGGCCAACATACTTTGGGGACTGGTACAAATTGTTCCAGTCCCCATGCATGTCGTCCGTGAACTGCTTCGTGTTGAAGTCAAGGGATCTGGAGGCAGACTCACCACACTCGATGCGTATTGAGGAGGCGAAGTCGTGCACTGCACGATGGGGTTCAAAGCCATGGTCTGAGCAATCAGGGACATGGTGGAAGAAGTTTGAAGGCAGTGGACCGGAAATAGGGAGGACGGGGGTCTATAGGATAAACAAGAGAACCTCAGGACATGGTGAACATGGACTAAGTATATTGAATGTACCTATAGGATAAACGAGAGACTAAGGTACATAAGTAAAGGAATGACAGTGGGATAATATATCAGACTTACACCTCAGGACGTGGTGAACATGGACTGAGGTGTTGGCTACAAAAAAAAAAAGGATTGTAGACTATGAAAGATTAGGTAATGTGAGTGATGCGCCACAAATAAGTGAATGTCGGTAGACCTGTGAGTATCGAAAGTCTTAACACTCCCCCTCGATCTGAACATGGTCAAACGACATTGAGGAGTTCACGGAACAATGTGAACTTAACACGTGTGAGTGACTTGGTGAGAATGTCGGCAACCATTTCGTCGGTGGGAACATATTTGACACGAATGTAATCTTGGTCGACAGCCTGGCGAACAAAGTGGAAATGAACGTCAATATGCTTTGTCCTGGCATGGAAACGGGAGTTCTTGGAAAGTTCAATAGCGCCTTGGTTGTCACAATGAAGAGTGGTAGGAAGGCAATGATTATAAAAGAAGGAAAGTTCGGTGAGAAGCTTGTGGATCCAGATGATGTCCTTGGTCGCATGTGTGAGGGCCACATACTCTGACTCGGTGCTGGACAGAGTGATGATGGGCTGCTTCTTGGCACTCCAGGAAACGACGCCAATCCCAACAAAGAATGCAAAGCCCGAGATAGAGTGGCGATGGAGATGAGACGCCCAATCAGCATCCGAAAACCCTAAAACACCAGAGGTATTGCTTCCAGAAGCAAGGCAGTGACCGCCAAGGATGAGGCGGAGATGTTTTGTACCAATGAGGTAGCGAAAGACACGCTTGACGGCCTCGAGGTGAGTGGTATGGGGTGAGTCAAGGTGCTGAGACAATGTTGAGACAGCATACGTGATGTCTGGGCATGTCATCGTCGAGAGGTACATAAGAGACCCAATCATCTCCCGATAGATAGTCTTTTCAGACAGCGTGAGAAGTGTCGGTGAGACAGCTGGGGAGTCTGGCGTGAAGTCGGCTCCATGTTCCATAGGGGTAGACATCGGTTTTGCCTTGTCGAGACCGAAACGGGTGAGGATTTGATCGACATAGGTTTCTTGGCCGAGAGCTATGGTACGGTTCTCAACGTCGCGGGTGACGTTAACACCAAGGAGCCAGCTGATGGAGCCTAAATCGACAAGTTCGAAAAAGTCGCTCATTTCCCTCTTGATATGTGCGGAAGACTCAGAAGAGTTGGCGATGATGGTGAAATCGTCAGTAGCAGCAGCCATAATGACGAAATTGTCGCCCTCAACGTGGTAGAAGGTGGCCTCATCAGCCTGAGAGACGTGGAACCCGAGGCTCGTGAGGATTCGTTTGAGCTCTTGGTACCAGTGGTGAGCACCTTGTTTTGTTCCATAGAGTGGTCGGCGTAGGCAGAGAACAATGTGTTTGCCAGATTTGGCGAGATCATCGGGAATGGTACGAAAAAGTTCGTAGTAAGGTGGTAAAGCCAGATAAATGACTTCGTTTTCTTTGAGCAGAGAGTTGAGGTATGCGTTTTTGACATCGGCTTGCTCAATGACGACGTCGCGGCCTTTAGAAGCAGCTAACGCGAGTAAGATGCGGAGGGTAGCTGGGCGAACAGTGGGTGCGAATGTTTCGGTGAAGTCTTTGCCGAAAATTTGCACGAATCCTTTTGCGATGACGCGTGCGCGATAACGGACAATATTGCCTTGGGCGTTGCTTTTGCGGCGGAGAACCCAGCGGGAAGGGACAATGTTGGCGTCCGAAGGTGCTTCAACGACGTCCCAGGTGGCGAGTTTCTCAATCTGAGCGAGTTCTTCCTCCATCCCGGCCTTCCATTGTTCGGATTCCGTTCCGTTGATTACGTCATCGACGCGTGGTTGATCATCCGACACAGCTGCCACGGCTGTGTGCACAGCCTCGCGGAACCAGTTCATTCCGGACTCGTTCGGCTCCCAGTTGACTCCCCCTGGTTCAAGACCTTCGTCCTCAACGATATGGGCGTCTCCAGCAGCGGTTCGACGTTTTCCGCGGCCGTATCTTTCTTCGTCGTACTGGGGAAGACCAGCTAGCGAATTGCAGCGCGTTTTTGTTGCATGATTGGGATCTGCTGCTGAGGACTTTGAGGAGTCGTTTGGCCAGTGCTGGTATCAGGTGCGTTCAGTGTTTCTGGCATTGTGGGTTGTTCTGAAGACTTGCTGGGGGCGACAGGATTCGGAATAATCGGTTTTTCGACCGATTCCCACTCCCCCTCAAATTTGACGTCCCCAGGCTCAAGCATTGCCGTTCGGTCGACGTAAACGTTGCGTTCGACTGAGACCTTGTTCTTCCCTGGCCAGTAGACACGATATCCCTTGGATTCGTCATCGTATCCAACAAAACGGCCCTCTTTCGCTCGTGGATCCAGCTTACCAGCATGCAGGTCCTTGACCCATACAGGTACTCCCCACTCCAGCAATCCCCTGAGGTCGGGTTTGCGCCCTGTCGCTTTTTCGATAGGCGCGACGAGTTCAGGCGTTGCACGGGAGGGGACCCTGGCACCGATCCAAACGCTGTGGCAGACGGCTTCGCCCCATAGGTTTCGAGTTAGACCTGCGCCGATTATCATAGAGCGTGCTTGCTAGATGTGCGTTCGGTGGCTGCGTTCGGCGGCTCCGTTCGACTGAGGAGAGTTGTGGACAGTCAGATGTCGAACTGTCCTGGCGTTTTTGAGGAGTTTCGTGAATTCAGTGCTGAGATATTCGCCCCCGCGATCACTACCGAGACACTTGATATCAGTGTTTCGCTGCATCTTCGCCCATTTCTCATACTGCTGGTACTTCTCCATGGCTTCTCCTTTCGTCTTTAGGAAATCCGCTCGATCTTCGCCCGTCGCCATGTCGTGATAAAACTGGCAGTAGTTGTGTCCGCCGAGGGATGTGACCTGGGCTGGACCCCATAGATCAGTGACGATCTTTTCCCCGTACTTCGTGTACTTCGTTGTACTCTCCTTTGGAAAAGCTTGCTGGTGGGCCTTTCCTTGAACGCAAGAGCTACAGAACTCGGGTTTCGTTTTTGGATCAATAATGATACCGGAAATGGCACCTTTCAACACCATCTCGCGAAGGGTTTGGAAGTTGAGGTGTCCGAGTTTACGATGGAGTTCGTTGATGTCCATAGGGGCGGCTGCGACATTTGCATGGAGACCGGGGGTGGGATTTACAGGGCCAAGGGATCAATACGGTATAGACCACGGATACGAGGGACTGAGCCGAGGATTTTTCGCTCGGGACGTGCGCCACGAATGACGCATGCACCGTCTTCAATTAAAACGGAGCATCCAGCGCGATCGATACAGGAGACGGAAATGAGTGTGAACGCCATGCTAGGTGCGTAGTAGACGCTTTGGAGCGTAACGGTCATGGCTTTGTGCCCAGTACAGGCAGGTAGTTTCACCTTGAGATTCCCTCTACCGATGGCACTAAAAGTGCGACCATCAGCAGCTTTGATGGGTTCGGGAGTGATTTCTCGATAATTTAGGAATTTGTCCTTGTCGGGGGAGAAATGGCTACTCGCGCCACAGTCGATGATGACGCCAGCAGATGGAGCTGCGGCATGGGCAGCGTGATCGTGCCCAGATGTAACGACGAGCGCGACATTAGGGGTGTCGTCGTCAGTCTCCTCTTCAGTGGCAATGGCTATGATGGCATAATTGTCGTCGTTGTCCGAGTCGTTGTTGGCAGCGTTCGCAGACTTGTTGGCCTTCTCCTTGGCCTTCGCCAGCTTTTTCTTCCACCATTCTGGTGGGTTATCAGCTCTGCCTCCCCCTTTTTCGAAGCATCCTTCCTTTAAATGACCATCCTTTCCACAATTCGTACATTTCTTTGAACTTTCCCCACCGTTATTGCCTCTTCCTTTTCCCCTCGATTTTTGGCCACGAGAACTACCGGCAAATTTGGCATGTGTGGCAGCCATGGCAGCATTTGATTGGTTAATGCTGTCTTCCATCGTCGCATTGTTGGCCTCTTCGGTGATGTGCCAGATGAGATCAGAACTTGAGATCTTTGTCTTTGTTTGACGAGCGGTGGTATCGAGGGTTGTAAAAAGGGGTCGAAAACGGGTGGTAAGGGAGAGAGAGGTGCGGATGTGGGTGTTAAAGCTGTCATCGGTGATCTGGGAACCAGTTTCGGCGAGGCGTTCACGAATGGCCTTCATAGTGCCAAGATGGGTTCGCATGTCTTCACCCTCGGTATAACAGATTGTCTGGAGCTTGTTGAGGAGGTCTGTCTGAAACATGTCCCCTTTTGTGGCATGGATCACGACCAGCTTCTTCCAAACTTCGGCAGCACTGCTGCCTTTGATTTGGATGAACGTGGACGCGTTGACCGTGCCATAAATAAATTCGCGGACTTGGGCCTCTCGTTGTTCGTAGAGGTCGACAGCTTCCTCGTGCTTGTCAAGTTCGTCATCTGTCATTGCGGTGGTTGATTTCGGTTTGAACCACTTGCCATTCTGCTCCGTAATGGTATCCGGTTTGCGCGCGGTTCCGCGAAGGTGTCTCCGTAGTCCTTTCGTTGCTATTATAGCATTCTCAACACGCTCTTGGTACATGACCCAATTTGAGCCATCCTCCACAAGCTTTGGGAGATTAACGACCTTAATGGTGGACGTGGAGCTTTCTTCGTTCGCCATCGCGGGGCCCATAACCTTTGAAGGCAGTGGACCGGAAATAGGGAGGACGGGGGTCTATAGGATAAACGAGAGAACCTCAGGACATGGTGAACACGGACTAAGTATATTGAATGTACCTATAGGATAAATGAGAGACTAAGGTACATAAGTAAAGGAATGACAGTGGGATAATATATCAGACTTACACCTCAGGACATGGTGAACACGGACTGAGGTGTTGGCTACAAAAAAAAAAGGATTGTAGACTATGAAAGATTAGGTAATGTGAGTGATGCGCCACAAATAAGTGAATGTCGGTAGACCTGTGAGTATCGAAAGTCTTAACAAGAAGACCTTGGATTAAGGGACAAGGTTGCTGATGATGGCAAGTGCAGTTGCCTGCGAGGAGTGGAGGTCTGGATCTGTGGCACGTCAGATGGCGTTGACAGAGTTGGTGAATATGTGGATTTCTTCCAGTTTGGAAAGACCCCCTAGCAGACTGACCAGGTTGGAGAACCCGTGTCCAATGGCTAAGGTTTCAGTGTCGTCAGAGACTGCGAGGCCACCAGCTGCCCAGTCTTTGTTGATGGAGTACCCCATGTGCCAGGTTTCCCAAGCTGCAACAGCTTGATGACCCGACGCAAGGGAGGGAACAGCCGCGTCAGTGACCGACTCGTCGACTCGTGGCTCGTTTAAGCTCGTTTAAGCTCGTACGAGTGGAAACGAGCAGAAACGAGTAAATTGCACATTTGCTGATGTATGTGCCCTATAGTGGGTCTTTTTGTCTATGTCATGTAGTATCATAAACCCATTACTTGTTTCCCGGGTGCCAATGGGTCTTCTAGGAGCAGTCACATACTAGTATACAATGTACAATGTGACACAACACATATTATGTTAGAATCAAGCAAGTTGTTAAAATATGTGTCCACATCACAGGCTTCTTAAGTTTCTCTTTCACCATCACCATCCGACTGTGGGAAAACCCCGTTCCTGCTCAAGGTTGTGTGTATCCTACCAAACAACTCAACACTAATTGACATCGCCTTCCATCGGGCCCTCGTTTCGGCTCGAGTCACCATCCCTTCCTACTTTCCACTGACACTCTTTCTTTATCAGCACAGATCGTGACCTAGGTGCAGCCAGCCACCTTTCAGCATGTACTGGTGCTCATTTCAAGTTCTTTGATGATCTACTGTATGATGGACTCTCCTCAAGCTAGGTTGAGTGGATGCGAGGTTGTGGCTGTTCTCTGCTTCATGCAGAGCCACTTCAGTGGTGCGGTATACAGTGGTAGGGGTGATGGGAAGACTATGTCGACAAGGGCTGGCGGTGTTACGGCGATAGTCTACAATTGGTTCAAGTATTGAATTCCGTGGGTTCGTACTGTACTGTTTCCACACAAGTCCCTCAGTAGGACGACTTGTTCAAGGTCAACGAGCTCCTCAAGAGGACAACTCGGTTCTGGTCAAGTTGAGCTAAGTCCTCGCAAGGTACTTAGTTTGAGAGTGTCGAAAGATTGAGACAAGTAAGCGTTAATTGCCTAGGTCAAGCTGAGGACCTCTACTGTTATGCGTAACAAACCGTTCCAAGGTTTGGGCAGAGTATGCAGGAAGATGGAAAGGCGAAGAGCAATGTGATTGCTAAATCTAAGGAATGTAGCTATGGTACATGGGGTTTATATAGTACTGGCTACGAGCGGTAACGAGTGAGTCAGTAGCTGCGGAAGGCAGTGCGGATGAGTCAGTAACTGCGGAAGGCAGTGTGAAGTGAGTCAGACGACTGCGGACTGAGTAATCCCTACTGCGGAGTGCGAGTCAGCGCGGGAGTGAAGTATACTAAAGGAGAATGGTAGAGTAAAGGTAAATGAATAAGCGGTCCGATGAGTCAAAGAAATGACGAAGGTACAATGCAAGGGAAAAGTGCGTAACATACAAACCGGTAAGTCCATAACATGTTCCCCTCCTCAAGCTCTGTGTCCTCACAGAGTCATTGTCCCCATCCCTCGTTGTTGCCGGGATCGGACCAGTTCGGACTTTCCTTGAGGCTCCAATCATATATCAACTCCTCGTTGATGGCTACGGCGAGTTCGAGGCCTTTGATAGCCAGCCGAATACGTCAATTCTCGATCACGAGGGTGCTGGTGTAGTTTCTGAGAATTTGTTTTTCCTCGGGACTCGGGGCAACGGGTAGGTTGGACAGCGAGTGGAGCCGGATATGCATCTGGCGATGGAGGAGGTTGGCAAGGGAAGTTTCGAGAGCGTGGATTTGGTCTCTCATGGAGAGTGCCTCATTCATGAGGGCGGCGATGGCGGGGTTGATGTCAGTGGTGGAGGTGGAGGTGACGATGGTGTTTGACATGGCGGTGAGGATGGTTGAGAGATAAAGGAAGAATGGGGTGGCTATATTGGGCAGGGAGAAGACTAGAGCGGGGAACTCGGTGTGTGGTTGACTGATGAGGTCGATACTGTCATGGGTTTTGAGAACTCGTCTTTTATTGTGGTCGAGACGGGTTCTGCCGATGGAAATCACGGATCAAATCTTGAGCGTTCTGAACATTAGCTCGAGGTTCCCATGTGTTCTCTTCTGGGCCATATCCTTCCCACTGAACAAGGTACTGGATCTTTCCACGGAACTTTCGAGAGTCCAGGATCGTAGACACATGGTACTCTTCTCGTCCTTCGACGATGATCAGATCAGGGGCTGGTTTCTTTTTCTGGATGGCATACTTCGGAGTTTCATATGGTGACAACAGGGTCTCGTTGAACACAGGGTGAATCATCTTCCAAGTCTTCGGAAGATCAAGAAGGTACGCGCTAGCTCCTTTCTTCTCTAGGACTTTGAATGGTCCATGTCGGAGTGCATCAAGTTTCTTTGAGGGTCGATCGGTCCTGATGTTAGTCCCTTCCAGCCACACCTTGTCTCCGATGCGGTAGTCCCGAGACGGACTTCGCCGTGTGTCAACTGTCTTCTTCATCTGATCCTGTGCTTGTTTCAGCGCAGCATTGGCTTCTTCTCGTGCCTGTTTGAGTTTTTTCAAAAAGTCGTTGGCAGCCGGGTTGGTATCTTCTAACACGAGTTCTCCCTTCCACGGATGTAAACCGTAGTTGAGGTAGAATGGGGTGTGCTTCGTTGCCTGATGTTCTTTGTCATTGTACTGGAACTCTGCGATTGCGATCCATTCTGCCCAATCATCCTGTAGATGGTTGACAAAGTTTCGTAAGAATGCTTCTGTTTCCTGATGCGATCGCTCGGCCTGTCCATCAGTCTGTGGGTGGTATGCAGTGGACAGGTTCCTCTTGATCCCTAACATGCGGCAGAGTATCTCCATGAACTTCGCAGCGAACTGTGGTCCCCTATCGCTGATGATCTTCTTGGGGATCCCATGAAGCTTCCATATCTGATCCTGATAGATCTTGGCTAATCCTTCAGCCGATAGTTCCACAGTTGTCGGAATGAGGTGAAGCATCTTCGAATGTCTATCCGTGATGACCAGAATTGCGTTTTTTCCATCAGATTCTGGTATCGGTCCCACAACATCGATCCCTATGTCTTCCCATGGGTGACTTGGTGCTGCATGGGGATGTAGCGGAGCATGTCGCTTTTGTCGGTTAATCTTGTTGTGTTGACAAGTGTCGCAACCCTTCACGTACTTCTTCACATCATGCAGTATGGTAGGCCACCAGTAGGTGCGAGTGAGGAGTTCATGTGTCCGGTACTGTCCTGGATGTCCCGCCACTGGTGCATCGTGTGATTCAAACATCAATTCTTGTCGTAATTGTGGGTCCGGCGGGACATAGACTCGTTCTCCTGCATAGGTGATCCCATTCTCCTGCTGATACCAATGAGGATTCTTTTTTAGACCCTGGGCTACTTCTGTCTCCATGCGGTTTGAACCCTTGATGCGTGTGATCCACGGATTTTCGATGGTTGTGATGTTTCCAATTTTGATGGAATCGGATGTTTCACCCCCTTCAAAGAATTGTTCCTCCGTGAACATCTCCATTTGTACCACATCTTCTGATTCCAACCGTTTCAAGAATAGTCCCTCCTTGAGCATTTGGTCACTGTCCTGTGGTTCGAGTTCCGCTTCATACCAGGGTAAGCGTGACAGGATGTCCACTTTTGCATTGGTCTTGCCGGGCACATGCCGTAATTCGAAGTCATAGTCTTGTAACTTCATTTTCCAGCGTCGCTGTCGTTGATTTAGGTCCTGAGGACGACGGAAATATTCCAAGTTCTTGTGATCGGTCAAGATTTCGAAACGTTCCCTGGCTTCAAGCAGATAGTGTCTCCAATCTTTCAATGCTTCCACGACCACCAGGAGTTCCTTGTCGTATATCTCATAATTTTGTTCGGCCACAGACATGGTCCGCGACAAGAACGCAATGGGGTGCCATTTGTCGTTTTGCTTCTGAGAGAGTACTGCTCCAATTGCATAGCCCGATGCATCGGTTTCAACCCTGAACTGTCCCTCTGGTTTTGGTAATGCCAAGACTGGTGCCGATGTAATTGCCCGTATGAGACCTTCAAAGGCTTGCTGCTCCGTTGGTCCCCAAGTAAATGCCGTACCGCCTGTGAGCGCGGTGAGAGGTTTCGCGATGTTTGAGTACCCTTCAATAAATCGTCGATAGAAGTTAGCAAATCCAAGGAACTTCTGAACTTCCTTTTTTGATGTGGGTGCTCGCCGGTTTCGAATTGTATCCACCTTCTCAGTTTCCATCTCAACACGTCCCTCACCAACCACATATCCCAATATAGGACATTTCGTTACTTCCCATAAACACTTCTTCTCCTTTAGGAACAAATCATTGTCCAATAGGATCTGTAGGATTTCTTCAGTGTTTCGCGCGAGTTCTTCCTTGGTTTTACCGATAACCACAATGTCATCCATGTAGATCATGCAGATACGTCGGCGGATCTGGTCCCGGAATAGACTAGCCATCATTTGCGAGAACGTTCCCGGGGAGTTGCAAAGACCGAAAAACATGACCAATGGTTCGAACAACCCTCGACTGGTGAGGAAGGCAGCTTTCCATTCATCGCCCTCCTTAATCCGGACGTTGTTATAGCCCCACATGATGTCCATTTTATTGAAGTAGACCGCATCTTTCAGTACGTCCAAGAGATCGGATATTCGTGGGAGTGGGAACTTGTCTTTGACCGTGAATTTATTGACCATGCGGTAATCTTGTACCAATCGTTTGGAGCCATCCTTCTTGTTGATGAAGAAGCAAGGGGAGGCATAAGGGGATTTGGACGGACGGATCTTTCCTGTTGCTAGACCCTCGTCAATGAATGCGTCCAATTCCTCTTGTTCCTTTTGCGTCATAGGATATGTATTTCCCCCTAGTTCCTTTGGTGTGTCCGATGTAAGTTCGATACCATGGTCCCATTCCCTCTCCTTTGGGATCTTATCGAAGTTTTCTTTTTCGAAAAGATGAGCAAATCGTTCAACATATGAGGGTCGTTTGGTTGTGGGAGGTGGTGTGGGAGTGACAGCTTCCAAGATAGGGTCTCCAGGCTTCCATTTCTGATCCGACTTTTTGGGTGCATCTTTGTCGCGCACCTCAACCATGTGAACTCGGTGTTTGCGACCATTAAGGTTAACCCTGAAATCCGAGTGTTTGGTTTGACATGTTGATGGGCACCGGTTGAATGTTACAGCGCCGGTCGTCCAATTGATTGTGGGGTTGTGGTGTACCAACCAGTCATGTCCCAAAAGCATGTCCGTTCTCCCAATGTCCAGTACCATTGCTTCCATGGTTTCCTGATGTGCTCCCAAGTCCAGCTTGACTTTGGCAAGTTGGCTCGCTTTCTGTTGTTGATTTGGTGATCCATCCGCATTTAGAATTGCTATGGGCAGTATTCCTCACGTGGGGAGGTTCTGTTCGTGTACTATTCTGGGATGGATACATGTGCACTCACATCTGCTATCAACCTCAGCTCGAATGACCTTTGGTCCTCATCGTGTTTTGAGTTGGGCTAGCAGCCTGACCTCTCGTCGTTTCGGGGGTTTGTCTCCTTTCACAATCTTAGTCAACGCGGCGGCTCGCTTGGCAGGGATGACATAGGTTTTATTGTCTGCGGTCATACAAGGCAAGCGAGTCTGTTTAATAAATAAGGGTCGCAACTTAGCATTGTTCAATCGGACCCTTCGGGAAAATCCTTCTTGTCGGCTTCTAAGATTGTAGTTTCATCATTCTCGGCATCTTCATCAGACACCTTCCTAACCCTTCCGGAGTTCTTCTTTGGCTTGCGGCAGTTGCGCGCAATATGTCCTTCTTGGTCGCAGTTGAAACACTTACGACCATCTTTCTTCTTCGGGGCTTTGCAGTCTTTGGCAAGGTGACCAAAGCGCTGACAGTTGTAGCAACGGGCTACTCCTGCTTTGTCGATCTCCATGGCTTTGCCTTGACCACCATAAGTGGTGCCCGATCCGGTGTGTGTGTCGCCACCCCCTCGGATGACTAATGCATGTCCCTCCATCTGTCGTCCCTTGTTTCGGATCTCCTTTGCGTAATCAGTGTATGTCTTGCCATCGCTGGCCACTTGTTCAGAAATTCTGCGGTTGACGTTCTTTTCCAGGATGTATTTCCCAGTTTCTTTGCCAAGGTTTGACAGCTTCAAGAGCTCTTCGAATTCGTCCAAGAATTCGTCGATGGTGCGTTTCTCCTGTTTCAGGACTTCGAGTCTCGCCTTGGCCGCTGCCGACTTGTTGGCAATAGAGAATCGTGTGGCGATGTCGTCTAACTTGTTGCTGGCCCAGTGTTTACCGGACCCTTCCATCATGCGGGATAACACCGCAAGAATCTTCTGATCGGCGGACAGGCCCTTCTGGAACCTGATGTATAATTTGGTGGCTTTCCACCACTCGTCGAAGGTGTGTCTGTCTTTGAACATCCCAGGATCTTTGATGATCTTGGATGTATCCATTGTTTGTACTGTTGGTGCTTCTGCCATGTCTAGAACCTGCGGAGTAGGAGAGGTGTCGGATTGTTGGGATGAAGATGGGGTTCGGGATACAGGTAGGGGTTGAAAATCAGTCCCTGTTCTAGGCGTCTGTTCGGTATCTGACTGCGCGGAGTCAAAAGTAAATTCGTCAGGGGACTCGTCGGCGGAATCGGTGGCAAAATGTTTGGGGTATTTCCTCTGTAGATCTCTAAGGAATCTCTGTTCCTGCGCGTCTGTTGGTCGCGAGAAGGGGTCAAGTCTCTCGTTTCGTGCCCAACGGTTGTACTCGGTCTGTTGCTCGTTGGTGGTGAAGTGGGCGTAGATCTGCTGCTTCGAGTAAGACGTGGTGATGCGGCTCTGGGACGTCTCGATGTGAGCGTCCTAATCAATCTTCTGATAACGGTTGTCTGGACACCGATAAACTCTCTGATCTCTGTGATCCGACCTGTCTGAGGTCCTTCTTGAATGTGAAAACTTTCGAGTTCGTTCTGTCGGGCGTTGTAACGCGCGATCTGGTGTTGCCGAGCAAGATGGATGCTCTCTGCTATCTCGCCGTGGGGGCGATGCTCGTCGTTGTCTAGTTCTTCATCAAGCACCTGCTGTAGGATGCGACGGATCTCCAATTCGATGTACTGCTGGATGAGCGTAAAATTGATACTGTCTCAAGGACTTAGCTCCTCCTGTTGGGCTTCTGGCATGGCGAATGGGTTACTGGTGAAGTCTTCAAAGAAGCGCAACGTCTTGACTCGTCTGGTAGTTGCTCTCTTTGCTCTGGGCGAACCTAACGAGATTTAGCAACTTGTTATGCGTAACAAACCGTTCCAAGGTTTGGGCAGAGTATGCAGGAAGATGGAAAGGCGAAGAGCAATGTGATTGCTAAATCTAAGGAATGTAGCTATGGTACATGGGGTTTATATAGTACTGGCTACGAGCGGTAACGAGTGAGTCAGTAGCTGCGGAAGGCAGTGCGGATGAGTCAGTAACTGCGGAAGGCAGTGTGAAGTGAGTCAGACGACTGCGGACTGAGTAATCCCTACTGCGGAGTGCGAGTCAGCGCGGGAGTGAAGTATACTAAAGGAGAATGGTAGAGTAAAGGTAAATGAATAAGCGGTCCGATGAGTCAAAGAAATGACGAAGGTACAATGCAAGGGAAAAGTGCGTAACATACAAACCGGTAAGTCCGTAACATCTACTCTAGGGATACAAGTCTTATATATGTTATTCTATGGCTATAAATAAGTAAATGCTGCGCAGGAGCTAAATAGGCCATTGGTTAGTTATATGTTTCAAGGGGGCTGTGGCATAGGAGGCAGAGATAAGGCCTCAAGGCTGTGAGTCATTGATAACAAGTGAAAATGTATCTAAAAGAGGCAAGGTCCGAGTCAATATGAGTCATAGCGCTGGTAGAGGGAACACATGTCCCAGGGTGTTTGGAGTAGATGAAACAGGGTCTGATATGGATCCAGGATTGAGGGATTGTGTGAAGGTGCATAGCGAAAGGGTGAAAAAGTGTAACATTACCCCCTGTTTATGCTTGAAGTCACCAGCTTCAATGTTTCAAGTTGCCATGTTGTGTATGGTGTCGTCGTCAAATTCGTAAGGTTTGCCTTCAAGCTTGGCATGAGCAAGGCCAAGACATTTGTAGTCATAATGTTATGCTTAACAAACCATTCCAAGGTTCGGGCAGAGTATGCAGGAAGTGGAAAGGCGAAGAGCAAAGTGATTGCTAGATCTAAAGAATCTATCTACTGTACAAGGGGTTTATATAGATACTGACTATAGGTGATAGCGGATGAGTCAGTACTGTGGAAGACAGTGCACATGAGTAAGGTGACTGCGGAAGGCTATGTACCATGAGTCATACATACTGCAGAGCTGAGTAACACTACTGCGGAATGAGTCAGAGTGGTAGTGAAGGGAATGGAAATAGATACTGAGACATAATGTATTCGTAAGAGGGCGCCGAGTCGGGCCGATAAGTAAAAGTGATGACATTGTCCTCATACCATAGTGTTCGTAACATGTTCCCCCCCTCAAGCTCTGTGTCCTCACAGAGTCACCATCCTTCGCTGTTGTTGGGGTTGGTCCAATTGAGGTTGGTTTTGACGTCCCAGTCATTTACCAACTCTTCATTTATCGCAACGGCATAATTGAGGCTGCGGATTGCTAGGCGAATGCATTGATTTTCGACCTTGAGAGTCCCGGTGTACTTCCGGAGGATCTGCTTTTCTTCATAGGTGGGGGTGACGGGGAGATTGGATAGGGTGTGGAGGCATATGTACATTTGCCGATGGAGGATGTCAGCGAGGGAGGTTTTGAGGGCATGAATCTGGTCTTTCATGGAGAGTGTCTCATCCATGAGGGCGGTGATGGCGGCGTTGGTGTCTTCGGTGTGGGAGATGGCGTTGGACATGGTGGAAATGATATTGGAGAGGTAGAAGAAGAATGATATGTTGGGCGAATGACGGGGAACTCGGTGGGTTGGTTGACTGATGAGATTGATGTGGTGATGGGTCTTGGTCTTGATGCTTTTATCATGGACGTGATGGGTTCTGCCAATGGAAATCATGGATCAAGTTTTGAGGGTTCTGAACATTAGCCCGAGGTTCCCATGTGTTTTCTTCTGGGCCATACCCTTCCCATTGGACAAGGTACTGGATCTTTCCGCGGAATTTCCGAGAGTCCAGGATTGTGGAAACATGGTACTCTTCTCGTCCTTCGACGATGATCGGATCAGGGGCTGGCTTCTTCTTCTGGATGGCATACTTTGGAGTTTCATATGGTGACAACAGAGTTTTGTTGAACACCAGGTGAATCATTTTCCAAGTTTTTGGAAGATCAAGAAGGTAGGCGCTAGCCCCTTTCTTCTCTAGGACTTTGAATGGTCCGTGTCGGAGAGCATCAAGTTTCTTTGAAGGACAGTCGGTCCTGATGTTAGTCCCTTCCAGCCACATGTTGTCTCCAATGCGGTAGTTCCGAGACGGACTCCATCGTGTGTCAACTGTCTTCTTCATCTGATCTTGTGCCTGTTTCAGCGCTGCATTGGCTTCTTCTCGTGCCTGTTTGAGTTTTTTCAAGAAGTCATTGGCAGCCAGGTTGGTGTCTTCCAACACCAGTTCTCCCTTCCAAGGATGTAAACCGTAGTTGAGGTAGAATGGTGTGTGCTTTGTCGCCTGATGTTCTTTGTCATTGTACTGGAATTCTGCAATTGCGATCCATTCAGCCCAATCATCTTGTAGATGGTTGACGAAGTTTCGTAAGAACACTTCTGTTTCCTGATGCGATCGTTCGGCCTGTCCATTAGTCTGTGGATGGTATGCAGTGGACAGATTCCTTTTGATCCCTAACATGCAGCAAAGTATCTCCATGAACTTCGCGGCGAACTGTGGTCCCCTGTCACTGATGATCTTCTTGAGGATCCCATGAAGCTTCCATATCTGATCCCGATAGATCTTGGCTAATCCTTCAGCCGATAATTCCACGGTTGTCAGGATGAGATGAAGCATCTTCAAATGTCTATCTGTGATGACCAGAATTGCATTCTTTCCATCAGACTCTGGTATCGGTCCCACGACATCAATCCCTATGTCTTCCCATGGATGACTTGGTGCTGCATGTGGGTGTAGCGGAGCATGTCGTTTCTGTCTGTTGATCTTGTTGTGTTGACAGGTGTCACAACCCTTCATGTACTTCTTCACATCATGCAGGATAGTAGGCCACCAATAGGTATGAGTGAGAAGTTTGTGCATCCGGTACTGTCCTGGATGTCCCGCTATTGGTGCATCATGTGATTCAAACATCAGCTCCTGACGTAGCTGTGGGTCTGGTGGAACATAAACTCATTCGCCTGCATAGGTGATGCCATTCTCCTGTTGGTACCAATGAGAATTCTTCTTCAGACCCTGGGCTACTTCTGGCTCCATGCGGTTTGAACCCTTGATGCATGTGATCCATGGATTTTCAATAGTTGTGACATTTCCAATCTTGATGGAATCAGATGTTTTACCCCCTTCAAAGAATTGTTCCTCCGTGAACATCTCCATTTGTATCACATCTTCTGATTCCAATCGTTTCAAAAATAGCCCCTCCTTGAGCATTTGATCACTGTCCTGTGGTTCGAGTTCCGTTTCATACCAGGATAAGCGCAATAAGATGTCCGCTTTTGCATTCGTCTTGCCAGGCATGTGCCATAATTCGAAGTCATAGTCTTGTAACTTCATCTTCCAGCGCCTTTGTCATTGATTTAAGTCCTGAGGACAACAGAAGTACTCCAGGTTCTTGTGATTGTTTAAGATCTCGAAGTGTTCCTTGGCTTCGAGCAGATAGTGCCTCCAATCCTTCAGCGCTTCCATAACTGCCAAGAGTTCTTTGTCGTATATCTCATAATTCTGTTCGGCCGGGACATGGTCCGCAACAAGAATCCAATAGGGTGCCATTTGTCGTCCTGTTTTTGAGAGAGTACGGCCCCGATTGCATAGCCCGATGCATTGGTTTCAACCCTGAACTGTCCATCTGGTTTTGGTAATGCCAAGACTGGTGCTGATGTGATCACCTGTATGAGACCTTCAAATGCCATTTGTTCTGTTGGTCCCCAAGTAAATGTAGTGCCGCCTGTGAGCACGGTAAGTGGTTTCGCAATGTTGAGTACCCTTCAATGAATCGTCGATAGAAGTTAGCAAACCCAAGGAATTTCTGGACTTCCTTTTTTGATGTGGGTGCTCGCCAGTTTCGGATTGTATCCACCTTCTCAGTTTCCATCTCAACACGTCCCTCACCAACAACATATCCCAATATGGGGCATTTTGTTACTTCCCAGAGACACTTCTTTTCCTTCAGGAACAAATCATTGTCCAATAGGATCTGTAGAATTTCTTCAGTGTTTCGCGTGAGTTCTTCCTTGGTTTTACCGATAACCACGATGTCATCCATATAGATCACGCAGATGCATCGGCGGATCTGGTCCCGGAATAGACTAGCCATCATCTGAGGGAACGTTCCCGGGGAGTTGCAAAGGCCGAAAAACATGACCAATGGTTCAAACAATCCTCAACTGGTAAGGAAGGCAGCCTTCCATTCATCGCCTTCCTTGATCCGGACATTGTTGTATCCCCACATGATGTCCATCTTATTGAAGTAGACTGCATCTTTCAGCACGTCCAAGAGATCGGAGATGTGCAGGAGTGGGAAGTTGTCTTTGACCATAAATTTGTTGACCATGCGGTAATCTTGTACCAATCATTTGGAACCATCCTTCTTGTTGATGAAGAAGCAATGGGAGGCGTAAGGGGATTTGGACGGGCGGATCTTTCCGGTTGCTAGACCCTCGTCGATAAATGCGTCCAATTCCTCTTGTTCCTTTTGTGTCATGGGATATGTGTTTTCTCCTAGTTCCTTTGGTGCGTCCGGTGTAAGTTCGATACCATGGTCCCATTCTCTTTCCTTCGGGATCTTGTCAAAGTTCTCCTTCTCGAAGAGGTGAGCAAATCGATCAACATATGAGGGTCGTTTAGTTGTGGGAGGTGGTGTGGGAGTGACAGCTTCCAAAATAGGGTCTCCAGGTTTCCATTTCTGATCCGACTTCTTGGGTGCATCCTTGTCATGCACTTCAACCATGCGAACTCAGTGTTTGCAACCATTAAGGTTGACCCTGAAATCCGAATGTTTGGTTTGGCATGTTGATGGGCATCGGTTGAACGTTACGGTGCCGGTTGTCCAATTGATTGTAGGGTTGTGGTGTACCAACCAGTCATGTCCCAAGAGCATGTCCGTTCTCCCAATGTCCAGTACCATTGCTTCCATGGTTTCCTGATGTGCTCCCAAGTCCAGCTTGACTTTGGCAAGTTGGCTCGCTTTCTGTTGTTGATTTGGTGATCCATCCGCATTTAGAATTGCTATGGGCAGTATTCCTCGCGTGGGGAGGTTCTGTTCGTGTACTATTCTGGGATGGATACATGTGCACTCACATCTGCTATCAACCTCAGGTCGAATGACCTTTGGTCCTCATCGTGTTTTGAGTTGGGCTAGCAGCCTGACCTCTCGTCGTTTCGGGGGTTTGTCTCCTTTCACAATCTTAGTCAACGCGGCGGCTCGCTTGGCAGGGATGACATAGGTTCTATTGTCTGCGGTCATACAAGGCAAGCGAGTCTGTTTAATAAATAAGGGTCGCGACTTAGCATTGTTCAATCGGACCCTTCGGGAAAATCCTTCTTGTCGGCTTCTAAGATTGTAGTTTCATCATTCTCGGCATCTTCATCAGACACCTTCCTAACCCTTCCGGAGTTCTTCTTTGGCTTGCGGCAGTTGCACGCAATATGGCCTTCTTGGTCGCAGTTGAAACACTTGTGACCATCTTTCTTCTTTGGAGCGCTGCAGTCCTTGGCGAGGTGACCGAAGTGTTGACAGTTGTAGCAACGGGCTACTCCTGCTTTGTCGATCTCCATGGCTTTGCCCTGACCACCATAAGTGGTGCCTGATCCAGTGCGTGTGTCACCGCCACCTCGGATGACTAGTGCATGCCCCTCCATCTGTTGTCCCTTGTTTCGGATCTCCTTTGCGTACTCAGAGTATGTCTTGCCATCACTAGCCATTTGTTCAGAGATTCTGCGGTTGACATTCTTTTCTAGGATGTATTTCCCAGTTTCTTCGCCAAGATTTGACAGCTTCAAGAGCTCTTCAAATTCATCCAAGAATTCATCAACGGTGTGTTTCTCCTGTTTCAGGACTTCTAATCTTGCTTTGGCAGCAGCTGACTTGTTGGCGACAGAGAATTGTATTGCAATGTCCTCTGAGAATCCTAGCCAGGTGATGTTCTCGTTGTCGATGGCAAGCACATCTAACTTGTTACTGGCCCAGTGCCTGCCGGGCCCTTCCATTATGTGGGATAACACTGCAAGAATCTTCTGATCATCGGTCAGGCCCTTCTGGAACCTGATGTATAGTTTGGTGGCTTTCCACCACTCGTCAAAGGTGTGTCTGTCTTTGAACATCCCAGGATCCTTAATGATCTTGGATGTGTCGGTTGTTTGTAATGCCAGGACTTCTGCCATGTCTAGAATCTGCGGAGAAGGAGGGGAGTCGGAGTGTTGGGATGAAGATGGGGTTCGGGATACAGATAGGGGTTGAAAATGAGTCCCTGTTCTAGGCGTCTGTTTGGTATCTGACTATACAGAGTCAAAAGTAGATTCGTCAGGGGACTCGTTGGCGGAATTGGTGGCAAAACATTCAGGGTATTTCCTTTGTAGATCTCTAAGGAATCTCTGTTCCTGCGCGTCTGTTGGTTGTGAGAAGGGGTCAAGTCTCTCGTTTCATGCCCAACAGTTGTACTCGGTCTGCTGTTCGTTGGTGGTGAAGTGGGTGTAGATCTGTTGCTTTGAGTAAGATGTGGTGATGCGGCTCTGGGACGTCTCGATGTGAGCGCCCTAATTAATCTTCTGATAACGGTTGTCTGGACACCGATAAACTCTCTGATCTCTGTGATCTGACCTGTCTGAGGTCTTCCTTGAGCGCGAAAGCTTTTGAGTTTGTTCTGTCGGGCGTTATAACGCGCGACCTGGTGTTGTCGAGCAAGATGGATGGTCTCTGCTATCTCGCCGTGGGGGCGATGCTCGTCGTTGTCTAGTTCTTCATCAAGCACCTGCTGTAGGATGCGACGGATCTCCAATTCGATGTACTGCTGGATGAGCGTAAAATTGATACTGTCTCAAGGACTTAGCTCCTCCTGTCGGGCTTCTG
This sequence comes from Entoloma clypeatum, assembly GCA_963565915.1. Classification (NCBI taxonomy): domain Eukaryota; kingdom Fungi; phylum Basidiomycota; class Agaricomycetes; order Agaricales; family Entolomataceae; genus Entoloma; species Entoloma clypeatum. The sequence continues at coordinate 4,137,430 of OY751494.1, forward strand.
GCATGGCGAATGGGTTACTGGTGAAGTCTTCAAAGAAGCGCAACATCTTGACTCGTCTGGTAGCTGCTCTCTTCGCTCTGGGCGAACCTAATGAGATTTAGCAACTTGTTATGCTTAACAAACCGTTCCAAGGTTCAGGCAGAGTATGCAGGAAAGTGGAAAGGCAAAGAGCAAAGTGATTGCTAAATCTAAGGAAACTAGCTATAGTACAAGAGGTTTATATAGGTACTGACTATAGGCGGTAGCGGATGAGTCAGTACTGCGGAAGGCAGTGCACATGAGTAAGGCGACTGTGGAAGGCTATGTACCATGAGTCATACCTACTGTGGAGCTGAGTAAAGCTACTGCGGAATGAGTCAGATCAGTAACTAGGGGAATGGAAATAGATGCTGAGACATAGTGTATTCATAAGAGGGCACCGAATCAGGATGATAAGTAAAAGAAATGATGTGGTCCGCACACCGTAGAGTCCATAACAGTTCCCCCTTAGCCCCATCTGATGCAGGGCCTAGTGGATCTTCTGGTACTCCTCCCGATGATCCCATAGTTCCTGATGATGAACTTTTGGAAGATACGGATGCAGAGAGCTTACTGCGCGATATGATGAAAGATGTGGAGCTAGGTCCAAAAGCATTTAACTTGTACCTAGAACGATTAGTTCAGAAACGAGGGGGAGACACGAAACAGATTGCTGAGTTGAACGCGCTACTTGCATCAGCCATTCCTCACTCTGAATCTAATCTCTCACAGTTCCATGATATCCAGGAGATGAAGTTTCGCGACATTGCTAAAATGCTGAAAAACCTCCAGGATGTCATAACCATGCAATTCATACATCCAACACATCCGACAACTCCGACATTTTATCCGGTCCGACATCCGACGATTTTCATAATAGTACTTATTGACATCTCTACTAGTTAACATTCTAATTATGCTGACAAGTAGACATCTTGATGTTAATTTTGCATTTGCTCCTCTCCGTACTCCGATTGCTCCGATGAGTAAGTCTGACATGCACACCTTACCTGTAGTAGTTACTGACCCACTTCTGGTTTACTAAAGTAGTATGAATTCTGTCGTAGTTCCTCAGTTCAAATATTATATGTCACTATCCCTTGCCATACATTCCACCAATCTATTCCTTTGCCTTTTGTCCTCATCCTCCTTCTCACGTCTCCACCTCCGCACCTCCGCTCCGCACATCCGCTCCTCTCACCCTCTGACATCTGCCAATCCGAAATCTAGGACCACATCAAAGAATGGGGCGCAACACATAAGTTGAAGCCAGGTCCTTTCTGCAAGACGTCGGACTTGTCACATCCACTCTTCCACTACTCCGCTCCGACTCATCCGATGTCATCCGACATTTTCCAACATTGAAAAACATGCTACATGACACAGGATGAGTGGTTGGATGCATGCCATAAGGAACTTGATAGCATCAAGCAGCGTGACGTTTATGATCTTACACCTTTACCGACTGGACGGAAGGCCATCGGATCACGATGGGTCTTTGACATAAAGACCGACGGCTGTAAAAAGGCTCAGCTTGTTGCACAAGGGTTCTCGCAAATTGAGGGAATCAATTTCGACAAGGTATTCTCTCCTGTAGTTCGATTCAAGACAGTACGTCTCATGTTTGCTACTGCTGCGCTTGAGAATTGAGTAATTCTTGCACTTGATGTAACTGCTGCTTTCCTTTATGGGAAACTTCAGGAAGAGTTATACATGATGCAACCCGAAGGCTTCAAAGTAAAAGGCAAAGAACTTCTTGTTTGGTGCCTATATAAGGCAATTTACGGTTTAAAGCAGGCTGGACTTGCATGGTGGCATGCCATGGAGAAATCCATGAAGAAACTAGGTTTCTGAAGGGTCATATCTGATGCCGGAATCTTTGTCTTCTATTCCCCGAATGGAACCATCGTACTAGCAATTATCTATGTCGATGATGCAATGTTCATGGGACCAGACACTAAGCTTACAACCATTAAAAGAGCCGAATTCATGGCTATTTGGGAATCTCGTGATCTAGGTGAACCCATTGAATTCTTGAGAATGCACATCACATGTACCAAGAATACGATCATGATCAATCAATGTGCCTATTTACAGAAAGTTGTAGAGAGATTCGGCATGACAAATGCAATGATCACCAAGACTCCTCTACCAACTGGATACAAGCCGACAGCAAATGCTGGCACTGCCACTGCTGCACTTCAATCACAATTTCAGCAGATCATAGGGTCTCTGCTATATTTAATGATCGGTACACGACCCGACATTGCCTTTGCCGTGATAATATTATCACAGTTCTCGGCAAATCCTACCCAGGAACACGTTGATAAAGCGAAGTATATAATCCGCTACCTTGTGGGCACTTCTGATTACCAACTGACATATTCCGGTGATCAAAATGTGGGCTTACATGCCTACATGGATTCTGACTGGGCATCCGACGAAATTAAGTGTCGAAGCTGCACTGGCTTTTTCCTGAAGCTTGCAGGTGCTTCTGTAGGCTGGACTTGTCATCTACAAAAAACCATTGCTCACTCATCTACTGAAGCAGAGTACATGGCAATGTCCGATTGCGGCCGCCAAGTAAAATGGGCAATCCAGCTCTTCCAGGAGATTGGCTTCCTAATGCGGAATGTCCCGATCTATGCCGACAATCATGGCTCGATCTTTATTGGGAACAACCCTGTACAGGAACGCTGTACTAAACATATCGATCTAAGATATCATGTCATCTGAGAGTACATGTTATGGATTCGCTATCCATGGCATTGATCACTTGGACCAGATACAAGACATAGAGGCCTTATCTGATTAATGGCCAGTTTCATCTTATCTATTGGTTTCATGCTTACTATTCACTTTTACATCATTCGGGCCCCGGCCTCCGCTTACTCACTACAGTATGGTCATCGTTACCATATCTAGATGGTTACTCTCACACATCCTTGGCATCGTGTTACTTATTGGACTATACTTAGATACACTGACTCACGCCGCAGCAGTTACCATAGACACCTACTCCGGGTCTGCTTCTGGAGTCAGACCGGAACCGCTCTAGAGTCATCTAGATGACTCAACCTTCCAGTATATATAGGGTAGATACATTGCATGTATTACCCAGATCTAGCAATCACCTTGGTATCCGCCTTTGCTACTTAAGCCTCTCTGCCTAAGCATCGCATGGGTTTGTCAACCATAACAGTACATCTCTTGTGGATTGATCACTGTAGAGTACATTGAAGGCACATCCAATCCCGCGGATATGCTAACTAAAAATCTTAGTCGGGAACTCTTTGAAAGATGTCGCCAACATTTAGGCTTGACATTTTTATAATCTATATGTATACACATCGAGGGGGAGTGTTGAACAAATTCCACTCCTATAGATATTTCATCTATAGCGTCATGTGCCCAATCCTATGATGTACAAATAATGTACAAATAAGTAGACTAGTATATAAGACTGTCCTTATTCTCTGTGCAATATAATGCTCTTACTGAGTAACCTGTAACAGTTTGTTACGGGGGTGAGCTTCCTTAGTCCCACAAGTGCATAAGACCCATTCTATAGCTGAGATAGGGCAGATACAACATAGTGATAGACAAGGAGAAAGCTAAGGAAGTGGCTGTGCTATATATAAGCAATGATACCCAGCACATTTGTTACATAACCCCCACCTTGCAAACACCTCTCAAAGGTTAGTAGTAAGGTTCCCCCTCTATCGTAGATACACGATTAGTAGTGTGTAGCATAGAGTATACTAGGACTGCAAGATGACACATCCGCTGTGATCACCTCCAGCGTTGATGTGATCATATGCTGTTCTAACAGGTAAGGATCACTTCTACTTCATACTCGTGTTCTCCTTCGATTAGATCAGGAGGGGGTTTATGGAAGTTCAGTCTGTGTGTGTCGTTCTCTCAATATGGTGTTAACAAGGAGGCGTGGAACACGGGGTGGATTTTCCATTGTTCTGGAAGCTTCAGTTTATATGCCAGGGGTCCTAGTACCTCAGCAATGGTGAAGGTTCCTTCTCTTTTTGGTGCTAGCCTTCTGGAAGGGTATCCAATTCGGAGGTTTTTCCCTTCAAGCCACACTCATTCTTCTTTTCCAAATGGAGTGAAGCCTCGTGTTGACCTCTCAGCCATCACACAGCAGGACCGGACCAATGTACACCTCAAAAACATTGTAAACAAATAACAATCTAATATAGAATTTATTTGCTGACCACATTGTGGGAACACAAGTAAAATCCATTTTTAATAATTATTTAATGTGCTCTGCATGTTTCCACTGAGCAAATGCAAAAGAAAATGCAAAATGTGATTGTGTTGTGGTCCCGATATTTTCTTCTCTCAAATGGAGATCCCATTCAAAAATCAAACCACTTGTTTATCCTTTATGAGAACTGAGTTTGATCCCAGCTTACATAGCAGGAACATGTTGAACAAATTGTTTATTTGATCCCTATGTTCTACCCTCATGCACAAAATCCCCATTGACAAAGAACATTCTAAAAGAAATCACAGTGAAGTCATCATGAGATTGGCAATCACACCATTTGTGTATTTTGAATCTTCTTCTTTGTTTGAGGAAACATTTTAAAGACTACAAAGGATATGATGGGTACATTTTAAACATAGCAGCAGTGTGGTTGTCAATCACATCATGACTTCACCGTGATATCTTTTGTATTGTTCTTTGTCAATGGGAATTTCGTGCATGAGGGTAGAACATAGGGATCAAATAAACAATTTGTTCCACATGTTCCTGCTATGTAAGCTGGGATCAAACTCAGTTCTCATAAAGGATAAACAAGTGGTTTGATTTTTGAATGGGATCTCCATTTGAGAGAAGAAAATATTGGGACCACAACACAATCACATTTTGCATTTTCTTTTGCATTTGCTCAGTGGAAACATGCAGAGCACATTAAATAATTATTAAAAATGGTTTTTACTTGTGTTCCCACAATGTGGTCAGCAAATAAATTCTATATTAGATTGTTATTTGTTTACAATGTTTTCGAGGTGTACATTGGTCTGGTCCTGCTGTGTCATCTGACGGGCTAGTTTGTGCGCTGCCAGTGCTTCATCTCTTGCTTGTTTTAGCTCTTTGAGCTGTTTCTCTATGCTTGGCACATTTGTCTTGTCAAATGCCAATGGTATGTCTCTTGGTTCATATCCCATCATTAAGTAGAATGGGGATCATTTTGTTGTGGAGTGGATTCTTTGATTGTGACAGAACTCCATTGTTGAGTTGTGATTGTGCCATGTTTCAGGATTGTTTGAACAGAACATCCAGAAATAGATCTCAAGTTCTTGGTTCACACGTTCTGTTTCTTCATCTGTTTGGGGGTGATAAGCCGTGCTCATCATCAGTTTGATTCCTAGCAGTCGTCCTAGTTCTCTGAAGACCTGGGAGGCAAATTGTGGCCCTCTGTCAGACAGTATAGAGTCTGGTAGTCCAAATCTTTGGTATACTTGGTCCAAATAAAGTTTGGCGGTGGAGACCATTGGGCACGAGGAGCAGCGGTTGTGCACAGAGGGAGCGAAGGAAGCCTCACAGTTGTGGTGGTAGAGAGTGAATCAATGACAGCTTTGTTGATTTTTTCAACATTCAACAAAGTCATGTGACTTTTAGGTTTGCTCTGTGTTTGGCAAATGTTCAGTTCGGCATCGGCCCAAACCTGAACCCTGTTCAAAGGGTTTGTTGGAACTATAGGTTCTAGCACTGTGATCCTGCTGACTAAGCAACACGTGATCACTACATCATCATGACATACCCATGACATCATTCTGATGTCATACTCTGGAACACTCCATGAGTTACTATATATGTGTCTTTAGTGTAGGAACATACAAAGAGACCACAACATGGTCCGTGCGCATATATCAGTATAAATAGTAGACCTGTAACGTAGTTGCAGAATAAGAACTCTTCCAGCTCCCACCACATCAGTTGTCTCTAAACTCTCCTCTAGCTTAACAAGCTACTCAATTCCTGATCCTCTATCCACTCTTGCTAACTACCTTGTATGTCGTCCCACATGGCGCACCTCGACACATTCAATAGGGTTTGCAAACCGAACCGTGGCCAGTTTAGCATCCCTTGACAGGGTCCTGGATCACTTGAACCCTGACAAGACAGGCTAAGTAAGGTAAAATATGGCAAGCCATCTTTTTTAAGAACACCAAATAAGCCAAGTAGATGTACCTTTTGCTGATGCGGGACCCATAACCTGTTGAGAATGTAGATGGAGAAACTTATCTATTTGATAGATAAGTACATCTTATATACTAAAACTAAGTATAAACTGTATCTTAGAGACCAATGAAAGTGGAGTATAACTAAAGGAACATGAGGCGATGTAGGTAACGAGCTGTGTATGTAGAAATGGTTGCACATAAGTATATAATCGGAAGGGGTGGTCGCCGGGCTGGCACATTTACCGAAATGGGCAACTACACTGCAACAGCAGTTCCCAACAAGAGGAAATGGGCCAGAAGTGAAATTGGCAGCTGAAGGATTGCATCTTGCAATTCAGAAGTTGCGCAAGCAGGGGTTCCCTACCATCAATGGATGCCATTTGTTCACTTTGGAATTTGATGCATTGAAGTATCAGAAGATCCAAGAAAGAAATGTAAGCTACTATTATGCTTGTAACTAGTCTTACTAGTCTGATACATGTCTAAATTCCCCAGACAAAATATATCCAGTCATAGAATAGTGCAAGGGGGTGCAAGGGGGTCTCACAAATTTAGAAAAAGACCTGGGGTCGATTTTTTTTAAATGTTGGATAGGACAGACTAACTGACTAACACATGACATAATTACCAAACATGGAAAGACCAGAAGCGGAAGCTCTGCGATGGAACCGACACTAAAGCCCATCTTCTCCTCGACGTTGGGTGTGACGCCATTTCCCTCCCCACACGTCCGATTCACATGCATCACATGCCCAATTTGCTGTGGGATACTCAAGGTCGACACAACTCAAGTGATACTAAAGAACAAACAACAAATAAGTCTTTGCAACTAAGACTCGACACTGACTCACCCATCTCGTTTCACAGCCCACTCTTTTGCATCTTATAACATCGGTCCCATCACCGATTTCCCTCTCCTCAACAGTAACACCACAGGTACAGACCGAGAGCATTCCAAGGTCCCTTGTCTTGCGGATTCTCCCTGAACGAGTTGCTGGGGCGGCTGCAACCGTGAATGGATGAGATTCGAGCTCAGATGAGCTTCCACCTGGGGCCGTATCTATGGTCGGCAATCCCTTCCTGCAAGGCGGTGGTGGTCCTGATGGACCTGTGCTCATAAAAACGGACAGAGGGCAGGCGGGAGCAGCAACAGGAAGCTGGAGAGGTTCTGACACAGGTAGACTCTGAGGCCTAGTGGTGAGTTCTCAAATCTTGAGGTTTGTAATATCGACTCACACTCGCTCTGCCACCGCCGGTCTCTAAGTTGTCAGAACTGCTGTGCTCCTCAGTGTCTGAAGCCAGCGGAGTTTTGCCGCGACTGGTAATGTCGCTTGGTGCCTCTTTGGATGTGTTGAAGTGGCCTCCATTCTCCATGCCATCATCACCCACAGGATCCTCATTTTCATTCTTGTCGCCCCCACTTTCCTCACTGCTTTCAATGAGAAATGGTCGTCGGGTATGCGGATAGTTCCTCATATCGAAAGTCGGCATTTGAGGCTGACTTCTCGTTTTTTCAGACATGTCACTCTGCAGTGAGCTGCTTTTGCTGTCGGATTCTTGGCCTTTCCTGTAGAAGCCAAGGTTAAACATTTGTCATCAAATCGACTGAATAGAGTTACCGTAATGTCAGGCGTGAGCTGTGTGCATGAGAGATCACCAGTTGTGTGATGCCGGAGCATTTTCCTTTCCGTGACTTCTTCTCCCGTTGTCGAGACTCCCAGATTTGCTTAAGGCCTTGGTGCTCTGATTTTCCTATCTTCCATTCATGTTCATAGTCCTTCAAGTTTGATGTCGCGAAAGGATGGCGCTCTTTGATGTGATGGCGCATATTGTAACGCCAAATAGCTGGTGCACTGTTTGGACATAATGGACACTGAACGGGGACATTCAAACAGGGACTTGCTGCGGATGATATGGAAGCGACAGCATATGAAAATGGCATCAAGTTTGCACACTGAAGTTTTGAGGTTAAGTTGGCAGCTTGAGTCGGCACCTTTGCCATTCTTCAGGTAGAAAGTACACATTGGAGAGGGACGAAGGCATAAACCACAAGGCTGTGAAGCGGCATTTACCTTTGAGTCAAAAATAATATGCGCGGCCATATGTTCCAGGATCCTTTGAGCCGACTTGTTGAGTTGAACAGGAGGGGCACAACTTGGACATTGGCGGTGCTTGAGGAGTTCGTGTTCTTTTCCGCTGTCTTCGCAAACAAAACAGGCTTTATCTGAAAAAAGCCCTTTGTAAGGATGAAAGGAAACAGCTGAGTAAAGAATATATAAACCTGTTACTTCATGGTAGGGAAAGTTATCTGTTCGTTTTATGGTTGGAAGGTGACGGCCATCCTCTTGTGTCACGCGTTCAAGAATGACGGATCCCAGTACCATGAGAACCTGACTTTCGAAGAGATAGAATGGTTTGAATGGTTGTCGAGTTGAGACTGCAGGATTGATGGGTTCAACAAGTCGACCAGAGACCCGGTAGCTGTCACCACGCGCACATGACCAACGCCAGTCATTTTTTGCATTGGGATCGTCATCAAGAGTTGCTGGCACGAGGAAGAGCATCTGATAGGAGACCATTACTGTTGGCTCCATCGACATTTTGAGAGGGATCTGCTCAACATGTTGAGAACCATGTGTGATGTCAGATGAGAGGAGTGTTGTGACGGTTCTGATGGTTCAAGAAGAGGTCTCCGATGTGCAATTGGGGCTGCGTGAACTCGTGGAGGTGCCGAGACAGTTGGGGGTATATTTGGGGGACATGGGGCAAAGAAGCTTTGCACATGTTGCCTTTCTCGCTCCATGGCCTGGTCTGCTTCATGTTGTTTCTTGTTCTCCTTACATTTCTTACTGTTCTTATGCCGTTCCTTGAAGTTTTCGATGCCCACAGCACCGACGTGTACCAGTGTCTTGCAATCAGGACATAAAACATTATTGTTGTCATCGACTGTCAGTTTGGCTGGCTAAAAGAAGATAAAATAAGGATTATATCTATCATCTATAAGTTCTCGATATGCTCACCAGGGTACTCGAATCCATCAGTCTTCTGAGGGAATAGGGGGGCGACTACTGATAAATAAACACATAACAGGCTGGGGAGCTTGTATTATATCTCAAAACATAAGTATTCGACCTCCCAGAGGCTCTGAACATCCATAAAAAATTGACCTCTGAAAAAAATTTAAGACCCCTGGCGAGCAACTAACTGTTGAAGTTCCACCTGGGCGCTAGCCACAGGTGTACTGAGCAACATAGCTACAGTGGAAGTACTCTACGATACCGCTATGGTCACTTACATGGTTTGGAGGGGGTAAGGCTAGTGAGAGCGGTTGAGGCTGGTGAGAGCGATGGAGCTGGTTAAGAGTCAAGAGACAACTTGTTGATATTGACAGTTTCCTGGTCTTATATACCGTACTACTGTTTGTACCAACCAAACAAGTATGTAATGAAGATATGTAAAGGTCACGTGATGTAATCTAATCTAATCTAATCTACGTGATGGGAAAAGTTTCAACACCCCCCCATATTTAGTACATACTTCTAAATACATCTTACTTTTTCCCACATATATATATAGGTACTTTGTTTCGCCTAGTTTTTTATCAATCCGAAGTACGGGATAAATTAGAGAAGAGGATTTTCCCCAGATTTTTAGTTAAAAGGTCTGCAGGGTTGTTCACTCCTTCAATAAATTCGACCGTAATTATCCCTTCGGAGACTTTTTCTCTGACGAAGTGGAATCGCACGTCAATGTGCTTGGATCACTTCTCAGTTACAGGGTTGGATGCGATAAAGACGGAGCCGTTGTTATCTCCGTAGATCGGTACTGATCCGATCTGCATTCCAAGTTCGGCAAGCATGCTTCTCAGCCATGTTGCTGCGCGACTGCAGTCTGATAACGCCATATACTCTGCTTCTGTGGAAGAGAGGGCGATGGTCTTTTGCGCCGATGATACCCATGTTACTGCTCCAGATGCCAGTGATATGAAGAAGCCAGTGGTAGACCTCCTCGTGTTCTCATCTGACGCCCAGTCGGAGTCTGTGAATGCATAGATTCCTTTCCCTGAGTCGCCATCATACATGATTGCGTAATTTTTTGTCGCCTTCAGATACCTGCAAATGTCCCTAGCCACTTCTAAATGGCGCTTGGTGGGATTTGCGGAAAACTGTGACATTTTAATCACGGCAAAACAGATGTCTGGCCTTGTTCCAATCATCAGATATAGAAGTGATCCGATGACGGATTGGTACTTTGATCGAAGTTCTGCATTGGGTTCATCTTCGGACATCATGGGTTTGTAGCCCGTAGGAAGTGGGGTATGGGTGGCGTTAGATTCGCTCATCCCCATTCGTTTGAGTATTTTCTCAAGGTAAGGTACTTGATCGATGAAGATACGTTTCCCGCGTTGCCTTATTTGGATAGAGAGAAATTCTTTCGGTTCCCCATCAGGCACAAGGTGCCCTAGGTCCCTACATTCCCATGTGGTCATAAAGGCCTTCTTTTTCTCTAGCATATATTCCTGGTTTGTGCCGAGAAAAGCAGAGTCGTCGACATAGATGACGGCGATTACAATTTCCCCGTTGGTACTTTTGTGAATGAACACTCCCGCATCGGAGTGAAGCCGGACAAAGCCGAGCTTTTTCATGGAGGAATCAAGTTCCCTCCACCAGGCTAATGCGGCCTGCTTAAGTCCATATAGAGCTTTGAATAGTTGGTACACGAGGTGTTCTTTCCCTTTTACTATGTAGCCCTCAGGCTGTCGCATGTAAATGACTTCACGGAGCGTTCCATAGAGGAAGGCTGATGAGACGTCCAAAAGTGTCATGAACCACCCTTCAAGGGCTGTCAATGCCAGTATTAGTCGGACGGTTTCATATCTTATGACTGGTGAGAAGATCTGATCAAAGTCGATCCCTTCTACCTGTGAAAAGCCTTTTGCGACAAGGCGTGCTTTCAGACGCCCGTCGGATTTTTCGTTATAGACCCATTTGTTCCTTAGAGCTTTCCTCCCTGCAGGCAGGGGTACTAGCTCCGTGATCACCCCGCGGCGTTTGAGCATGTCTAGTTCTTTACGTTCAGCCACATACCAGTCTTCTTTATTTGGAAGAGGGTATATGTCTTTATGGGACATTTCAACGATGCCAACTTGAACGGATATCGCCTCCATCAGGAGGTCATTCATCCATGCCGTTTGACCGCCCAATCTCCTTCTTCGATCTAATTTTTCAAGATCAGACGCTGGAGTGTCTTCCCCATAGATGCTTCCTGGCATCTTCCGAACTCGTCGTTCCCTGATCGGTCGATCTGGTACTTGCTCGGGTTCCGGAGTGGGTACTCGCGGCTCGTCATCAGGCTCACTGGCAGGCAATTCGTTGTCTGATTCAGGTTGATCCTGTTCAATGGGAACTGGGTTATGAGGTGTTTCGGTGTGGCTATCATCATCATTGCTGCCGGGAATGAGATCCTCAAACTCATCAGCCGGCTCTGGGTTTTCCATTTCTGGGTGGTTTTCTGGCAACGGGTCGATGTGGCATCTAGGGTACTTGCTTTCATCAAAGATAGCTTTCCCGCCCATGAAAATCGTGTTAGTCTCAGGATCCATGAAGCGGTATCCTTTGACCCCTGGTTTCGATCCGAGATAAATCATCAATCGGGATCTTGATTCCAGGGAGTTCCTACGTTTCTCCTTTGGGATATATACATATGCCTGACATCCGAATACTCTGACGCTGGACATGTCGGGGATCTCATTGGTCACCCTGAAGTAAGGGGTTTTCCATTCAAGACGCTGCATGGGGGTTCTGTTATAGAGAAATGCTGCGTGTTCCAAACAGAATTCCCACCACATGGGCGGTAAGCATGCATCGAAGCGCAATGCCTGAGATTTTTCCCATAGTGTTCGATTGATCCTTTCTGCTCTACCATTCTGCTGGTGCTGATATGGGAGCGTGACGTCGATCAGAATTCCATGATCGGCAAGTACATCCTTGTATTCGTCAAATTCTCCACCTCCATCAACCCGCCATTTTTTAGGGGTGGCGGCGAATTGATTCTGGATCATCGCAAGGAATTGTTTCAGCGCTGTGATGGCGCCTGACTTCTTCCTAAGCAAGACGACCCAGACATGAGAAGAAAAATCGTCCAAAAAGGTAAGGAAATATTTGTACTTGTGGTACGATGCCGTGGATATCTGTTTCAGGTCTGAATGAATCAGATCGAAGGGTTTGACAGCCCTGGTCATTGAATTGGGGTATGACTGATTCGGCATTTTCCCTTTGAGACACCCTGTGCAGTTTTCCTGTGATTTCTCACGTACTAATGTTTTGGGTACTCCTTTGGTACTGGTGGGAATCTTATTGAGCGCCTGGTCATTTGGGTGGCCAAGGCGTTTATGCCAGGTTTCAACAGTGATTTCGCTAGAGATCACATGGATTTGGTCATAGCGTATTTCAGTGTCTAACCAATAAATGGTTTGTCCAAGAATGTGAGGCGAGAACTGTATTTTGTTCTGTCCTTTGGAGATGTTAATTTCTCCGCGCATTCCGTCTACTTTGTAACCGTGATTAAGGAAGACGCCTAGGGACAATAGGCGTGTGTCCATGTCCGGAATGTAGAATACGGGTCGGAGAAGATGGGTTTTTATTTCCCCATTTAGGGTATGCCATACTGGAATGGCCCCAACTCCGAGAATTTCCAGTTTCTTTCCCTTTGCAGCTGTTTGGACAAATCGCTTAGCCTTGAGAGGCCTGTAGTACGCGAAGTCTTTAAACTCATGGGTAAAGTGTAATGATGCGCCGGAATCTAAGATCCACTGTTCCTTACAGTGTGTACAAGAGGCAAAATGTTTAATATATTTTTTGTGTAGATCACTGCTGAAGTGATCTACGCACTCTGTAGTGGTACTGGCTAATATATTATACGTCTGTTGAGAGACATAATTAGCTTTCCGCATTTGGTAAGGTTTGAGAGAAGAATGTGACGAACCGTCAAGTTCGATCAGCCCATCTTCGAATTGATCTGGCCCCATCCGCTCGCTTTGATGGTCTATGTCCATCATTTTCAGCGATTCTTCTATCGACGGGGCTACGCGACGCTGTTTAGCCGGCCTTTCGTCGATGTCAGGAATGATGGTGTCTAGGATACGAAGGTTCGATCCAGAGGGACGAGCACCAATGTTCCGCGCGAGTTTACGGATGTGATCGTTCTTTTTCCACGCAGACGGCTTGCCCGAAGGAAGCCCGGTGTACTGGGATGGAGGCGGGTTCATTCGCTGAAGGAGCGACTGCATCCTTGCGGAATCGGGCTGTGTGGTACTTGTCGTTTTCCCGCGACCAGTGACGGTGGTGAAGGACGGTGCCGGATGAGGGGGGAAGTGAATGACAGGAGCAACAAACTCAACTGTTTCTTCCACATGGTCGGACGTGTTGTCCGCATTGTTAGCGCTTTTCTTCTGATTGCGCCAGCGTCCCTTTCCCTTCTTCTTCTCAGAAGCGGTACTTGGGTCGGACGAGTTAGGCTGCTCGTCAGCATCGTTCTGCGAGGTACTCGGCTTTTGCTGCCTTTCCCATTTGGGGTCCTGCCCCTTTCGCTTTGTCCCGGAAATTTTCCGGGCCTGCTCATTGGACGCACGAGTAGACCCGACCGAATACTTGCGCCTGTATTCCGAGATGATGCTCTCGGCGACGGCTTTGTAGGTAAAATCATCGGCGTCGTAGACCTGGAAAAGGGCGGTGGAGAGTGACGACCAGGCGTCGGGAACCGCATTGGCGAGGATCATTGCCTGCATCAGATCGGGGACGACAAAGTTCGAATCGGCGAGCCGAGCGAAAAGAGACCCCAGGCGTTCGATTTCAGGCACGGGGTCGCGTCCAGACAGCTTGAAGGTGGCGGCGGTCTTGAAGTCGCCGAAGATGACAGCCGGGGATACCTTGGAGTAGTTATCTTTCAGCGATTTCCACGCGCCAAGTGCCGAGGTGCTGTCCTTGATGTGGCGTCTGATCGCTTCAGAGACCTTCAGGCGTATCGCCCCAAGAGCTACGTCGTCGTCCCTGATCCAGGCTTTTTCTTCCTTACGGAAGCCGGGCTGGTCGATCGTGGTAGTCAGCACAGGGGGAGCAGCAGCAGTGGCCCCAGGGGTGGAGACCGTGGTGGTGAAGTCAGCGATCACGGGACAAGTGATGTCGCCAGAGACGATGCGCCAGACTCCTTGATGGAGGAGGTAAGATTTCATTTTTTCGGCCCAGCTCTGGTAGTCGATACCGTCGAAGGGGGTGATGATGTCAAGAGCAGAGCGAGAGGTAGACATTGTAGATAAATCTAAGAAAGGGTTCCCAATCAGTGATGTGTGAATATGATTCAAGAAAACAATTAAATGATTCCTTATGACATATTCCCTTCAGGAATAGCGGTCACGGGAAAACCCTTTATATGTCAGAAACGTATAAGGTGCAATCAACGTTTCCACATGGGGTGTACTAGGTCAATCCCCTTTTAGGGACGTCTCATGACAGGTACTTGTCGTAATGACGTTCCCAGGTTCATATGTGAAGAAGTAAGACTCAGAACCTAGATCTTTCGATCGGTTCTTCGCCAGCCAGGGTAGAGTGGGCAGGTACTCGCTGTTGCCAGCGTTTCCCAAGTCCCTCTGCTATCCGGGGCCCATAACCTGTTGAAGTTCCACCTGGGCGCTAGCCACAGGTGTACTGAGCAACATAGCTACAGTGGAAGTACTCTACGATACCGCTATGGTCACTTACATGGTTTGGAGGGGGTAAGGCTAGTGAGAGCGGTTGAGGCTGGTGAGAGCGATGGAGCTGGTTAAGAGTCAAGAGACAACTTGTTGATATTGACAGTTTCCTGGTCTTATATACCGTACTACTGTTTGTACCAACCAAACAAGTATGTAATGAAGATATGTAAAGGTCACGTGATGTAATCTAATCTAATCTAATCTACGTGATGGGAAAAGTTTCAACACTAACTAACCATCCCTATGTGGCAAATCCGGCACATGATACCCCCTTGAGGGGGTGTTGGAACGCGATCCCGGCAACACATGTGGGTTGGGGGGGGGGGGGTCCTCGGGGGTGAAAAAAAAAAGTCCGACACCCTGATTAATTGACCAAAAATGGCAGGCAGGAACCCAGTCAGGACTGCTGAATGAGTCCGAAGCAAAGACGCACTAGTTGCGAACCTTACAATGGAAGTGGCACATTGACAAGGGAAGACGAGGGATGGGTACGTGCTAATTTCACAACATGAGACTTCCCCATGTCCACTGCCAGCTTCGATTGCAGCCATTGCAGCCCATCAGTCACCAACACAGAAGGGCCTGACAACAACGAAATTGACTCGGGACACACGATGTTGACCAGGCGAATGGATGCAGACATTGTGCCCTCTGTTTACCCTTGCGACACTGTGGCTGCAAACCACACCAGGCAGCCTGCAGCCTTCCAAACGCAGTGGTCACAGGAAACACTGGGAGGCAGGTGATGGCGATCACATCAAAAGGCACCTGTAACCTGGCATCTTCGGTCGCTTGCAATTTTGTGAGAGATTTAAGTATTTCTTTTGTTTTAATCTTTTTTTTTTGTAGAAATATCTATGTTTGTGGGCATAACATACTATATTAGGAAGGAGGGGGTGGGGGGGGGGGGGTCTACCGAGGCTGAAAAAAAAAGTCCGATGTGTGTTGCTGCAGTCGCATTCCGACACCCCCTTGGAATAGTGTTGACAATAAGCAATTGGCCATTGTAAAAGTGTGGTAAACATAGAAAGATTCATCATTCAACAGCCAGACAGAACTGTAACACATTCTTGATGATCTTTTCATCCTTCGACTAGACCATCAGATATCATGAACATGTATCGTATTCTAACCACCAGCCTTCCAGTATGCAATATCACCGTCAACCACTGTAAATGTACTATCAGCAATCCATCAAGAGAAACGCCGACGAAAAAGACCTACTCTCGTATGGCTTCCCCTGCTGCCTAAGCTTCCCTGCCGCCTTAACGGCAGCCTCGCTTCCATGTTCTTTCAAGTCATCATATGCCATGATCTCCCCACACACAAACCGGACACTGACAGAGAGAGAGAGTCGACGCCACGCACATCGAGGCTGCTGTAACCCGCCTGCGTGATCTTCCCCAACGCACTGACAGCCCCAATCTTCGCCTCCTCCTCTTTCTTCTCCTCGGGCGACATGAGGACCAGCCGCTCCTCGAGCGCTACGGAGAACGGGATGGGCGGGTCGCCGGGGTTGTGTTCGTCGATCCATGCTTTGAACTCTGGAAGCCTGCCCCCGTGCATCGATCAGCTAGGCCCAAGGGAGCAGCAGACGGTAGGTATGTGCGCACCATTTGTTCTTTTCCGGACGTAGTCCTTCTCGCTGAGAAGGACGAGGTATGTGACAGGTTTGGCGGTAAGCAGGGAGAGTCCGTTGACGACGTCTATCTTTGAGGGCGTCAGCGATGAGTGGACAAAGTAGGAGGACAAGTGAGGTAAAGATGACGGGGGTGTTCAGGAATAAATGTGATCTCAAAGACATATTGGGGCGTTACTCCCGTCTCAACGAGCTGGGTTATCGAGCGGAAGCTCTTTTTTTCATCAAGGAAGACACTTGAAAGTTTTAGAAAGAATCAACTGAAAGCAATTACCTAAAGAGAGATTTAGAGTCAGCATCAAGTTCGAAGAGCTTGTGAGAAGAACCGGAAGGGATCAGAGAAATATAGATATCTCAAAGGAATATTGGGGCGTTACTCCCTCCTCGACGAGCTGGGTTATCGAGTACATGGACTCTTTTTCTCACATAATAAGGAAGAGAAGGGGGGGTATAAGAGAAGAATATGAGACGCATATATGCACCTCTTTATTATTCCAATCCGCTTTCCGAATGTCCTTGTTATGCTCGGTAAGAACCTTGAATATTTTCTCCACTGTCGCCTTATGATTATAGTCAAAAGATTTCCAAGAAAACAATGATGGCGGCTCACAATCTCTTCTTTCCTTACCTTGTCCGCAAGACTGTTGCTGCCGAGAGACCGCCCACTCTTCTTCAAGCCTTCCAGCGCCTTCTCGACCCATTCGATGTCCTTTAACCGTAGCTCTGTCTGGATGACTTCCATATCGCGAATGGGGTTGACGTCGCCCTCAACATGGATGACTTCGGCACCGTCGAAAGCACGGACGACCTGAAAGATACCGTCCACGGCGCGGACGTTAAGAGCGCGCCACCAGAGTACGATGAGGTCTCCATACCGCTGTCAGACCAGCGATATCGATGCAGGTGAGGAAAGCTGGAACGCGGGAAACAGGCTTGTACGTTTCACAAAGCCATTCAAAGCGTGTGTCTGGCACTGGAATACGGGCTTCCTCCGCCCAGGTCTGTGACGATGTGAGAAGAGAAAATTGACGAGATCGACGATAATCACGGACCGGTTTCGGACGGCGCATTGAAGAAAGATGATTTTCCGACATTTGGAAGACCTGGCGGCACGATGCTATCCGTCATCGATGAAGAGGTAGGTTTTCTGAGCACGAACAAACCTACGATGCCAATCTTGAGGTTGTTGCTCGGTCGCCCGAGAAGGACTTTCTTCTCTTGGGCTGCTTTCTTGGGCGGCATTTTCTTCTTTGCTGGACAACGACGTGAGGTCGAGAAGAAAGCCGCGAGGAGGGGGGAGGACGATTGATGGAAATGTCGGGATGAACGATAGCAGAAAGTTCCATATCTGCCTGGAAAAGAAAAAAATCGATCAACCATGTCTGGAAAAAGGCCTCTAATTAGAGGTGCACGTGTATATAACATGTACCTCTAATTAGAGGGGTATTGTGGGTACATCAGGTGTCATTCCTTCATATCATAACAGATGCATGACTGGCATCGGCTGGATCACCGGACATAGGTTCCCATTCTCACCGCAGTGTTAGCGAGCCCATCAACGTATCAACGTTCAACCCTGAAGTACGGAACTGGTCCGGGGGTGTTGGTACCCGCAGGAAGGAGTGTGCTTCAAAAGATATTGTCATGGGGCGTGATAGAGCAACGGGAAAGGTTACAAAAACATTGCCTTGATTGCATGAGTTCACTATGATTACATGTATTTGAATGGAATTCATGCAAAGTTGAGAATCGCAGGGGAGAAGCTCCAAACTGGAATTAGATTTCCACGCCGATCTGTTCGACATATTTCTTGATGTTTTCTTCAGTCGTCCCATCCCAGCTGGTGCCCTCCACTTCGCAGGCCTTCCACGACGGCATGGAGCGTGTAAACGCAAGAATTTCAGCAATGGTTCCACCATTCAACAGTGGCAGCGTGTTCCTGTGACTGGTCGTGCCCCCGGACTGCTGCCTCATATCTCGCTGCGTCACTGTGCCAGTACGGCCCAATGTCCCACCCCGGCGCGGCTCGTGGATGAAAGAATTGGTTTTCTCATCGATAACGCCGTCCGCTAAAATCCAATCTTGCCAAGGGGCATCATCCTGAACGTCTATTTCGACGGGTTGGAACGGATGAAATCCGCGAACACGCCACTCGTGAATGATAAATGAAGAAGGAAAAACGGCATAGCGATGATGAGCGTCAAGAGCGATGGCTTTTCCGTGCAGATGAGCGTCGGCCGACCCACCCCCATAGTTGATAAAAACAAATTTCTGGACCTGCATTGCATGAGGACTGGTCCGACAATTTAGATGAACCATTCCCATACTCACTGAGGGAATAAAGCGTATGAAAAAATTGTATTGGTCAAAATTGCGATGATGATTCGCACACAACAAAAAACCATCGCGTGGTTCATGTTGGGGTGAATCTTTCGAACCATCTGGGATCCAACAAAGTGACTTTAGCTTGTCCCACTGTATGCAGCATATTAGTTTGAAGGGCTTCAGTATTGTCACAACTTACGGTCCTCTTTTCGGCCTTTGGAATGATGTGGCAATGCTCAAGGGGGCTAGGTATTCCGCAAATGATGCACCGCGCCTCCCCAAGAAAAGTGTCGCGATTGTTGATGCTAGTGTTGAATGCGGTTGTAGATGAGGTGTCCGAAATATTGTTCTCTTGCCAGCAGCCGTACCCATCTGGAGGATTGGGGTACGGGAGCGGAAGATTGAATAGCTCGAGTGGCATGGTGAGGGGGTAGCAGCGGAAAATTCCGAGACACCAACCCTCGTACCCATCATTACCAAAAATGGACGTACTCAGGGACTGCCAAATTAGGCAGGTACGACCACATTCAGAAGGCTCGCCAAATCGGAAATGATTCGGCGTGGTGCAGTCTCTTCAACATGCATCCTCGCTCTGTCCCTTGTCCTCCCGTGCTCAGCTTGTTGAAACTTTTCCATCACGTAGATTAGATTAGATTAGATTATATCACATGACCTTAGACATCTTCGATTACACACTTATTTGGTTGGTACAAACAGTAGTACGGTATATACATCAGGAAAAAGCCACTTGAGTATATAGCCCTACATAGACATGGTAGCCAAGTGTAGCTTCATATACAAGTCCCCATTACATAGTGATCAGTAGCTCACAGCCAAGCTACTGTAGCTGTCCATAGCTGTCCATAGCTGCCCATACCTGTCTGTCAAGCTACCATAGCTCATCATAGTAGGAGTCTACAAGAGCTACCAGTGCAACATATCAATTCATATTTTGGATACTTATCAATACAAGGAATGGATGCTCGAAATCAAATATATTGTTGCAAAATTATTTACATACAATGGCTACTATATACTGAGAAGCTAAGGAAGCACGGATCATGGGGGAGGCCGTTGGGCGCAAGTGGACACCATTGGGCACGAGGAGGGTATGAGAGAGGGCCGTTGGGAAAGAGAGGATGCTGTTGGGCGTGAGTGAGGACCATTGGACACGAGAGGGCCACTGGGCAGAAGTGGTGACGAGAGGAACGAGAGGATGCCGTTGGGGGCAGAGGAAGGCCATTGGGGGCGAGAAGAGGCCGTCGGGCAGAAGGGACGCCGTTGTGCATGAGGGGCGGCCATTGGGAATGACAAAAGTAGGGGCTGCTGGGACCGAGGGACGGCCGTTGGGCCCCTCAGGACCTCATTGGGCACCAGGAGACGGCGTTGGGCGCCGTTCAACACGACGGGTGGTCGTTGGGTGCGAGTGGGGCCCGTTTGGCACGAGGGACGGCCATTGGGCGCGAGTGAGGACCGTTGGGTGAAAGTAGAGGTCGTTGGGCATGAGGGACGGCCGTTGGGTGCGAGCCGAGGGCGTTGGCATGAGTCGAGGGCGTTGGGGGTGAAGGGACGGCCATTGGTGCGAGTGGGGGCCGTTTGGCACAAGGGACGGCCATTGGGCGCGAGTGAAGGCTGTTGGGCGCTAGGGGCGGCCATTGGGCAAAAGTGGTGATGAGAGGACGCCGTTGGGAATGAGGATGCCGCTGGGCACGAAGGGACGCCGTTGGGCAGAAGAGATGCCGTCAGGCGTTAACAATGACCACAGGTCACGAGAAATGGCAGTTGGGCACCAGTGGGGGCGCGAGAAGAGGCTGTTGGGCACGAGAGGATGCCGTTGGGCAGAGGTGGCCATTGTGTGTGAGTCGAGGTCGTGTTGAGGGAGGGATGGGAAGGACAGAGTGGGGTGAGAGCAAGATCGATTCTGTAACCACAGAAACCTGAACGACAAACTTAAACTCGGTGAATTCCGGCGGAGGTTGAAATGACTTCGACAATTTTTGCTCGTTTCGAGCCCAAAGTAATTGGTTAGCTGCTGTTCAATTTCTTCATGTGTACCATGTAGAATAAACCTACATCTCATCCTCTGATGTTGAGTGATCTTGCTAGGAATACTTTTCTACTAAAAGATATGGAACTTGTATCATGTGCTACTAAAAGCTATGGAGCTTGCACCACATGCTACAGGATACCATCAAGCACTATTCTGATCTACAGACTGATGGCCACAGCTACCGTAGCTACCATACCCTGGCTGCAGTGTCTGTAGCCCAAGGCTTTTTCCTGATGTAAGACCAGGAAACTGTCAATATCAACAAGTTGTCTCTTGACTCTTAACCAGCTCCATCGCTCTTACCAGCCTCAACCGCTCTCACCAGCCTCACCCTTCCCAACCAAGTAAGTGACTAGAACGGTAGAGTAGAGTACTTCCACTGTAGCTGTGTTGCTCAGTACATCTGTGGCTAGCGCCCAGGTGGAACTTCAACAGGTTATGGGCCCCGGATAGCAGAGGGACTTGGGAACGCTGGCAACAGCAAGTACCTGCCCACTCTACCCTGGTTGGCAAAGAACCAATTGAAAGATCTAGGTTCTGAGTCTTACTTCTTCACACATGAACCTGGGAACGTCATTACGACAAGTACCTGTCATGAAGCGTCCCTAAGGGGATTGACTTAGTACACATCATGTGGAAACGTTGATCGTACCTCACACACTTCTGACAAAAAGGGTTTTTCCCACAACCACTATTCCTAAAGGGAATATGTTATGAGGAATCATTTATTTGTTTTCTCTAAAAATCAAATTCATAAAGAACATCACTGATTGGGAGAACTCCTTTTAGATTCATTAAAAATGTCTACCTCTCGCTCTGCACTTGACTCCATCACCGTCTTCGACGGTATCGACTACCAAAGCTGGGCTGAGAAAATGAAGTCCTACCTCCTCCATCAAGGAGTCTGGCGCATTGTGTCCGGCGACATTGAGCGCCTGTTACGGACTCTACGGTATGAGGACCATGTCATATCTTTTACTTATCGGCCCGACTCGGCGCCCTCTTACGAACTTACTATGTCTAATGTCTACTTTTGCAACCTTCGATTTCCAGTCTGACTCATTACATTACTTCATCATCCCCTTTAGTATACTTCGCTCCCACGCTGACTCGCTCTCCGCAGTCAGCTTACTCACTGTACATAGCCTTCCGCAGTCGCCTTACTCATGCGCACTGCCTTCCGCAGTACTGACTCATCCGCTACCGCCTATAGTCAGTACCTATATAAACCTCTTGTACTATAGTAGATTCCTTAGATTTAGCAATCACTTTGCTCTTTGCCTTTCCACTTTCCTGCATACTCTGCCCGAACCTTGGAACGGTTTGTTACGCATAACAAGTTGCTAAATCTCGTTAGGTTCGCCCAGAGCGAAGAAAGCAACTACCAGACGAGTCAAGACGTCGCGCTTCTTTGAAGACTTCACCAGTAACCCATTCAGCACGCCAGAAGCCTGACAGGAGGAGCTAAGTCCTCGAGACAGTATCGATTTTACACTCATCCAGCAGTACATCGAATCGGAGACCCGTCGCATCCTACAGCAGGTGCTTGATGAGGAACTAGACAACGATGAGCATTGCCCCCATGGCGAGATAGCAGAGAGCATCCATCTTGCTCGGCAACACCAGATCGCGCGTTACAACGCCCGACAGAACGAACTCGAAAGTTTTCACATTCAAGAAGGACCTCAGACAGGTCGGATCACAGAGATCAGAGAGTTTATCGGTGTCCAGACAACCATTATCAGAAGATTGATTAGGACGCTCACATCGAGACGTCCCAGAGCCACATCATCACGTCTTACTCGAAGCAGGAGATCTACGCCCACTTCACCACCGAAGAACAACAGACCGAGTACAACCGCTGGGCACGAAATGAGAGACTTGACCCCTTCTTGAGACCAACAGACGCGCAGGAACAGAGATTCCTTAGAGATTTACAGAGGAAATACTCTGAACATTTTGCCACCGATTCCGCCGACGAGTCCCCTGACGAATTTACTTTTGACTCTGCACAGTCAGATATCGAACAGATGCCTAGAACAGGGGCTCATTTTCAATCCTTACCTGTATCCCGAACCCCGCTCAGGACACAACGAGGACCAAAGGTTATCCGACCTGAGGTTGACAGTGGATGTGAACGCACATGCATCCATCCCAGAATAGTACGCAAACAGAACCTCCCCACGCGAGGAATACCGCCCATAGCAATTCTAAATGCGGATGGATCACCAAATCGACAACAGAAAGCGAGCCAACTTGCCGAAGTCAAACTGGATTTGGGAGAACATCAGGAAACCATGGAAGCAATGGTACTGGACATTGGAAGAATGGACATGCTCTTGGGACATGACTGGTTGGTACACCACAACCCCACAATCAATTGGACAACCGGCGCGGTAACATTTAACCGGTGCCCAACAACATGTCAAACCAAACATTCGGATTTCAGGGTTAACCTTAATGGTTGCAAACACCGAGTTCGCATGGTTGAAGTGCATGACAAGGATGCACCCAAGAAGTCGGATCAGAAATGGAAGCCTGGAGACCCTATTTTGGAAGCTGTCACTCCCACACCACCTCCCACAACCAAAGGACCCTCATATGTTGAACGATTTGCTCATCTCTTCAAAAAAGAGAACTTTGATAAGATCCCAAAGGAGAGGGAATGGGACCATGGTATCGAACTTACATCGGACACACCAAAGGAACTAGGGGGAAATACATATCCTATGACGCAAAAGGAACAAGAGGAATTGGACGCATTCATTGACGAGGGTCTAGCAACAGGAAAGATCCGCCCATCCAAATCCCCTTATGCCTCCCCTTGCTTCTTCATCAACAAGAAGGATGGCTCCAAACGATTGGTACAAGATTACCGCATGGTCAATAAATTCACGGTCAAAGACAAGTTCCCACTCCCACGAATATCCGATCTCTTGGATGTACTGAAAGATGCGGTCTACTTCAATAAAATGGACATCATGTGGGGCTATAACA
>OY751494.1:4168917-4178917 GCA_963565915.1 Entoloma clypeatum
TTCAAACGCTTCAGCAGCTACTTTCCTTGTTGTTAGTGGTGTTATTTCAACTATATTGAACTCTGTTACTATTTCATTCATTATCATCTCCCTCCATTTTTCTTTTGTGTCTGCTAGTATCATTTCTGTTTCATTCATCACTCGGTTATTCCGCTCCTTCCAGAGTGTCCAAGTTGTCTTCATTATTATCACTTTGTACAGTGCTGACTCTCTTTTTTCCTCTTTTCCTTTTATCATTATTCTCATCGCTCCAAGTCCATATAAGATTCCTCTTGTCGGTTCTATCCATTTTGTGTCTGTTAATGTTGCCCATAGTTTTTGTGCTATTTTCCATAGTTCTTCTTGAGAGTTTAGTATGCATTGGAACAGTATGTGTTCTACTGTCTCGATATCCCCACATATGCAATACTGTTTATCCTCCCATCCTGGTATGTATCTAAAGTATTTTCCGCATGCATTTCTCTCGTGTATTTCTTTCCATATGAAGTCGCATATTCTGTTTTCTATCGGGTGTTTCAGTCCCTTCCATATGGCCTGTGCTGTTGGTCTTTGCTTTGTTACCCTCTCTATTTCTGTTCTTGCTAGTTCAATGTTGTTCTTTGTCCTATTCGATCTGCTTCCTGGCGTACGTTTTTTGTGTTGTAATGTCATCTTGTATGCCAATTTCTGGTTTATTGTCATTAGTCTAACTCCATCCGTTTTCCAGTTCTCGGGTATTTCTATCCGTTCATTTTGGTTGTTTATTTCTAGTTCATTTGGTTTTGGTTTTATTTTTTGAAATGATGTCTCTCCATCTCTGCTTCTTAGCAGGTATGCCAAGGAGCTCCATTCCTGTTTATTCCTTACTTCCATCCATGCTCTGTCTTCCCATTCCTTTAGCTTTTCGAATATTCCGTTCAGTACTGCGCTTGATGATGTTTTTATTATTATGTTGTCTTTTTGGTTCTCTTTTAACACTTTTATCATTCCCCTTATTATTTCTTTTTCTGTCGTTTTTCTTATTTCATGTATTATAGTCGTTTTTTGACCCGCTGTCATTTTTCTATATGCTGGTTCTTTTTTATCTTGTGTCTTTCCTTTTCTCTTTTTACTACTTTCTTCTTTGCAGAAGATTCTTACCATTTTTAATGGGTCTCCCCTTTCTGTTATGTCCGGGTTGAAGAGTTTTGGCTGTCTTGTTATGTCGATTTTCTTATTTTCTTCTATTCTTTTTGGTGTGTGGTCCAGATTTCTTTGTCTTGTTCTTCTTGGTGTTTCCTTGATCGGGTTGTACTTATCTGGCAGTATTTCTAACAGTCTTTTCGCCATTGACCTTTCAGTTTCATCTCTGTTGATCCAGTCCGGATTTTGTACTATCTTAACTACTTGGTTGACTTTCTTAATTTTTGATTCTCTCATTCTTCTTGTAATCTTTTTATTCCATAGGTAATTATTATCTACTTGGATGTGATGCCACATCGGCATCTGTCCTTTCATATACTTGCTTATTTTTCTCCCTTCTAATCTTATATTGTACTTCCTAGCTACTCTGAGCCATTCTTGTATCATTTTTGATATTTTCGTGTTAACCGCCATAGACTCGTGCCATGACTGTAGCATCCATAGTCCTTTACTTGCATCATCTATCATTGGGTTTTTAGCTATGTTCATTTTCAGTATCTCATCTAATAGCTTTGCCCATATTGGTCTTTGTCCTCCTGGTTGTAACCATTTCTTAATCCACATTATCGTTATCGCATCATTTCTTGCTTCTAAGTCTGGTATTCCTAATCCTCCTTCCTCTCTTGGAGCGATTATTTCATGCCACGCCATTTTTCCTCTCTTTCCTTCCCACATGAAGTCTTTCATTTGTTTCTGCATTTTGGTTTCGATATCTTTTGGCATCCCATTTACCGTTTCAAGAAACATCGCCTTTGACATTATCAGTGCCTTTAGTATTATCTCCTTTCCTTTGTATGGCAGGTGCGTTCTCTCCCAGATTTCCATTATTCTTTTTTGCTTTTCAAGTATCCCATTCCATTGTTTTATTGTGTTTGTTCCATTGCCTACCCATGATCCAAGTGTCCTCATCGGTGTTCCGTCTGGGATGATTGTTACATTGTTTTGTATTTTATAGTTTCCTAGCTTTCTTTCTATTACAAATTTTTCTCGATACTCCCTGTTTCCTACTGGAAGGTACTCTGTCTTTTCTAGATTAAACTTTGCTGTTGACGCTTTGCAGAATACGTCTATTATGCTCCTTAGCTCGTTCATACTATCCTTTTCTGTCATATAAACCAGTGTGTCATCCGCAAATAGTGTCACTACTAGTCTTTCTGCTTCTCCTGGTACTTTTATTCCTTTTATGTTTGATTTTTGCAGTGCCTCTGCTAGTGGTTCAATTGCAATATTATATAATAGGCAGGACATGGGGTCTCCTTGGTGGACTCCTCTTTGAACCTTATACTGTCTTGTCATTATCCCATTAACCATTACCGACTTTCCTGTGTCTTTGTACATTTCCTTTATTCTGTTGATGAATATTTCTGGGAACTTGTTCTTTCTCATTATTCTCCACATGTATTCATGGTCTATCTTATCGTATGCTTTCTCTTGGTCTAGTGACACTATACACCCATTTATATTTTTCATTTCACAGTACTCCACTACCATATGGCTTGTTCTTGTGTGGTCATATAGGTTCCTTTTTGGTATGAATCCTGCTTGATTCTTATGTATGATCGTTCCCGCAATCTTTCCCAACTTCGTTGCTATTGTTTTCGTGTATATTTTATAATCCGTGTTTAGTAATGTTATTGGTCTATAGTTTTCTATCTTTGTTTTTGATTTTTTCTTGTACAAGAGGTACATCACCCCATTTGTGAACTCTTTCATTGTCAATCCCTTTTTTTCTATATCGTCAAACACCATCCATAGTATTTTTGGTATATCTGGTTTATCCTGTTTTTCTTGTTCATTTTCGGGGGCTTCCCAACTCTTGTAAAATTCATACGGTATGCCGTCCATTCCAGGTGTCGTTCCATTTGCCGCTTCCCTGAGCGATTGTTTTACTTCATATTCCGTTGTTTGCTCAGTCAACATATTTTGCTGTTCTTGCTTGAGTTCACGTGTTACCACTTTTTCCATTTTCTTTATTGCTTCTTCTCTTCCTTCTGTCATGTCCGGTCTTTTTTGTAGTTCTTCATGATAGCTAGTTGCTATCTCTTTCATCTCATTCGTGTTCGTTTTTAGTTGTCCGTTTTTGTCTTCTAGTGCTATTATCACCTCTTTCTGGTTCCTCTCCTTGTTTAGTTTGAACCAGTATTTTGTATATCTTTCACCCTCTTTTGCGTATCTCATTCTTGCCCTATCTTGTAGCTTTTGTATCTGTCGTGCTTTTAGTTTTGCTTGGTTCTCTTTCATTTGTTTCAGCTTTTCTCTTGCTTCTTTTGCTATCCCCTCAATTTCACTGTTTATTTTCTTTAGATTGTCCTCGATTTCCTTTGTTATTTGTTTTTCCGCTTTTTCTAGTAAGCGTCTCTTTGTTTTAGTGGCTCCTTTTGCTGCCTCTTTGATGTCATTTTTTGCTATCCTCCATTCTACTTGTATATCTCCTTGGTCTTCCCCTTTGTGTATCTTTTCCATTTTGGTTTGAGTTCTGAGTAGTATTCCTTTTGCCAATTTTTTGAACGGTTCATACTGTATCATTTCATCGTTTAGTCTCCACATTCCTTTTCCAATGAATGGTAGTTTTCTTTGTAGTATGTCAACATATACTAGATCATGGTCACTCAATCTTGCTGAAGTCATTATTCCCCAGTTGTACGAAAAAAGATACGTCTCTCTATTTGCGTATATTCTATCTATCCTTGACATGCTTCCGGTCATTTTTTGTGCATACGTGAATGCTTGTTTATCTGGGTTATGTAGCCTCCATCCATCTATCATTTTGTACTTCTTTAGTATCTTCCGCAGTTCATCTGTTACTTTTTTATCGTCATTTCGTGTGGGATGTCTGTCCATCTCATCCTCAACCATATTAAAGTCTCCCATTATCATCGGGTCTTTTAGGTCATCTAGTTTTGTCATTTCGTTTCGAAGTTTTTCTAGAAATTCTACCTTTTCTCTGTCGTTATTTGGTGCATATAAATTTATGATGTCTAGTTTCTCATTTTCATTGATATCTATTTGTAGTCTGGATGCTCGTCCCTCTATTATTATTGTGTGTTTCCATGTTCTTCCTTGTATCAAGTCTTTATTTAGGACAAAAGCTACTCCTTCTTTGCTCGTGCTCACTCCATTACTTTCGATTATTATTTTTGGATTTTCCTTCATTAGTTTTTCCTTTTCGATCTCATTCAGTCTTGTTTCCTGTAGTGCCATTACACTTATATTCGTTTTCCTTATTAGAGTGGTTAGTCTTTTCCATTTTGTATTGCTGTGCTTGTCCATTTTGCCGTGTATGTTTAGCGATGCTACCCTCGTTCCTTGTTTCCTTCCTATCTTTTTCCATATTTCGTTCCTTTCATTCATCATTTCCTCTATAGCATCATCTATCGTTCTTTCATATAGTTCCGGCAAGCCCTTATCATAAGCTGCTTCACCCCGGGCCTGGTCGGAGGATGAGCGCGCCTGGGCTAATCTATCATATAGTGGGGGTCCGTCCCGATTCCCCCCACTACCTGGAGAATTCGCTAAATTTATACTGTTCACCTCCAGGCGCGACACAGTCGGTTCCTCTCGTGCCGCATTGTCACCGTCCTCGCGATACCTAAGGACGGCCCGTATGGTATTGGGGGTTTCTTTGGGTGTATTCATCATTGTTATTTGGACATTTTTTGAGATGTGTGTCCTCATCCTATTCCCTTTTTTTACCTTTTAAGTTTCTATGGTTGTTTTCTTGGATTTCTTTGGGTTTTCGTTTTCTTTGATAATCTTCTATGTTTTGGTTGTTGTTGGTGTTCATTTTGTTGGTTGTTCTTGATGCTTTGACTTTCTTGTTTTTTGCTTGATGTTTTGGTTTTGTTCTTAGTTTTGTTATACTTAGGGTTCAGTCTATGTTGTGAGAGGTAGGGTTCTTTATTGCAGTTACGTCCCTACATTTTCTATCTACTCTTCATTCTACGTCCATTGTT
The DNA here is from genome assembly GCA_963565915.1 of Entoloma clypeatum. Taxonomy (NCBI): domain Eukaryota; kingdom Fungi; phylum Basidiomycota; class Agaricomycetes; order Agaricales; family Entolomataceae; genus Entoloma; species Entoloma clypeatum. The sequence goes on from OY751494.1 coordinate 4,174,032, forward strand.
ATTGCCTTTCTTTTTCCTTTCTTTGCTTCCAGCCACTTCTTCTTTCCACTGTCCCTTTCTAAATGTTCCTTTTTCGACCACGTCACGTCCCACTTTCTGTCCATCTTGAACCACTTGCAGTTTACCCAGTCATGGTCTTGCGAGTGACAGAAGTCGCATGGCTTCGGAATTCTGAATTCCAGCACTCTCTCTCCTTCATCGTCCTTTATCGTAAGTGAGTCGGGCGGCGCCCAATTTCTTGCTCTGCCCGGTTTTATCTCCACTATCACCACCTGTTTCTCGTATATCTGTTCTGATGTTTCCTCTTTCCTCTCCCTCAACTGCATCACTTCCACTTCACCTATTTTTCCTGCCTTATTTGCCTTCATGTGTTTTGCCACTTCTGCTTCATCTCCTCCTTTAAACCCGAGTCTCGCCACTATAAGCATCGTTCTTTTTACAGAGGGTAGTACCTCTAATTTTCTAAAGAATATAATCAAGTTTCTACTATTTTGTACCATGTGTCCAATATCAAGTAGCGTTTTTACTTTGTAATTTTCTGGTAACACGATATATGCCCATTTACATTTCTTGTTCTCAATCCAAACTACTTCCAAGTCCTTCACATCGTCCTGCGTTTCGAGTGCCTCTTTGATCGCGTATTCTATTATTCGGAGTTTTTGGTCCCCGACCCATTCTCCACTGACTGCCGCCAGTAGTACCTTCTCATTCAATCTCAGTTCGTTCATTTGTGTCTGAATCTCCTCGTCCGTTTTGCTAATCTTCCTCCACCTTTCCACAAACGCGTCCACGATATCGTCAGATGCTAAGTAACATGGTTGGGGGTCTTCATTCCTCCCCCTCGACCACGTTTGGGTTTTAAGGCCCACTTCCATCCTCTTCGCCATTGTGAAAACGACGTCCCCTTCATTTTCGCTGTCACTCGTCTCTGTTTTTTCATCGCTCGATTGCGTTTTCTCTATGTTTTCCGTCTCCATCTCTACCTCTTGTGGGTTCTCGATTTGTAATTGCATTTCAACTTGCACGATGGGTGCCTCCACCACCTCACTCGTTTCCCTGCTCCTTTTGTTTTGCCTTTGTACTCCCGTTCCGGCCTTTCTCTTTCTACCTTCACCGCTCTCACTTCGTCCGGTGGATTGTACCGGGTCAGAGACCACAGCAGTCATCACACCCTCGGGGGTGAGCACGTTCACGGCGATTGAGGCGGCGTTCTGGGGTGTGTTTTGGGACGACATTGTTCTTTTGGGTTTGAATCTGAGTCTTTTATCAGTGATAGTTCAATATGAGGTTTCACTCTGAGCCTTGATTTCTGTTACGTTAGGATCTAGGCCGTCAGCCTTCGCAATCCTTCTACCTGCCCTTCATTTCCTTTTCATTGTGTTTCTAGGTTCAAGTTTTGTTTACATTTTTGGTTTGGTTTATAAGTTATGCATTTATTTCATCATTTCATTGTACAGTTTTGCAATCTCTTGCTTTCCCATTATTGCCCCTATATTCCCATTATACTTTTTCTTTGCGCTGTGCATTGTGTTTTCACTTGTCCGGTTATTTTATTATGCCTTTCGCTTTTGTGGATACCTCTTAGCTCATTGGAATGATTTCCAGAAAGGACCACGTGGAGGTGGATATCCTGCCTTTCCGTATCTGATCGTTTTCGATCCCCTAACCTTCGTTCTTGATTAATGAAAACATCCTTGGCAAATGCTTTCGCAATAGTTGGTCTTGAGTCAATCCAAGAATTTCACCTCTAGCGACTCAATACCAATGCCCCCAACTATCCCTATTAATCATTACGGCGACTCTAGAAACCAACAAAATAGAACCACACGTCCTATTTTATTATTCCATGCTAATGTATTCGGGCATAGGCCTGCTTTGAACACTCTAATTTTCTCAAGGTAAAAGTCCTGGTTCCCCAACGCACACCAATAAAGGGCACGCCGGCTCACCAAGAGGTAAGGCCCAGTCAGACAGTACACGCCGTTAGGCGGACCACCCAACCAGGTCTGAAGTTCAACTACGAGCTTTTTAACTGCAACAACTTTAATATACGCTATTGGAGCTGGAATTACCGCGGCTGCTGGCACCAGACTTGCCCTCCAATTGTTCCTCGTTAAGGGATTTAAATTGTACTCATTCCAATTATAAGACCCGAAAGAGCCCTATATTGTTATTTATTGTCACTACCTCCCCGTGTCGGGATTGGGTAATTTGCGCGCCTGCTGCCTTCCTTGGATGTGGTAGCCGTTTCTCAGGCTCCCTCTCCGGAATCGAACCCTTATTCCCCGTTACCCGTTGAAACCATGGTAGGCCTCTATCCTACCATCGAAAGTTGATAGGGCAGATATTTGAATGAAGCATCGCCGGCACAAGGCCATGCGATTCGAGAAGTTATTATGAATCACCAAGGGAGCGGCGAGCCGCGTTGGTTTTTTATCTAATAAATACACCCCTTCCGGAAGTTGGGGCTTGATTGCATGTATTAGCTCTAGAATTACCACAGTTATCCATGTAGCAAGGTACCATCAAATAAACTATAACTGATTTAATGAGCCATTCGCAGTTTCACAGTACAAAGTTGTTTATACTTAGACATGCATGGCTTAATCTTTGAGACAAGCATATGACTACTGGCAGGATCAACCAGGTAACTACTTTCCGTCCTTGCATTCCTAGAAATGCAACACACAATAATCACAACAAAGAGTTGCTTTTTCGTTCAGGAGTTCATAAAATGGTTAATAATTTGATTATAACCTGAGATTTTGTTCTGCAAAGTTGCATACTTGAAATCAAAAGTCAACAACCAAACCACCTTGTTCCCCGATCTCACAAATTTCAGACACACTGCTCCTTGTCACAAGTAGCAACAAAGATGGTGGTCTTCAAAGAGAACTACCAACAACCAGCAACATCAATGAAGACACTGCACAGTCACGGCGGATTCCCAAATGGTTAAATGCAACAGGTTTAGCTATCAGCAAGTAATCCACATCCTTCCTCAGTGCAAAACACATGAAAGTGCTTGACTTGATTGAGCAAAAAAGCCTTCCAAGGACATTCAAGAGCTCGGCCAAAACCCATTCCAAGTTAGTTTAGCCTGTGAGACAGGTGCATCAATAACTCGGTCCAGAATAAGCCAGCCAACCCACTGTTAGAGACATACTAGACAGAAACAAAGTCTCTGCATTCAACCTCTAATAGATACAAAGGTACTGAATTTACTTGAAGCAAATCATAACAAAAGTGTTGTAGAACACTTTGGTTTTGATTGTTCTTTCGTCTTTCCCTTCATATAGTAGGAAAACCGGTTTGTTTGGTCCTGTTGTGGCAGGAAACGCATGAGGCGTGATTCCAGGTGTCCACTATATCGCGTTTTTTCATTCCGCAACATTTCTACCATTGAACTGTTGAATTCAAGTGTTTGAACAGTTGATGGATCAATGAGAGGGACTTTTGGAGAGAGAGATGGTCAGAATAGACCCCCTGAGGAAGCACAGAGCTGATAAACCTAACCAACTAATGTAACTAACTAACCAACCAACTAACCAATTAACCAACCAACTAATGTAACTAACCAACCAACCAACTAAACTAACTAACTAACCAACCAACTAACTAAATAAACCAACTAACCAAACCCACTAACCAACCAATCTAACTAACCAACCAACTAACCAATTAACCAACCAACTAATGTAACTAACCAACCAACCAACTAAACTAACTAACTAACCAACCAACTAACTAAATAAACCAACTAACCAAACCCACTAACCAACCAATCTAACTAATCAACCAACTAAACTAACTAACCAAACCCGCTAACCAACCTAACTAACCAACTAACCAATCTAACTAACCAACTAACCAACTAACCAACCTAACTAACCAACTAACCAACTAACCAACTAACCAACTAACCAACCTAACCAACTAACCAACTAACCAACCCACCAATCAACTAAACTAACTAACCAACTAACCAACTAACCAACCCACCAATCAACTAAACTAACCAACCTACCAACCAATCTAACTGACCAACTGACCAACCTAACTGACCAACTAACTTGGCTAACCACCAACCACCTAACCTAACTAACCAACCAACTAACCAACCTAACTAACCAACCAACTAACCAACCAACCAACCAACTAACCAACTAACCAACCAACTAACCTAACTAACCAACCAACTAACCAATTAATGTAATCCACTAATCAACTAACTAACTAATCTAACTAACCAATCAACTGACCAATCAATCAACTATCCAACTCCAACTCTAACTAACTGACTTACTCATAACTCTTAACTTCAACTCCAACTCCTAAACTATCAAATTTAACTCCAACTCCTAAACTACATTCTAACCAACCCTAACTCTCTAATCTAAACCCAACTCCTAAACTTCTATATCTAACCCCTAACTTCCAAAAATCATATTCTCCCTCATTACCCCTAACCCCAACCTCTACTTTTCAAACTCAAACCTAATGACCTCCTATCTCTCTTAACCCCTAACCCTAAGCCTTTTCAATTCTAGTGGTGGCTGACAGTGATAATGAACAACAAAGTGGCTAATACCAAAACGCAGGATGTGGCTGACTGACCCTAAAGTGAAGTGGCTGACAATTAAATCAGACTGACACTTTACATACTAAGTATGTATTGTATTTAGAATCAAGTGACTTGCTGTTTGATAAACTCTGTCTTTTTTTTTTGACCTACCCTAAATATCTTTTATTCTCTACACATATTTTTTCTTTTCTGTTGCTTTTTCTTCATCTTTCTTTCTCTTTTCCTTTCCTCTTTCTTTCTCTTTCCCTTTCTTCTCTCTCTCTCTCTTCTCTTTCTCTTCTCTCTCTCTCTTCTCTTTCTC
>OY751494.1:4183917-4193917 GCA_963565915.1 Entoloma clypeatum
CGAGTGTCCTCGAGAGTTTCAAGCCTACAATGTGTGCACAGGTGGTTGAAAATGGAGTGGATGTGCACATGCTCCTAAAAGCCAGCAACAACCCAACCAAGTTAATTCAATAATGATCCTTCCGCAGGTTCACCTACGGAAACCTTGTTACGACTTTTACTTCCTCTAAATGACCAAGTTTGATCAACTTCTCAGCAATAGGGTGCCGTCGCCGGCTCCCCAAAGCCAATCCGGAGACCTCACTAAGCCATTCAATCGGTAGTAGCGACGGGCGGTGTGTACAAAGGGCAGGGACGTAATCAACGCGAGCTGATGACTCACGCTTACTAGGTATTCCTCGTTGAAGAGCAATAATTGCAATGCTCTATCCCCAGCACGACAGAGTTTCACAAGATTACCCAGACCTTCCGGCCAAGGAAAAAAAACTCGCTGGCTCTGTCAGTGTAGCGCGCGTGCGGCCCAGAACATCTAAGGGCATCACAGACCTGTTATTGCCTCAAACTTCCGTCAGCTAGACGCTGACAGTCCCTCTAAGAAGCCGGCAACCAGCAAAAGCCGGCCTGGCTATTTAGCAGGTTAAGGTCTCGTTCGTTATCGGAATTAACCAGACAAATCACTCCACCAACTAAGAACGGCCATGCACCACCACCCATAAAATCATGAAAGAGCTATCAATCTGTCAATCCTAGTTATGTCTGGACCTGGTGAGTTTCCCCGTGTTGAGTCAAATTAAGCCGCAGGCTCCACACCTGGTGGTGCCCTTCCGTCAATTCCTTTAAGTTTCAGCCTTGCGACCATACTCCCCCCAGAACCCAAAGACTTTGATTTCTCGTAAGGTGCCGAGCGATACATCATATTTGAGGTCGCCCGATCCCTAGTCGGCATAGTTTACTGTTAAGACTACAACGGTATCTGATCGTTTTTTTTTTTTTTTTTTGGTGGGATGGGTAGGAATCCTCATGGACGCTTTGTCATCGTCAAGTGCGCTAGCAGGTTTTCAATTCCACTCATCATGAGCTTGCATTGGTTTCCTATACTATGCCATCACTCTAAACCTCAGCAGTGTCAGACTTGTACTGACTAAACCTCCCTAGAAGGTTTGCACCTTCGTTTGACCATGTACCGTTCATAGGCAGCGGTTACCCAATTGCAACTTTTCCTATGCCCATACACTAGACAAGCTCGACCTTGTTGGTCCCCTGTTTTCTGTATTCTTTTTAAAGTTTTCCATTGGTCGGTATATATTTCCTTCCCACTTTATACTTTCATTAGCCCTCTTAGTGTAACGGTTAATACTCCAAGATCAGAGAAGCTCCACTTCACCGGTGAGAGACCCCTCAGTCCCTCTCTGTCTTGATTTCTGTTAGGGTGGCCTTAGTTCGGTCGTCCTTCAGTACCGCGGCGGTACTGTTAATTTTTGGCCTGTTTGTTCTTATTTGTTTTTGTTTTGATGGATAAATTTTCTTTTCTGTTAGTTTTGCATTAGTTTGTCTTTATTTATTTTTAATCTATAAACATTTTCTTTGTCACTTTCAATACTTATCATCTGTTTGTTTCTGCCCCATTTCCTTTCAAACGCTTCGGCAGCTACTTTCCTTGTTGTTAGTGGTGTTATTTCAACTATATTGAACTCTGTTACTATTTCATTCATTATCATCTCCCTCCATTTTTCTTTTGTGTCTGCTAGTATCATTTCTGTTTCATTCATCACTCGGTTATTCCGCTCCTTCCAGAGTGTCCAAGTTGTCTTCATTATTATCACTTTGTACAGTGCTGACTCTCTTTTTTCCTCTTTTCCTTTTATCATTATTCTCATCGCTCCAAGTCCATATAAGATTCCTCTTGTCGGTTCTATCCATTTTGTGTCTGTTAATGTTGCCCATAGTTTTTGTGCTCTTTTCCATAGTTCTTCTTGAGAGTTTAGTATGCATTGGAACAGTATGTGTTCTACTGTCTCGATATCCCCACATATGCAATACTGTTTATCCTCCCATCCTGGTATGTATCTAAAGTATTTTCCGCATGCATTTCTCTCGTGTATTTCTTTCCATATGAAGTCGCATATTCTGTTTTCTATCGGGTGTTTCAGTCCCTTCCATATGGCCTGTGCTGTTGGTCTTTGCTTTGTTACCCTCTCTATTTCTGTTCTTGCTAGTTCAATGTTGTTCTTTGTCCTATTCGATCTGCTTCCTGGCGTACGTTTTTTGTGTTGTAATGTCATCTTGTATGCCAATTTCTGGTTTATTGTCATTAGTCTAACTCCATCCGTTTTCCAGTTCTCGGGTATTTCTATCCGTTCATTTTGGTTGTTTATTTCTAGTTCATTTGGTTTTGGTTTTATTTTTTGAAATGATGTCTCTCCATCTCTGCTTCTTAGCAGGTATGCCAAGGAGCTCCATTCCTGTTTATTCCTTACTTCCATCCATGCTCTGTCTTCCCATTCCTTTAGCTTTTCGAATATTCCGTTCAGTACTGCGCTTGATGATGTTTTTATTATTATGTTGTCTTTTTGGTTCTCTTTTAACACTTTTATCATTCCCCTTATTATTTCTTTTTCTGTCGTTTTTCTTATTTCATGTATTATAGTCGTTTTTTGACCCGCTGTCATTTTTCTATATGCTGGTTCTTTTTTATCTTGTGTCTTTCCTTTTCTCTTTTTACTACTTTCTTCTTTGCAGAAGATTCTTACCATTTTTAATGGGTCTCCCCTTTCTGTTATGTCCGGGTTGAAGAGTTTTGGCTGTCTTGTTATGTCGATTTTCTTATTTTCTTCTATTCTTTTTGGTGTGTGGTCCAGATTTCTTTGTCTTGTTCTTCTTGGTGTTTCCTTGATCGGGTTGTACTTATCTGGCAGTATTTCTAACAGTCTTTTCGCCATTGACCTTTCAGTTTCATCTCTGTTGATCCAGTCCGGGTTTTGTACTATCTTAACTACTTGGTTGACTTTCTTAATTTTTGATTCTCTCATTCTTCTTGTAATCTTTTTATTCCATAGGTAATTATTATCTACTTGGATGTGATGCCACATCGGCATCTGTCCTTTCATATACTTGCTTATTTTTCTCCCTTCTAATCTTATATTGTACTTCCTAGCTACTCTGAGCCATTCTTGTATCATTTTTGATATTTTCGTGTTAACCGCCATAGACTCGTGCCATGACTGTAGCATCCATAGTCCTTTACTTGCATCATCTATCATTGGGTTTTTAGCTATGTTCATTTTCAGTATCTCATCTAATAGCTTTGCCCATATTGGTCTTTGTCCTCCTGGTTGTAACCATTTCTTAATCCACATTATCGTTATCGCATCATTTCTTGCTTCTAAGTCTGGTATTCCTAATCCTCCTTCCTCTCTTGGAGCGATTATTTCATGCCACGCCATTTTTCCTCTCTTTCCTTCCCACATGAAGTCTTTCATTTGTTTCTGCATTTTGGTTTCGATATCTTTTGGCATCCCATTTACCGTTTCAAGAAACATCGCCTTTGACATTATCAGTGCCTTTAGTATTATCTCCTTTCCTTTGTATGGCAGGTGCGTTCTCTCCCAGATTTCCATTATTCTTTTTTGCTTTTCAAGTATCCCATTCCATTGTTTTATTGTGTTTGTTCCATTGCCTACCCATGATCCAAGTGTCCTCATCGGTGTTCCGTCTGGGATGATTGTTACATTGTTTTGTATTTTATAGTTTCCTAGCTTTCTTTCTATTACAAATTTTTCTCGATACTCCCTGTTTCCTACTGGAAGGTACTCTGTCTTTTCTAGATTAAACTTTGCTGTTGACGCTTTGCAGAATACGTCTATTATGCTCCTTAGCTCGTTCATACTATCCTTTTCTGTCATATAAACCAGTGTGTCATCCGCAAATAGTGTCACTACTAGTCTTTCTGCTTCTCCTGGTACTTTTATTCCTTTTATGTTTGATTTTCGCAGTGCCTCTGCTAGTGGTTCAATTGCAATATTATATAATAGGCAGGACATGGGGTCTCCTTGGTGGACTCCTCTTTGAACCTTATACTGTCTTGTCATTATCCCATTAACCATTACCGACTTTCCTGTGTCTTTGTACATTTCCTTTATTCTGTTGATGAATATTTCTGGGAACTTGTTCTTTCTCATTATTCTCCACATGTATTCATGGTCTATCTTATCGTATGCTTTCTCTTGGTCTAGTGACACTATACACCCATTTATATTTTTCATTTCACAGTACTCCACTACCATATGGCTTGTTCTTGTGTGGTCATATAGGTTCCTTTTTGGTATGAATCCTGCTTGATTCTTATGTATGATCGTTCCCGCAATCTTTCCCAACTTCGTTGCTATTGTTTTCGTGTATATTTTATAATCCGTGTTTAGTAATGTTATTGGTCTATAGTTTTCTATCTTTGTTTTTGATTTTTTCTTGTACAAGAGGTACATCACCCCATTTGTGAACTCTTTCATTGTCAATCCCTTTTTTTCTATATCGTCAAACACCATCCATAGTATTTTTGGTATATCTGGTTTATCCTGTTTTTCTTGTTCATTTTCGGGGGCTTCCCAACTCTTGTAAAATTCATACGGTATGCCGTCCATTCCAGGTGTCGTTCCATTTGCCGCTTCCCTGAGCGATTGTTTTACTTCATATTCCGTTGTTTGCTCAGTCAACATATTTTGCTGTTCTTGCTTGAGTTCACGTGTTACCACTTTTTCCATTTTCTTTATTGCTTCTTCTCTTCCTTCTGTCATGTCCGGTCTTTTTTGTAGTTCTTCATGATAGCTAGTTGCTATCTCTTTCATCTCATTCGTGTTCGTTTTTAGTTGTCCGTTTTTGTCTTCTAGTGCTATTATCACCTCTTTCTGGTTCCTCTCCTTGTTTAGTTTGAACCAGTATTTTGTATATCTTTCACCCTCTTTTGCGTATCTCATTCTTGCCCTATCTTGTAGCTTTTGTATCTGTCGTGCTTTTAGTTTTGCTTGGTTCTCTTTCATTTGTTTCAGCTTTTCTCTTGCTTCTTTTGCTATCCCCTCAATTTCACTGTTTATTTTCTTTAGATTGTCCTCGATTTCCTTTGTTATTTGTTTTTCCGCTTTTTCTAGTAAGCGTCTCTTTGTTTTAGTGGCTCCTTTTGCTGCCTCTTTGATGTCATTTTTTGCTATCCTCCATTCTACTTGTATATCTCCTTGGTCTTCCCCTTTGTGTATCTTTTCCATTTTGGTTTGAGTTCTGAGTAGTATTCCTTTTGCCAATTTTTTGAACGGTTCATACTGTATCATTTCATCGTTTAGTCTCCACATTCCTTTTCCAATGAATGGTAGTTTTCTTTGTAGTATGTCAACATATACTAGATCATGGTCACTCAATCTTGCTGAAGTCATTATTCCCCAGTTGTACGAAAAAAGATACGTCTCTCTATTTGCGTATATTCTATCTATCCTTGACATGCTTCCGGTCATTTTTTGTGCATACGTGAATGCTTGTTTATCTGGGTTATGTAGCCTCCATCCATCTATCATTTTGTACTTCTTTAGTATCTTCCGCAGTTCATCTGTTACTTTTTTATCGTCATTTCGTGTGGGATGTCTGTCCATCTCATCCTCAACCATATTAAAGTCTCCCATTATCATCGGGTCTTTTAGGTCATCTAGTTTTGTCATTTCGTTTCGAAGTTTTTCTAGAAATTCTACCTTTTCTCTGTCGTTATTTGGTGCATATAAATTTATGATGTCTAGTTTCTCATTTTCATTGATATCTATTTGTAGTCTGGATGCTCGTCCCTCTATTATTATTGTGTGTTTCCATGTTCTTCCTTGTATCAAGTCTTTATTTAGGACAAAAGCTACTCCTTCTTTGCTCGTGCTCACTCCATTACTTTCGATTATTATTTTTGGATTTTCCTTCATTAGTTTTTCCTTTTCGATCTCATTCAGTCTTGTTTCCTGTAGTGCCATTACACTTATATTCGTTTTCCTTATTAGAGTGGTTAGTCTTTTCCATTTTGTATTGCTGTACTTGTCCATTTTGCCGTGTATGTTTAGCGATGCTACCCTCGTTCCTTGTTTCCTTCCTATCTTTTTCCATATTTCGTTCCTTTCATTCATCATTTCCTCTATAGCATCATCTATCGTTCTTTCATATAGTTCCGGCAAGCCCTTATCATAAGCTGCTTCACCCCGGGCCTGGTCGGAGGATGAGCGCGCCTGGGCTAATCTATCATATAGTGGGGGTCCGTCCCGATTCCCCCCACTACCTGGAGAATTCGCTAAATTTATACTGTTCACCTCCAGGCGCGACACAGTCGGTTCCTCTCGTGCCGCATTGTCACCGTCCTCGCGATACCTAAGGACGGCCCGTATGGTATTGGGGGTTTCTTTGGGTGTATTCATCATTGTTATTTGGACATTTTTTTGAGATGTGTGTCCTCATCCTATTCCCTTTTTTTTACCTTTTAAGTTTCTATGGTTGTTTTCTTGGGTTTCTTTGGGTTTTCGTTTTCTTTGATAATCTTCTATGTTTTGGTTGTTGTTGGTGTTCATTTTGTTGGTTGTTCTTGATGCTTTGACTTTCTTGTTTTTTGCTTGATGTTTTGGTTTTGTTCTTAGTTTTGTTATACTTAGGGTTCAGTCTATGTTGTGAGAGGTAGGGTTCTTTATTGCAGTTACGTCCCTACATTTTCTATCTACTCTTCATTCTACGTCCATTGTTATTGCCTTTCTTTTTCCTTTCTTTGCTTCCAGCCACTTCTTCTTTCCACTGTCCCTTTCTAAATGTTCCTTTTTCGACCACGTCACGTCCCACTTTCTGTCCATCTTGAACCACTTGCAGTTTACCCAGTCATGGTCTTGCGAGTGACAGAAGTCGCATGGCTTCGGAATTCTGAATTCCAGCACTCTCTCTCCTTCATCGTCCTTTATCGTAAGTGAGTCGGGCGGCGCCCAATTTCTTGCTCTGCCCGGTTTTATCTCCACTATCACCACCCGTTTCTCGTATATCTGTTCTGATGTTTCCTCTTTCCTCTCCCTCAACTGCATCACTTCCACTTCACCTATTTTTCCTGCCTTATTTGCCTTCATGTGTTTTGCCACTTCTGCTTCATCTCCTCCTTTAAACCCGAGTCTCGCCACTATAAGCATCGTTCTTTTTACAGAGGGTAGTACCTCTAATTTTCTAAAGAATATAATCAAGTTTCTACTATTTTGTACCATGTGTCCAATATCAAGTAGCGTTTTTACTTTGTAATTTTCTGGTAACACGATATATGCCCATTTACATTTCTTGTTCTCAATCCAAACTACTTCCAAGTCCTTCACATCGTCCTGCGTTTCGAGTGCCTCTTTGATCGCGTATTCTATTATTCGGAGTTTTTGGTCCCCGACCCATTCTCCACTGACTGCCGCCAGTAGTACCTTCTCATTCAATCTCAGTTCGTTCATTTGTGTCTGAATCTCCTCGTCCGTTTTGCTAATCTTCCTCCACCTTTCCACAAACGCGTCCACGATATCGTCAGATGCTAAGTAACATGGTTGGGGGTCTTCATTCCTCCCCCTCGACCACGTTTGGGTTTTAAGGCCCACTTCCATCCTCTTCGCCATTGTGAAAACGACGTCCCCTTCATTTTCGCTGTCACTCGTCTCTGTTTTTTCATCGCTCGATTGCGTTTTCTCTATGTTTTCCGTCTCCATCTCTACCTCTTGTGGGTTCTCGATTTGTAATTGCATTTCAACTTGCACGATGGGTGCCTCCACCACCTCACTCGTTTCCCTGCTCCTTTTGTTTTGCCTTTGTACTCCCGTTCCGGCCTTTCTCTTTCTACCTTCACCGCTCCCACTTCGTCCGGTGGATTGTACCGGGTCAGAGACCACAGCAGTCATCACACCCTCGGGGGTGAGCACGTTCACGGCAATTGAGGCGGCGTTCTGGGGTGTGTTTTGGGACGACATTGTTCTTTTGGGTTTGAATCTGAGTCTTTTATCAGTGATAGTTCAATATGAGGTTTCACTCTGAGCCTTGATTTCTGTTACGTTAGGATCTAGGCCGTCAGCCTTCGCAATCCTTCTACCTGCCCTTCATTTCCTTTTCATTGTGTTTCTAGGTTCAAGTTTTGTTTACATTTTTGGTTTGGTTTATAAGTTATGCATTTATTTCATCATTTCATTGTACAGTTTTGCAATCTCTTGCTTTCCCATTATTGCCCCTATATTCCCATTATACTTTTCTTTGCGCTGTGCATTGTGTTTTCACTTGTCCGGTTATTTTATTATGCCTTTCGCTTTTGTGGATACCTCTTAGCTCATTGGAATGATTTCCAGAAAGGACCACGTGGAGGTGGATATCCTGCCTTTCCGTATCTGATCGTTTTCGATCCCCTAACCTTCGTTCTTGATTAATGAAAACATCCTTGGCAAATGCTTTCGCAATAGTTGGTCTTGAGTCAATCCAAGAATTTCACCTCTAGCGACTCAATACCAATGCCCCCAACTATCCCTATTAATCATTACGGCGACTCTAGAAACCAACAAAATAGAACCACACGTCCTATTTTATTATTCCATGCTAATGTATTCGGGCATAGGCCTGCTTTGAACACTCTAATTTTCTCAAGGTAAAAGTCCTGGTTCCCCAACGCACACCAATAAAGGGCACGCCGGCTCACCAAGAGGTAAGGCCCAGTCAGACAGTACACGCCGTTAGGCGGACCACCCAACCAGGTCTGAAGTTCAACTACGAGCTTTTTAACTGCAACAACTTTAATATACGCTATTGGAGCTGGAATTACCGCGGCTGCTGGCACCAGACTTGCCCTCCAATTGTTCCTCGTTAAGGGATTTAAATTGTACTCATTCCAATTATAAGACCCGAAAGAGCCCTATATTGTTATTTATTGTCACTACCTCCCCGTGTCGGGATTGGGTAATTTGCGCGCCTGCTGCCTTCCTTGGATGTGGTAGCCGTTTCTCAGGCTCCCTCTCCGGAATCGAACCCTTATTCCCCGTTACCCGTTGAAACCATGGTAGGCCTCTATCCTACCATCGAAAGTTGATAGGGCAGATATTTGAATGAAGCATCGCCGGCACAAGGCCATGCGATTCGAGAAGTTATTATGAATCACCAAGGGAGCGGCGAGCCGCGTTGGTTTTTTATCTAATAAATACACCCCTTCCGGAAGTTGGGGCTTGATTGCATGTATTAGCTCTAGAATTACCACAGTTATCCATGTAGCAAGGTACCATCAAATAAACTATAACTGATTTAATGAGCCATTCGCAGTTTCACAGTACAAAGTTGTTTATACTTAGACATGCATGGCTTAATCTTTGAGACAAGCATATGACTACTGGCAGGATCAACCAGGTAACTACTTTCCGTCCTTGCATTCCTAGAAATGCAACACACAATAATCACAACAAAGAGTTGCTTTTTCGTTCAGGAGTTCATAAAATGGTTAATAATTTGATTATAACCTGAGATTTTGTTCTGCAAAGTTGCATACTTGAAATCAAAAGTCAACAACCAAACCACCTTGTTCCCCGATCTCACAAATTTCAGACACACTGCTCCTTGTCACAAGTAGCAACAAAGATGGTGGTCTTCAAAGAGAACTACCAACAACCAGCAACATCAATGAAGACACTGCACAGTCACGGCGGATTCCCAAATGGTTAAATGCAACAGGTTTAGCTATCAGCAAGTAATCCACATCCTTCCTCAGTGCAAAACACATGAAAGTGCTTGACTTGATTGAGCAAAAAAGCCTTCCAAGGACATTCAAGAGCTCGGCCAAAACCCATTCCAAGTTAGTTTAGCCTGTGAGACAGGTGCATCAATAACTCGGTCCAGAATAAGCCAGCCAACCCACTGTTAGAGACATACTAGACAGAAACAAAGTCTCTGCATTCAACCTCTAATAGATACAAAGGTACTGAATTTACTTGAAGCAAATCATAACAAAAGTGTTGTAGAACACTTTGGTTTTGATTGTTCTTTCGTCTTTCCCTTCATATAGTAGGAAAACCGGTTTG
>OY751495.1:0-23241 GCA_963565915.1 Entoloma clypeatum
ACCCTAACCCCATGTGTGACAACAGCAGAATGTTTGGATTTGTTTACAAATTCCAGGGCCATCAAAACAGCACTCAAATTGCAAGCAGAATGATACTATACGAGGCAATAATGATCCCAGCCCAACCAGTTAACAGCAGACACTAACACCAAACTCTAACATGTGACATGTGACACGTATTTTGATCAGTTTGTTTGGTTATGTATTGAATTTACTCAGCAAGGGATCTGGGATATCTGGGAGTATTGCAGATAGTATATACACAGTCTAAGCACCCTGTACCCCGTACTCTGCACCCTGCATCCAAACAAGCACCCAGGTGCAAAAGGTACAAAAGGTACAAGAATTCCCATATATAGCCAGAGGAAAGACTTGGATCTGACCTTTATATATGTAGGGAATTGTTTGGTATTGTTTATAAATTCCAGCGCCATCAAACTCGCATCAAAATTGCGAGCAAAATGATACCAGACACATGTGACACCACCAGAATGTTTGGATTTGTTGACAAAATCCAGGGCCATCAAACTCGTGTTACAATTGCGAGCAGAATGATACTATACATGTGTGACAACAGCAGAATGTTTGGATTTGTTTACAAATTCCAGGGCCATCAAAACAGCACTCAAATTGCAAGCAGAATGATACTATACGAGGCAATAATGATCCCAGCCCAACCAGTTAACAGCAGACACTAACACCAAACTCTAACATGTGACATGTGACACGTATTTTGATCAGTTTGTTTGGTTATGTATTGAATTTACTCAGCAAGGGATCTGGGATATCTGGGAGTATTGCAGATAGTATATACACAGTCTAAGCACCCTGTACCCCGTACTCTGCACCCTGCATCCAAACAAGCACCCAGGTGCAAAAGGTACAAAAGGTACAAGAATTCCCATATATAGCCAGAGGAAAGACTTGGATCTGACCTTTATATATGTAGGGAATTGTTTGGTATTGTTTATAAATTCCAGCGCCATCAAACTCGCATCAAAATTGCGAGCAAAATGATACCAGACACATGTGACACCACCAGAATGTTTGGATTTGTTGACAAAATCCAGGGCCATCAAACTCGTGTTACAATTGCGAGCAGAATGATACTATACATGTGTGACAACAGCAGAATGTTTGGATTTGTTTACAAATTCCAGGGCCATCAAAACAGCACTCAAATTGCAAGCAGAATGATACTATACGAGGCAATAATGATCCCAGCCCAACCAGTTAACAGCAGACACTAACACCAAACTCTAACATGTGACATGTGACACGTATTTTGATCAGTTTGTTTGGTTATGTATTGAATTTACTCAGCAAGGGATCTGGGATATCTGGGAGTATTGCAGATAGTATATACACAGTCTAAGCACCCTGTACCCCGTACTCTGCACCCTGCATCCAAACAAGCACCCAGGTGCAAAAGGTACAAAAGGTACAAGAATTCCCATATATAGCCAGAGGAAAGACTTGGATCTGACCTTTATATATGTAGGCGTGTGACGAAGTGGACAATAGGCGGAGTCAGCTGCCCAGAGAACAATAAGTTCTATTGTTCTCTGAATGACTCAACCGATTGCCGTTTTCGGACCTGATGAGGCCTATAAAGGCCGAAATAGGATCCCGGACTTATCCCAAGTCCTATTGTCCACATCGGCACACAGGCCCTTCAGTCGCACTCCTCCCCTAACCCCTAACCCATATGTAGGCAGAGTCAGCTGCCCCAGAGAACAATAGCGTTATTGTTCTCTGGCATGACTCAACCGATTGCCGTTTTCGGACCTGATGAGGCCTATAAAGGCCGAAATAGGATCCTGGACTTATCCCAAGTCCTATTGTCCACATCGGCACACAGGCCCCTCAGTCGCACTCCTCCTCGCTGCGCTCGTCGTAGTGCTCCTCCCCTAACCCCTAACCCCCTAACCCCATAACCTGTTGAAGTTCCACCTGGGCGCTAGCCACAGGTGTACTGAGCAACATAGCTACATTGGAAGTACTCTACGATACCGCTATGGTCACTTACATGGTTTGGAGGGGTAAGGCAGGTGAGAGCGGTTGAGGCTGGTAAGAGCGATGGAGCTGGTTAAGAGTCAAGAGACAACTTGTTGATATTGACAGTTTCCTGGTCTTTATATACCGTACTACTGTTTGTACCAACCAAACAAGTATGTAATGAAGATATGTAAAGGTCACGTGATGTAATCTAATCTAAGTGATGGGAAAAGTTTCAACACGTTTTGCCGCTCCCAGTTCCTGCTACAAACAAAGAGTCACAACCACGATGTATAGCCAGAAAAGCGCGTAGTTGTAGTTCTCGAGGGATCTGTAGTCGGGCTCGCTTTACGTCACCGGTCTACCTTCTCATACAGTACAGACAACCTATTGTACATACGTTCGACTATCACGACGACTGAACTCAGGTAGAATGAAGCCATTCTTGGACTTTCCCGCGGGCTTTCTCCTCCCTCATCACCGATGCTTTACGCATGGCCTTCCTTGCGTTATGCACCCACAGCCGCATGACTACGTCGGCAGCGTCAACTGCCTGACCATCCTGTGCCTTCCCCCACCGCTGGGCCCGCCTCTCAACGCGCTCACGACGTTCAGCACGTTGACGTTCGGCCTCTGCAACACGAATGGTCCCCTTCCCCTGAATGCCCGCTCGGCCGCCACCCCCATTCCGATCATCATCAGCACCCCCACCGTCATCGTCATCATCTTCGCCGTCGTCATCGTCGTCATCGTCGTCAGCTTCGGCCTTATCGCCCTCCCCAAGATCATAGTAAATATCCTGGGTGTTTTCCGCCGCAAATTCTACAAACTCCTTCAGTCCCCATGTGCTTAGCGCAGCGCAACCATAGGCCACATCGAAGAGAAATCCTGGTGGCCAGTCATCACTGCTTGGTGGCCTCGCATCCGAGTTGTGAGGTGCTATCAAACTGATGACAATATCTTCGACGTTGAAGTGATGAAACGTGAGGCGACTGATTGCAACCGATGGATGAATTCCGGTACCGATTACACCCGCGTTGGGCTGCAAGACGAGGGCCACGTCATTGACGGTCATCGCAAAATTGGGCGTCTAAGAGTGAATTCAATTTTAAACCATGTGGAAGACAATTCGGTTGTATTGCTGACTCGCAGAAAAGCAGCCTTAGACGCGCCAAATGAGGGATGCAGCGCGTTGCTGAGCAATATCCCATTCCGTATATCGTTGATGCTGTCGAAGGGTGGGTCGACCGCTGGGTCTCGATGATTGACAAGATTGACCATGTACTTCGTCTGGAATGAGAAATCGAAATGAACTAAGAGATATTCAAGACGCACCTGATCTCCCTTTGCGTGAGGGATGATGTGACATGCTTGCACCGTTGATGCACCAGTCATCACGCAAGTTCCGTCACGATCCCTGACGATGTCTGCAAAACCATGCCGGCCGGTGGAATTCGATGACGATGCGATTGAGGTTCTGTCATCCATCGCCTTGGGGTCAAGCAAACGGTGGCCTATCATCATGGGCAACAGGTCTTGAGTCATTGTGTAGAATATGACTTGCCTTGTGATACATAGTGATAATCACCAGGAACTACAGGAGCATGATAGTCCGCAACCTCCTGGCCACCAGGTGAGGTAGAGATGTAGCCCTCTTCGCCGTAAATCGTATATCCGAGATAACGTAGCCACGCGAGAGGATGGGACGAAAAGTTCTGGCACGCGTCAACGGGAATGGATAGTGCATGCTGCTGATCTTCATTATCGAATGGCACCCAGAGGTCTACGTTTGTGGCCATGAAAGAAGGATCAGTTTAAGTACGACTGCGTATCTGGCGTTTGGGGGATGGGTTAGCGTGCGGGCGAGACTTGACTTGGCGTGACCGTGGTGACGTGACTGCTTTGACCCCAAGTCAAGTTGACTCGTACAACACCGCCGACGGGACCTGACAGGCCTGACGCATTGAACCTTGAAGAGACGAAGAAGAACATTGCGTACGCTCGCAAATATGTATCGTTTGAGGTCAGCCCAATTCCTTAATTTTCGCGTGAAATTCTTCATTCTACGTCATTAGACTGAAGCGGCCTGTCTTTTTCTGATCAATGTGCTCGTGATACATGCCGCTTCAAACCTCAACACTCCAACCATCGATATCGATACGGCCATTGCTCCCGAAATTTGAATTCAGAAGCGCTGTTGGACTCCGGTGGATCAGCGTATGGCGGTGCCGTTGATTATTCGATGGTCTTTGGGGCCATCTGGGCCATAAGTCCGCATCTCTTCATTATCAGAAGACTTTCAAGACTAACGTCTTTTCAGATCTCATTCTTCAGTCACCGAAACTCGCGCTTGCAAACAAGGACATCCTCAAATCTCTCTCACGCAACATCTACGAAGCAAAGCCCGACAATGTGGTCAAAGCTTTGCCCCAAGTTGTGATGGCGGCCGTCGTCCAGTCCCAACGATTTGGGTATCGCGAATCCTCGTCATAGGAACGAGCGCTGACTGCGGTTGTAGGTTCCAGTTCCAGACACTCAGAGGATTTGTCACGACTGGCGAAGAATGGATCTTCTTTGCGTACATCAGGAATATCCATGACTCCGGTGGTACTGTGTCTTGGAAACCCGCCATCGGCCTCGAACGTGACCCCGGTGGATTGACCTTGGTCCTTGGCTTACTACGCGACTGGGTATGTTTCATGACGATTTATTTTGACTTTGTCTGTCATGGTAGATCGAGAAGGAACAGGCATCTTTGTACTCCTGCTGATCTTTCAGGGGTTACAGACGACACTGATTAGATGTCTTGTTTGCCCTCGCTCTTCGTGACACATCGCACATTTCTCTGGCCTTGTTTGTACTCATATCGTGCGTTGATAACCCCGGAATCCAGGTTGCAAGGTCAACAGGCAATCATTGGCTAGATTCTCTCGTTTAACCAGAAATGGCGACCGGGGAGAAACTTCGAGACCCATGCTGGGCAGACTGACAACGCATCAAGCTGCCCCTCCCCTGTCAGCCTGCCCAGCGTTCGTTCCGCCTGCGCAGACCATCCTTAGGCCCCCGTATACGCCGTATCCCGTAATCGCTAATTGCCATACCTTCGGGCCTGATTGGACTAGCAACGACGCAAAAGGTCGTCGATCGTGGGCCGGATAACTTTTATCGAGGACATCGAAGTCGGGTCGATGTCGTTTGCGAGTCACATTCTGAGGGAGTCTTTTCTCGTCACATTCCGTTTCAGTTTCATACGTTGCCTTTCGCAGTCGCGACTGTTGGCGTCTGCAAGTACATTCTCTCCTGCAGCTACGGGACAGCTTGAGAAGACCGGGACGAAGCTTCGGAATGGGAGGGACAACGAGAGGCTGTCACAAAGGAACGGACGGGGGGAGCAAAGCGAATGATAAGTTATCTACTCTCGTCTTCTACATATCTGTGCTGCTCAAAGTCCTTCACCATGTGATGTGTTCATCCAGTCAAGCACTTTCTTTCGGCTAGCATCCTGCTCCTCTTCCTCCTTTCTCCGCTGTTGTGCAGTCCGTACTTCGGGGGTAATTCCTCTAAAGCCCATAATGCGAACATTGAGTTCGTCCATCGCTTGAAGCATTCCGTCCCACATGTGCGACTCATGATGTCTCCGCGTTGGTGGTGTGCGGGGTTCGTAGTCGCTATCGCGTGAATCATCAGATTGATTGAAATCCTCGTCATCAGGCGCGTCATCGTGTGGCAGTGGTGGAATGGATTTATAGTGATCGGTGAAATATCGTTGCATCATCTCGTCAACATCTGGCCCACCCTTCCAGCGCTGATAGGCCGCGACGCCATACATGTAGTCAAGGAGGATAGCAGGGGGAGGGGAGTGGCCTGTACCTCGGAAGCGTACGTCACGGGGACGAACCGGATCCAGTCCCGAGGGTGACGCCAAATACTGCAGCGTAATACGATTGGAAGGGGTTGGACCTTCTTCGACCTTGGGAATATCGTCGGGATCGAGTGCAAAGTTTGGTGTCTTGGAGGCTGCATTCTCATATCTAATAATGTCATGTGTTTTTGAACCACGTACCTTTAAGAAGGCAATGTTTCCAGCGGCAAACTTGGGGTGTAGATCACGGCGTAGCAAGATTGCGTTCTCCACATCGTCGATTCTAGAGGTCTTAATTTCCTCGGAACTATAGAGGATGGAGCGGTCTTGGATGACCTTTTCAATATACTGGGATGGATGTCAACTTGAATGAGAGATGCATAAGACTTTTCTGAGACGTACCTCGTCGCCTTTGCTACGAGGGATTATATGTACGCCGTCGCAACTCTGTGCTCCATCCCCTGTGATAACACAAAATGGGCCATCACGTTCGAGAAGATTCACGCGTAAGGAACTACGGCGCGGAGTTGGCGCAGAGGTGGTTATTCGATCGGTTGAACCATTGAAGTCAACGAAAATAAATTCTCCTAAAACTCGTTTAGAGACATGATTTCGCAAGGTGCAAGGAGGAAGAAGCGCACCATAAGGAATGTAATAATAGCTGTCAACGAGATCAGCGAACAGAGCGGCGCCATACTCGACAGTAGGTCCATCCTCCGTTTGAGAAAGATCTCCAAGGGCCCCGCAAACAGCGAATGTAACGAATCGAAGCCACTTCAGAGGCCGTATAGAAAGCCGTCGAATATCATCCAAAGGAATGGAGAGGAGGCGAACTGGAGCACAGTTGATGTTCAGATATATGTCAACCATGTTGTTGGGAGAAAAGAAAAAACTAGAAGATATGTATAAACAAACGTCATAGTCAATTTATCCCAGGAATTTCGAACAACCTCCAGATTCTACTCGCATCCCAAAACGGTGTTAAAGCTCAAGTAGTTGTCCTTGCCGGAGAAGATGAGACCATGCGCATCACAAGGCGCGGGCACCCCTTCCCGCGTGAGCCCTTCATGAATCATCTGCGGATCCGTCCTGAACCCACCCCCCCGTACCAACCAACGGCCGAAGACCCTTACCTGTGGGGGTCCCTTTTCTCGTATCTTGTTCGTTTGTGCACAGTAGTGGCGCCGATCTGGGAAAGAGATGGTTCGGTAAGCGACTTTATGGTGGTGGTGAGGGAAGGGGCGTACGAGAAGATGGGGGGCTATACGGCGTGCGGTCATCCTCCAATTTCCAGACTCTTCATTGATTGTAAAATCTTTTGTGTGGCAGATTGGCGGGCCGTTGAGGATGTGTAAACAGGGTGAAGTCAAGGGGTGGAAAGCCGATGAGGGTTTGGTGGCGTAGTAGACATTGAGTCGGAGAGGTAGAATTGGGTGGTTGATGAGGGAATGTGGGATGACAAAGCCAACATCGCCTAAAAGACTAGATGCAAGAAAAAATCTGACATTTGTTCATCGCGACAGTACTTACTTACTGTGGCAAAATGAATGGTGGCAACCGTAACGCGTAACGCGGGACATTTTCGTTGCTTATTTTGAGTAGAATAACGCGTAACGCAGGCCCGGTTGCTACCGAAAAACACAAAAAAAAAGACCACTAAAACACGATTTTTTTCGGTCCCTATGGGCAGATAAGGCGTACATTTGCATTATTCAATAGGTAAGGTACATCCCCAGGCACCAGTAGTTTGCAGGACAGTGCAGTTCAAAGTGGAATTTCGACGAAATTTCAACAATAATAACATTGCTTGATACATCCGCTAGTAATGTTCGCGAATTATGAGTCATTGCCACCATTCATTTGGCCACAGTACCTTCAATCTCTGAGGTCTCGTTGACGTTCATCTCTGTGGTTCTGGTGGGGGCACATACTGCACCACTATCATCTGAGTTGACCGTGGGTACCATCATGAGTGTTCTGGTACTTAGTTGGAGGTGGTCGGGATCTCCATCCATTTCGTCGATGGCAGGTCTCGGCGAGTCTCGAGACTATCATCAGAATGCGCCATCACGTGTTCCGACCGTCTAGATCTTCAAGTTGTTAAAAGCCGCTTCGTAAGCCAATCATACTCGTCACCTCTCCTTCACCTAAGCTTTCAACATTCTGGGACTTCTTCAAAATCCTCGTGGGCGACTGTCTTCTCCGCGACGCGGATCGTCGCCTTATAGCAGTGTCGATAGCGAAGCGAGGGTTTTCGATTCAATATGTACTGTATACTTATGTCGGAATCTAGAGCGTCGATTCCCATGCATTCGTGACACTCGTGTACACTCCAATGGCTGTATTTCATGAGACTGGACGCCTTGACTGTGAGTAACTTAGTAGATCCCCTAACAATACCGAAGCTGCCAGTGGATCAGAGATTACGATTCTTCCAACCAGTGAGTGATAAGAAACAATAACTTGGTTATCCATTTTCCGCTGCTTAAGACGATCCCTCTACACGATTCATGAATGATGGTATCGCGATCTGCCGTGATGGTAATAAAGTCCACAATTGAAAGAGAAGAAAAGATACACGAGACCCAACAGACGTCCAAGTCACCAAACGGAATGCACCCTCACGCCTTCTGACCGAATCTACCCAGCAATTCTGTGTACAAAACATCCGCATCATGACCACTCTTGAGTCCCCTATGTTCCTTTTTGAAGTGGTTTGAGATCAGGAAGGCGACGTCTGAAGCACAAAGTTAACGGGGGAAGACTTAACGGGGACCAACTCACCCAGACTCTGCTCAAAGTTCAAGCGAGGATCGCAGAACGACTGTCGGATTACAAATCGTGAGTGCTCCGCAGTCACCCAAACAGATAAACAGCTTTGCCTGATATCTCAAACCCAACTCTTCCTCGCTCAACTCCATACTTCCACCGACGCATTCCGTGACACTGAAGCCTTCGTCGTTGAGCTCACCAGTAAACTCAAGGCTAACACCTCCAAGACGCGAGCCGCATTCGTTATGGATGCGCAAGCAGGCGGTGAGCTCCCGGATGATTGCCTCGAAATGGCGCGTCTTGAGGCCTCCAGACGAGGTTTGGGTGCTGAAGATGATTCAGTATTCGATAGGGTAAATGAAAGAGCGAATCCGGAAGCGGTGCGAAGACACGAAGAAAGGCATCAAATGTCCCAGGTGACCGAGAGAGGGCAAGATTCGCCGAACGAGATCCAGTTGAAATGAGCGAGCATCAGTGAAGGAAGAAGAAGAGAACAAAAGAGGAGCCATCAGGGTACAGCCTTTGCAGGTAGAGGGATGTCACTTACTTCCCATGCATCGGATCACATACCCAGACGACAGGGTGGCCTGACTTTTGAACAGAGGCAATATGCCTTGGAAGGTGAGCTTCGATCTGGATTGAGGTGGAAAATTAGGCGACCGCTCCGTCTCGATCGCAAGAGAAGAAGAGGGAAACGTAAAAAGATAACATACCTTCCCGACACCATACCTGGTAATCAACGTCACTCGTCCCGGCTCTTGGTCTGGATTTACAACTAAAAATAGGGGATTTGGTATGGAGAAAATGATGAGGGAGCTGATAGAATTTCATAAAAGAGGAAACGGCATCACAAGAAAGCCAGCACGCAGAAAGAAATGGCATTCACTAAGCGACTTGCGCGACTCAAAGGTAAACAGCACCGTAAGCGGAAAAGAATGGACACCGCGGCCCAAGTTGGAGTGGAAGATCAAAGACCAGAAGACTCACTGTCTAACAAGCCAGTCAACTCCTCTCCGGCTAGGCTCGGACCCACCTTGATCCCGATAGGATTCCTGATTCCTCTGAAGTATTCCATGTGCGCGCCCGTTAATTGTCTCGTCCTATCGCCTATCCACAAGAAATGTGCCGACGTGTTATAATGCGCCTTCTTATTCATCATCGTCTTCAAGTTCTGAACCTTCATGGAACCTTGTCCGTGAGCATCGAAATAAAACTTCCCTTCAGGGCCTGAAGGAGAACAGATAGCAGAGGAAGTAGCCGAGACGGCAGCGGAGGAGGGCGAGGGGTACGAAAAGTCGCCTCCAGGGATGACAAATTCGCGCGTGAGCGCTTGCTCGTAGTCGAGCATTAATCCCTCGTGGCTGAAAAATCTCTTATCAGTATCGGATGCAAGAGGATGGTGTTATAAGATACACAAGGAATGAAATAAGAGACACGTCGAGCCTCAACGCACCTGGTATAGAAATCTACCTCTCCGGTCGTATTCCTCCCTCCGCCACGCTCATATGAAGTAACAGGTGAAGCCCCGATCGTACGGCTAAAATCCAACGCGTCGGACAAGCCATCAAGAATAGTTTCAAACTCGCGGCTGTGGGTGAGGTGAGCGAGTTGACAATGTAGCGTACAAAGGGGGAAGGGACATAACGTAACAAAGGAGTGAGATGTAGAGAAGACAGCGAAAGAAACGGAAGGAGTGACTTCCGGATACAGGAGGGCGAAGAGCCAAATGGAACAGAAGAAGGATATAAGCCCGCAGCCAATAAAATAGAAGAAATCGAGTCATCTTTCGCAGCAAAGAGCAAAGGGAAAACAAGGCGACGGGAGCGCCAAGCGTACATATTTAATCGTGCCCACATTCCTCCATGGAAAGACCAGGACAAGAGAACAGGAGGATAGCGGAGGAAAAATTGCAATGCCCTAGGTCGCCGCCACGAGGCCGAGGCCCGAGGGGCGGGACTGGAAGATGGCAGCGCACATATAGCGAAGGGAAGAACAGGGTGCACATGTGATCGAGTAAATTAAGATGACACCGACATAGGGAAGGGAATCGACAAGAAAGGAGAGAACATAAAATGAGGGACGGACATACCGCAAAGCTTTGCTTCTGACATGCGCCAAACTCCACGCCCGAGGATGATGCTGATGTAGCGACGCGAACCCAGATGAGAGCAGACTGCGTACGTGGTTAAGGGTAGCTGCTGAATGGAAATATGCACTTTCAACGGTGATTAGTTTGATGTAACGCCTAGATAAGTATACCCACCTAAGCAGCCGCTCCGGATTTGGCGTACGATCCTCATGGTCCAACCTATGTTCGACAAACCCTTCATTAATAGCGTGAACGCCAAAAGGGGGGATGGTACGTGCCCATTAACATTGTCTCCTCTGCCAGCCAAAGTTAGTGTTCGAAACAAAGGAGATAAAACAGTTCACGCACCGGAAACTAAGCACTTCCTTTACGCTTCCATCGCATAATGTAACGCGTTCAACGTTGCTGCTACGCGGTTTAGCATACTGTCCCGCGATGCGACCCACGCGGACCTGCGTGAAGGGTTGAATCAAACACATTCAGGGTCGAGGGATATATGCTAAAGGCGAGGGCACACGCAGACTCTGGTTGATCCACAATACATAAGGTATACTTAGAAGTGAGAACAACGCATATATGCGCGGATAAAAGGATGATATTAGAGAATGTAAACGGCGACTCACCACGGGCAAACGAGCTCCCCAGACGAGAATGAGAGAAAAGGACAGAATAAGACCAATCTTGGCGGAGATGTTCTCCTGCAATGGGTATTGAGCACGACGAGAAACGTTATAGAAGTGAACAAAAATGAGAGGAAAAAGCAAAAAAAATCGAGCTTGACGCAAGGAGACGGGGGACACGTACATGGGTGCAAGCATCGAAGCTCTCGGCACAATCCCCGGCGTGCAGCAGAAACGCCTCATTGCGTTGCACAAGGCTGAGCTGGTGGCGCAGGCGTTCGATCTAAGGGTAGAACGGGAATCAGCACGGGGCGAGGCAGTGGCAGGGCAGCGAGATGAGAAGGCGAGATCCGTGGAGCACGAATCCTGCATTGCGCGGCCTCGTGTCATTGGCTTTCGGAAAGACGGAAGACGGGAAGTTGTTTCATGACGCATATACTCACCTCGGAGGGGGTAACTAATGAGGGGAGCGTATTGAGCTTGCTGAGGACTCTAGAAGCAAAAGGGACGTTATTATCCGGGTATATGCGCAAGAAAAGAAAAGGCGGGGCGAAGGGAAAGGGTCGAGGCGTGGAATAGAGTAGAAAAACGTGGCAATGTGCGGCCGATTCTGATGCTCACCTCCCTAGATGCTGTCCATCGGGATAGGTTACGTCCTGATATACGTAAAACGCGTCAGGAATTGCCTCCAGGCGCGAGTGTATCGCCCATATAGATGGTAAACATGATCGCTACTCGCCTGCGCGATGGGCTTCGTCTTCCACGACGACGGCGACCATTCTGAGGCGTTGGAAACGGCAGACGAGGACATTCTCGAAGGCAAAAAGCGGAGTGCAGAATGAGGATGGGTCGAGATGGTGGTGGAGCGGAAGAAAGAGAGTTGGTGGACTTGCGATGAAGAAGCACGTCACGATTGATCGTGTCCCCAATGCCGATTCCCGATTCCGAGCAAAGCCACGTGCGAGCGTGACGAATCAGTTCGTATGTTTTTCCGTGGCAACAACATTGTGGACCGTGACTGTTCTCATAGACTCATCATGGGTTTCCGAGGAAAATCTCAGATACATGATCTTCAGGGTCAGGCTGGAGCAACAGCAGTGAGTACTATGTACCAGGATCGTTCCAATGGTACACTCCTAAGCTTGGCGTTTGTGTCGTCCAGGGACAACTAAAGCTGTTTCTTGCGGTAAAATATGAATCATCCTCGGACGACACGGTACTATGATCACTCAATTCAATCACTATCTCAGGTCCCGTCACCGGTCAAGGACTATTTGAGGACTAGTCTGGGCTACCTCCTTTGCGCTCAGCCCGTTGACTTTTCCCCATGACCATACACCTGTCATGGATTCATGAGCCCACGACCTTTTGGACTGTCGCCGGGCACGCGTTCCTCATTACTTACACAAATGGCTAACAGCGTGAGTTCCCCATGATCTCTCCTCACCTGGCCTCGCGTATTGACCCTTCACACCTTCCCTTCACTTAACAGGGAACGAGGTGGAAGGGTCGCTGAGGCAGTTGTATATTTTCGACCCTGAGCTGCATTAAAAGAGAAATTGTTAATTATCCGCGGACGTCAACCGTCGATCCCATGGGCGTTACTGTTCGCCTCCCAAGGCCCGTGTATCCTCGGCATGTAAACCCCTACAATTAGGGGTATTTACAAATGGAACCGTCCTCCTCGTACAATGCTAACCCAGGCTATCTATCCATACACGACAACGAAATAGTGCTCTTTCATGAGCGCGGACGAAAGAACGGGGAGGGCGGTGATGCAGAAGGTGAAGAACGTCGAGACGCCTCTGAGGGATCCACCTGGTCAAGAACCTTTTGGGGCATCTTACGTCTCCCGAAAGCCAAACTTTATTACTGTATCAGGTCACAAACTCAGGTCCGCGAATCTCATGCAGGTTCGCCAATTGTTTTCGCCGTCTTCGAATCTCCATGGAATTTCGCTCTAACTGCCGCTCGCCCCCGCGGCTACCAACACCCTCGCCTAGCATATAAGATGCATCATCCACGTTATAGACCTTCACCCCGCTTGCGTCTCAACCGAGTCCCCACTCCTTCAACGGTCGACGCTGTTGTCGCACCGCTTCCACCACCTTCGACAGCAATCAACGATGTCTCTCGCCCGCGCAGTCCTCACGACAGGTCAAGCATTCGCCAACCAACTCGCCTGCACCCCGCCCAACCCAACCCCCCCAGAACACCGGTATCACACTGAGGAGCCCTACATTCTTCAAATCGCACCCCTTATCTTTCGCGTACGTCATATCCACCCCCTCTCTTGCTTTGGAATTCCCGCACTAATGTCCTCTCCCCTCCATAGATACATCAATACGTGACATATGGCTGCACGTTCTTCGAGATCCTCTCCTACCTCATCACGGTCGCGCCTGCTTCCTTTTCCGTCCCTCCACTACCATTACTCCCAGACCCCCAACAAAACCCAATGACCCTCACGCCGCTCGCCTTCCTGGGAATCGTTTCTGTCGTCCTCGGAAGTTACATCCGTCTCGACTGCTTCTCTGCCCTCGGCGCACTCTTCACCTTCGACCTCACCCTCCACCCCTCCCACACGCTCATCACCTCCCGTTTCTACGCCTATGTTCGCCACCCAGCCTACACGGGTTCCCTTCTCGTCGTCGCAGGTCTTGCTATGACTCACCTTACCTCGGGCTCATGGTTAACAGAGTGTGGTCCCCTCGCGCTCGCGGCCCAGGCCATCAACTCTGTGCTAGGGACAGGACTCAAAGGAGCCTTCCTAGCTGCGGCTATAACGACCATGTGGTGGGCGTGGACTATCAGTGTCGGCATAAGCCGCGCCCGCGCAGAAGATGCACAGATGCGGAAGGTCTTCGGGCAAGAATGGGAAACGTGGGCTGCAGAAGTCGCATGGTGGTTCTTCCCTGGAATCATCTGAGCGGCTGACCGCCATCCTACCCGAGGTGAGCAGGGTCTTAACTCCGAGTCATCCAGCCGACAGCTAACAACTTTTAGAATGAGACAAAAAAAAACCGACATTGCACTCACTGGCTTGTCACTCTTCACAAAAACCCACACCGCATAACTTTGTTTCTCCTGCTTTACGCACTCACTCCTCGGCTGCAGGCCTCCCTATTTACCCTCTGATACAATGCAACGCTCACCCACTTACGACATTTCCTGACGAACTACCATCGGACAAGGAAGGACGCTTTCCGCTGTATATTTACAAGTCGATTTACCTACTAGATCTCTTCAGGCTATATATTTACTACGCAGCGCGTGCCCGTTAAACCGACTAATTTTTCATTGATCCTGTTGTCAAATATAATCACTTTGCATTCAAATTTGACTTGGATAAAACTTATTAAACCTTCGGTCCCTGCGACCGTTGATTCATTGGTTGAAACACCACACAGCAACTTCGTTTTGAGACCCCACCTTGCTCGCGTCGGTCACGAATTAACATCACTGGAATGAGATCCGTTCTTTACATATTTGTCTGCGAGCCAACGCGACAGTGCCAAGTGGTACGAATAGTAAAACCCTGCATAGCATCTTGAACTTATTCCTCTCCATATGACTCGGTTCATTTCAAAGAAAGGACCGCTGTTTCCGTGGAGTCAGTGTATGTAGTAGCAGGTGAATCCGAAGCGCAAAAAGAAATACGACTTTTCGACCTAAAAATAACAACAATTAAATAGTATCACGTACATAGTCGTCGCCGAGAAAACGCATATGCGCAAGCTGCTGCTGAGCCGAAAATTTCAAGACCGTCAATCCCTCCTCCGACTCATCACAAATGCCCCCTCCCACGCCGGCAACGCCGGGTCGACCCTCGCAATCCTCCAATTCCCCACAAAGTTCTCTCCACCTACAAGGTAACCATAAAACAACACATTTCCGAGATGGCTGTCGCGCTCAAACTTTGGCTTCCGCAATATCGCGATAAGACCGTCCCACATTCGTACGCGGCCGTAGTAAGTAAAGTGGTTGAAGGCGTCCCCGTGCCGTTGGGGAGTCTGTGAGGAGATTGAACACTTCTGAGAATTTTATGCGGGCTGGAAGAAAGGTCAAACATACCTCCCCGACTAGATAGATATCTCTGATGCCGGTGCATGTTCCTTTCGCCAGCTTCGTCCTATCATGGGCTGGGGGCAACGGGGGGTACACGTTCCCTTGTTCATCTGTGTCGAACCCATAGGAAGGGTCCCATTCGTCCAGTAACGTGTCGTAGCTCACGGCGGAGGCTGTGCTGCTGCTTGTACATTCGTCCCCATCCTCGTCCTCCCCATCCCCCTCCCCCTCCTCGCCCGACGAGGGAGGTCCACTAGCCCCAAGCGCTCCTCGAGTTTTCTTCGCCTCTTCCTCGGCGCGTTCCTTCTCTAACTGCTTGCTCACCCTTCGCCTCGCCAAGCACTCCTCACAATCCAACTGATCATGCTGATACCCCGTCCAGCATCCTTTCTCCTCCTCATAGACAGCACTCGCACTCGCCTCCAGACGAACTGCGTCGTTCCCAAGCCCAATCCCATTTGATCCCTCGCCCGCCCCACGCTGCCAACATGGAAAGACAGCCTGCCTCACTCTGCCCCACTCGTCCGTCACCGCGATCTCTACGTTATCTTCCCCTCGGAGGCCTTGGCCCTCGCGAAGTCTAAAGGTCGTGGTCCCAGACTCGCCAGCG
This sequence comes from Entoloma clypeatum, assembly GCA_963565915.1. Classification (NCBI taxonomy): domain Eukaryota; kingdom Fungi; phylum Basidiomycota; class Agaricomycetes; order Agaricales; family Entolomataceae; genus Entoloma; species Entoloma clypeatum. The sequence goes on from OY751495.1 coordinate 16,020, forward strand.
AACCACGCATTGTTCATGTTGTCGTCGGTCTCCTCTGTCTCCTCATCCTCTTCGTTGTCAACAAAAGGACCCAGCTCGTCGCCATGATCGACCCCGACAATGCCATGTGCCTCCCTAAACTCCACAAATATGAAATCGAACATCACCCTCAACCTTTCCTCCGTGAACTCTTCCGGTTTTGTCGGGTTCTCGAGAAGCGCTTGGAGCTCGCTCTCCCCGGGTGTCTAAACAAGCAAAGGTTACGAAAATCATCAGTCAACATCCCTGAACCAACCGGAGGAAAACTGACCACCATCCGTCCCTGCCAGAACCCATCCATGCAACCAGGTTCGTACACCCTCCCATATGGGACACGCGTCGGCAGCCGCATAGGATCCCCACAGAGGCGAGAACGCCACCAGTCCGCGTTCCACATTGTGCTTTTCAAAGGCAAGTTCGCGTCCGAACCCTGGCGTCGCGAGCCCGTGTGAGGTGCCTTGCCGTCCCAGCGCGCGGTGACCGGCCCACCGCCCTCCATAGGTTCCCGGAAAAGGTCACCAAAGAGCGCATCTGGTGAAGCGTTGTCCCCAAGGCCCCACTTCCACCTCCAGGTATTCTCCAACGCGTTCCGATCCTCCGTCAGACTTCCACCGCCTCGCTCGTCCCGTCCCTGTCCCAAGGGAAGCCTCGCATACCACCCCCAGTTGAACTCGTTTAACACGTCCTTGGTGGGTGCAATCCCGGAATTCCCCGACGCGATCCACTCCTCCCTCGTCTGTGCCAAAAAATCCGGGATGTGTACTGGTGTGACCTCGTTGAGGGCAAAGAAGAGGAGCTTGGCCGCAGGAGCAGCGAGCGGGACGGTGATGATGGGGCTGGTAGAGTAATGAATCTCGTTATGGGTGCGGAGGGATGGGGGAAAGACGGGATATTTCCCATGAACGGTTTGAATTGTCGAGGTGGTTTGTATCGTCATGTCGGGTGGCCAGATGAATGGTATGTGGAAATAGTTTGGCGGGGCTTCAGCCACAGGATAGCGATACGGAAAGAGCACGAAGGGGAGGAGGATCTTGATGAGCTGGCGGCGTTCCTCTTCCGGTTGGTTCTTGAGGCTTTCTGTAACGCCGATCAGAGTGAACTACGTAAAATGAGATGAATGGAACGAACAAACCTTGGGACGTCAACATCCACATGAGCCAGAGGGAACACGCGTTCAATCTGTTCTCTAAAGCCCAGCCGTGATTCATCCGACTCCCCTCGTACGTCCTGCTTTGCACGACGCGCTTGAGAAGAGGCCCGAGGTTCGCCCACTCCAAGAGCTGCCGCGAATTCTTGCCGTCGTCTTCATACATCATAAGGAGGGCCGTCTCCAGCGCCTCTTCCAAACCAACATCGGGGACGGGCTCCCAGATGCTTTGATGGTACCCGGCGTACCGGTTCGCGACGCGAAGGACCTGCATGGCCTGGCAGTACCGCGCGAGTTGGTCAGCATAGTGTTCAGGCGCCGGGGTGACTGCCCGCTGCTTGATGGCGGCGGAGTCGAATTTGTGTCGGAAAATACGGGCCCAGAGGCCGGAATTGTCGACGGGGGACAAGAGATCGTAAATTCTAACGGAGGTCAGCAAGAGAGGAAGCAAAACCCAGGGCGGCCCTAGTGGCTGGAGGGCGGAGAGCTCAAAAGCGATTTCTGTGAGGATTTCTAGGGGGAGATGGATGAGCGAGGGAAGTTGGTGAGGAAACATGGGGTCGATACGTAGGAGAGGGGAACCAAAAATGGCGAGACGTCGAGGTTTACATACAAGTCAATGGCACGACAAGCACGGCAGATACCGCGGCATGCTCTCAACGCGATCAAATCTCACGGCTACGACACACCTCTGCCCCTTGATCCCCGTCTTGACATATGATCGGCGTCCACAGCTTGAGCAAATCAGGGTTGCCATCAACTGCCGTCGTCTCCCAACTCAAGCTGCATGACCCCCTTGCAATGCTCAATGAATTCCGTCTGCTCTGCAGTTGACTGCTTTTTATTCATGGCCGCGCGTGAAGCCATCTGTCTAAAAGCGATATCACTGCATCCAGGATTCCAGGTTCTCTGAACCCGCGTACCCCTGGAATCAGAAACGGAAAAAGGGACCCAGGCGGTTGGACGGCGGCCCACTATGTACATAATCGCACCATAAGTTAAGGATCAGTAACCGGTAAAATGCTTGTGTCCGAAGAACATTGGGCAAAACTGCAAAAACAAACCAAAGGTGGCAGCGTGAAAACTCGACCACTCATGCCATGGCCGCCCATCTCACCAAAGTGACAGGTAGCGGAATATACCCCACCCAATCGGCGTATTCCGTTGTTTAACTCAAGATTTGATGGAGCAGGCACCTTGATCCTCCAAGCAGTTCATAAAACGTGAGAGCTGACGATGGAAATTTCGGTTCAGCAATATTCAATTGAGGAATGCTTTGGGAACGTGTGCCACTCCTTTTAGTACTCTAGCGTCTGGCAGCAACGTTTTGATTCGCCCACTTCGTTGGCAACAAATGGTTCACGCTTAGTTCCCGCCTTTTGATTTGATACAAGTGTCGTGAACGCCCAAGTTAGTACAACGAGAACATTTCCGAGTGCTTTGGCGTGTGCGATTGACCGATACAAAGATCTTCAAGTTCCGCTCCTGATAAGCCATTTAGTAAAGAGAGAGTTCCTTAAGTGCAAACCCCTTTGCCCTCTCAGTCGTTCCGCATAGGAATATACTTTTGTCAACAGCTTCCAGTGTCTTGGATTCAAGATCTTCACCGTGACCCAATCAGTGACTGCACAGGAAAAAGGAGAGATCGAAATTTTTAGCATGCGATTCGAACTCCCAGTACTTAGCTAGACTGAAATTGACGCCAAATGGATTCATTGTGCAATGTGCAGAGGTTTGAGGAATCGAGATGTGGACGACATGGTGATCTGATAAGCATTCAGATCTTCAGATCTACATACTGGCAACGGTACCGATTACGGATAAAGCGGGGCCCCGCACTATCGATCTATGGCAGTCAAGGTAAGTAAAGTAAACCCTTTCTCTTATCGAAAAAAATTGCGGGAAATGCGATTTTCAAGCCCAGGACTCTCACTGAAGCATGTGCATTCAAATCGCAATGATGTATCGAGCACTGCTGTCACTGCCATTTCTGTTCGAGCGTCCGGGTCTGGAACGATCAAATGGGGTACTTAGATTTTTAATATGCGGTTGTGTGTGTAAACTCGGCTGCCAGCGGTATGTCTCTATCGATTCTTGAACGGGCTGAAGTCCCATCCAGCTTCCACTGCCAGCACGATGACGATTCGGAGGCTTCAATTTACAAGGTTCAATTTGCACCGACATCGCACCTTGACAAGATGAGCTATCGGCACTGCATCACGACGAACGATGTAGATGTACCGAAAGATAACCCCACACACTCAAGTCATCTCACCCCGGATCTTCGCAGAGTCCATCAGGGTCACTGCCTCTTCTGAGCAGCCTCGTGGTCAACTATCAAGCACTCATGACGACTTTTCGACTCTCTCACAATTCAATGTCATGACATCGAGGCGACCAGCTTACCATTGAAATCACATTTACCCAACAAAACGAGCGCGCGTGAAAAACTCAGCTCATTTTACGCGGCGTTTAGGCCTCGAGGCAGATCGAGGACACTGGGTTCCAATATGTACGTACTCGTGATTAGATGTTTCCCCTCTCTCCCCGCACGGATGTTTTTCGGCACTCTGAGTATTTGAATCCAGACCAGCGCTCGCTTCCCTCTCCCGGACTACTACCAATCCTCCCCCGCCTTCGCTCAATCCCCCCAGAAGACAGTTTTCCCACACAAGTACGCGTAGTACTATACTCATATCACTCCTTCCCTCTCCCTTGACCATTCTCGTCACTCTCACACAGTGACTGTCACCGAAGATTCCTACGCGAAACCGTCAAGAACACGACAGGCTAAACGGCCTCAATATTCTCCTCTGTATGAGAGGCTCGTATCTCGGGAGAAATACCGCCTCTTCCAGCCGCTTTTCTCGTCTTCTGCGACATCTACGAGCACTACAAAAACGCACAAGGTGAGAGTACCTTCCACCCCCCACGCTGTTCGTCAGGGATCGTCTGATCGTGTGCCGTCGCTCTTTCCTTCCAACAGTTCACCCCTTCTGCGCAGCCGTTGACATCCTCCCACCGTAAAAACGATAGTCGATGGAGCGAAATTCTCCCCACGTCCATCATGAAAGACAGGCAATTCGTCACAGGAGGACTCGACGGATATTCTTCGGGAAAAGTCGAATGCGATCCGGGATCTGTAAACCTCGGCAGTCCTCTGAACGCTCCCACAGGCCCGGGCCTGACAACCCTCGGGATATCGGATGCTCGTGTTGCGGCTCTCCCCAGTCAGGGCACGCCAGGATCCCTCGGTTTTCCCGCTCTCCAACTTCCTGGCGAGTATCACCATCGAACAGTCGCTGACGAACAACACTCTTCCTACTCGGAACTGGCTGCCAATATCCCTTTTTTCTCGGAGTCGAAGATGAACCGGACGGAGGAGATCCGCGATGACGGACCTATAGTAGGACCAGAACCACGATTCCACCGCGCGTCGCTTGACTACCCCATTTCATCATATGCGTCCGCACCTGATCCCTGCGCGCACCAGGCGGGCGCTAGGCCAAAGTCGCCAGTTTTAGACCGGAGGAAGGGCCCAAGCTCGAAGTCAAGGCGGTACTCATGCCCGAATAGTGCAAGTGGTTTCCGCAGGGGACGGGGGATCGCGATGAGTACGGGGTCAGAGTGCGTGATATGTTTTGATCATGCGATGTATCAATTCTTAATCGAACTTATATTTTTCAGAGTTTCAGTGTGTGCGGCATGATAATGCAATTTGGTAACTAGAGCGTGGTCAGCGATGGAAGGTAATGGGGGAAGAGAGGGATGCTAGTCTTGATTATCAGATGTGATGCGATTGCAGTAAAATTCAGGCGCCTACATGTCTTGTTCCACATCGGAAACGCAGCCGTCGAAAGACTCTTTTTTATGCGCAGGGTTCAGTCATTCTCATGGCCCAAGCGATGACTGTATCAGGCATTGCATGCTGGATAGACAGGGAGGGGGGCTATCCTGAGCTTCCAGTCGTCAAATTGAAAAATTAAAGCCGCAGGCAGCGTATAGCGCTCATCGATTAAGTATCATCATCTGTATCATAAAGTAAAATTCAACTCTACGCGTTTAACCCAAGGTAACAAACAGTCCGCCCAACCTGCTCCGAGTCAAGGCCAGATAAATCGCTAACATACCTCGGCAACACACTTGTTGGAATGCTGCAGGGGGTAATACTGGACTCCATCATCATCCTGCAGCACCTTCCCCGTACCACTCTTCTCAAGCTTGGGCGCCAGCCGTTCTCGCAAGCCGGTCATGCAGTATACGAGCGCGAAGACGACACAGTGCAGGAGCATTATCCCGACAATGTATATCGCTAATTTCCGGGGAGAATGTGAAGGGTCCAGGAACGCGTAGGCTAGGCAAAATGGGCTATGCGTCAGCATCGCATGTCCCGAGAGATGGATATATAAAGAGAAGACATGGAAGACTGCAGCACCGGAAGCAACGAGGCCAGGCCCATCCCATGGTATAAAGAACTCGGGTGGTCCCATTTACCTCGTCCGGTTGACTGCGACATGCAACTCGTGACATAAAAAACAAAGGGAGACGACTCACGATAGAAGCCCTGGGCCGCATGCGTGACGTACGCAATGCAGAGATACCCGCCAAGGATGAGAAGGGAGAAGGGAAGATGCATCCACGGGGGAGGCAATGCGTTGGTAAATATCGTTTCAAACAGGCAAAATGCGGAATTGAGGGCATGTTGTGAGATATTGGTCCATGCTGTGTGATAGAATTACACCATAGACGAAAAAACGGATAAAAACTTCGGTACGTACTCGAAAAAGGGCTGGCAAATGTGGCAGAATCTGCAATCAAAGCCCAGTAGACGATCGTTACAAGGATCGCTGTGGGCCCAAGTGTAAATAAACATCAGGGGGACCTCGACACGGCTTGGGAAACATACGAAATGTCACTATTGTACTGCGGAGAAGTACATGAAGATATTGTAACGCCTGAGGCCAGTGCTGCAGTGGATAGGACAGTCGTGAGCGATGTCGTGAAAATGCAAAGGTGTGCAATCCTGAGGCCCAAAAGTAGGAAGCTAGGCCTAGCCACGACAGGTGTGTAAAATACGAGAGATGTCTGCCGGTCCACTATGAGTGATGAGACGTCCTAATGGTTGAAATGAAAAAAAGGGGTGCAAGAAAAGAGACGTACGCTCGTGGTCGGTTCGTTGGACCCGAAAGTCGTTCAGCATCCCACACCCAGACAAAGACGAATGTAAACGTGGTGTATAGCGCGAGGAGAAGGCGGATCGCGGAGAGCGCTTTGGAAGAAAAGACGTAAGAGGTGACAAGTCGGTGTCCAGGATCAAAAAGTCCTTGAGCGTTCATGTAGTCCCGCATTTTGGGGCCAGGCGCAGGGGGCGGGGGGGGGGGGCGCCAATATGGTGGTGGTATCTGGTTGCAAGGCAAAAAATAATAATTTTGTACTATTTGCGTGAGCGCTCGTGGGTTCCATATATAACTTCCGTTGTTAACGGAAGAGCATCGCCACCAATGAATTGGAAATGAGGGTCGGTGCCTTGGTGATTCACGCCCCGCCTGTGCATTTGAACGTGGGCCTCTTTCTTGCCTTCTGAAGTGCATTACTTCAAGGTGCACCTAAAAGTCAGATACATAACATGAATAAGTCGAAGTCTCTCCATGATTCCACCGCCGCCAGTTCTCGGAAGGTCGCATGGCGTCCTGTCGTTACTATAATAACACGTTTACCTTGGTATGCAATCAAGGGCAACGCAACGCACCAGTAAACGTCACCAGAGCGGCGAACCCTTGATTGATTATTTCATTAGTACAATATAAGCCATATCCGCCGACACCCTCCGACACACCGTCCTCGGGCCTCTGATCATTCCGCCCCCTTGCCCTTGGCCCTCCTCCTCAACCCTGGGTCCAAGACCTTTTCCTCAGCCGCACACTGTCTGGGGTAATCTCCACCATCTCATCATCACCCATATAGCTCAAACACTCTTCAAGTGTCATCACCTTCGGCGACGCCAGCACGATCTTCTCATCTGCTGCGGCGGCACGAATATTTGTCAACTGTTTCTTG